>JAQSUU010000489.1:10000000-10462503 GCA_038087645.1 Saccharum hybrid cultivar R570 | reverse complement strand
GAATCGTGACAACACGTGTACTGAGGTGATGGAACCGTACCAATATCTTGCACACAAAAGTAGCTTGAAAGAAAACAGAATACTGTGCAGAACAGGAAAGCTTGGGCAGCTAAAGTAATGACCTAAAAAAAACTAAAAAAGGTTGCTTTGGGCAGATATAGTAACATCCCAAATGGGTGTCATAGCTTGGACGGCCTTTGAGCAAAGCATTGCTGTAAGCATGGCCAGGGCAAGGGAAAAGGCAATGCTTTTTGGTTTTGGTTTGCTTCTCAACGATTCTTTTCTCAACAGCTGTGTTACTTAAAAGACTTTTATGCTGTAAGTGCGTTCTTTTCCTCATAACGAGGATAGCTACTTCCTTGTTAGAATAGAAAATAGTACAGGAGAAAAGGAGATGCTTATCAAACCTGAATGTCTCCTTCACTGTAAGCTCTCCTCATCCCAAATGCTGCCTCAAAGTCCAGCCCTTGGAAATCTAGAAAGTTTGGCCTGACAGGTCCATTGATCCAATCTGCTGAGTTGAGGCATCCAGAACTAACACTTTTCTGGAGCGAGCATTCAGGAATGGATTGCTTCTCTTTCTCCATGGCCGGGAGTTGGGTCTGTATAAGAACTTGTTCAGCTTGGCTTGGGATTTCTTCAACTTGCAGCATAGGAATCTTAACATCCATAAGTTCAGAAATTGTCTCTTCAATTGCAGACTTCTCCATGAGTTCCTTCTCGCACTCATATAACACTTCACTCAGGAGAGGGTCATTTGGGATGGTGCCGATGCCTGCATCCTTAATAGTTTGTTCCATTGCACTTTCATTGCCAGTCATCATTGAAAAGGCAGCTGCGACAGGATCAAGGCTGAGCAGCGGTTCTTCAATGATGGCTTCTGGAGCTTTGAACAGGTCCCCTTCTCCTCCGAGGTCATATTCTGATACCATGGATGGCTGTACCAAGTTCCCCTGTCCAGTAATTAATAAAACAGAGATGAGAACAATTTCCAATGGGCTAGAAGATGATACACACCATAGAAATTAGAAGCATAGCGGTATATGAAAGAAACCCAACGAGTTGGTAAGGACGAGGCAGTGTATATGTCTAAATAAAATGTTAGTAGGATGAACAGAGAATGAAATAATCTTGCTAAGATGCTAGTATCTGCTAATAATAATATATTTTGTGGTAGATCACCATTGCCAATGCTTTGTTTAGTTTGGTGTTGTCTTGTCTGTATTGACCTACTGTGTGATGTTGCAGTGATAGACAAGTCCTTTGAGGGGTAGGACGTGTAGAAGATATACTATTAGCAAGTATCGGCTGACGCACATGGCAATCAACTACTGTAATTAAAAGTCCCCATCGTGCTCGGGGAGCACATACTAGTGGACATGGTCGGGCATATTAGCAGTAAAGAAAAAAAAAATTGAAATCCAGGGCAAAAACTGAACTGAATGCTGACCAAATTTGGCCCCTCTTATAGCAGAGGGGACACTAAATATCTGAAACCGTGTGGCCTTTGTGTGACTTGGAAGATGTGAAGGTCAGAAGGAGATGATTCAAAACAGAAAGCACCCCGAAAAAGTTGCAGCCAACACGAGTGATTCTTATTCAGAAATAATCTATTAGTATTATAGAAGGAAGAAATAAATAAAAAGATAAATAACTAAACCACAGGCGTCATGTACTTGAATGGGATCTTTCGTTTAGCAATTTTTTGGAAGCAAAAGCATACGAAAATTCAGAATCAGAAAGGCAGCAACAAACTAATTACTCATAGTAGTGTTGTAATTTACTTCTTTTTCTATTTACAAGTAATGGAAGATTGTTTATTTGGGCAGAAGGCTTTCCATCAGGTGATCATGTAGAGTATTATCTAGTAGCAGGATAGAAAGAGGCAAATGTTTTATGCAGAATACAAGTCATGCTTAATTTGTGGGGAAAAAAAAAAAGAAAGGATGGCTGAAGCTGCTATTGCAAAAAAAAAAAAAAAAACATGGATTGAAGAGAGAATCCAACCAACAAAGGGCTGTAAGTTGTTTCTTCTACTTGTAGATGACATGTGCACACATATATAGTATTATTACTCTTACCAAGTAAGCACATATATAATTATATATAGTATATGATGAATATCAAGCAGAGCGGGGAGTGGGGGCCAAAAAGAAAGGAAAGCGACATTTTTTTTTTCTTTCCGATTGTGGAGAGACGGCGGCGGCGCATAAACAGCTAGCAACTCTATTCATCAGAAATTTGTGCATCCACAGAAGAGGAGAAATTTGTTAATCTGCTCTTATTTGGGAATTCCTCGAAACAGAGATCTCTACTGATTCCACGAAACAGAGCAAGAGAACCCTAGTTAGTGAGTTCATCCGTGGGAGGAAGCAGGAAAGCGGGGACTGATAGAGCAACCAAGAAAACAGCAGCAGTTTTGGGTGCAAGAGGAGGAGAAGCGATCGACAGTGGAGCGGAGGGAAATGAAACCGCAAATCCGCAATCAAGAAAGAGACAGCAAGCAGAGCAGAGGGGTAGTAGGAGTAGTTGCTCACCAGGTGGGCCGCGGGCAGGTCCGGCACCGGCAGGGCGGCGTAGGCGTCGTGGTCCATGGCGAGCATGGAGAGGAGGGGTGGCGCGGGCGCGGGCGCGGAGGAGAAGGCGTAGTCGAACGGCGGCGGCTGGGACTGCGAGGAAGCGAGGGCGGGGGAGTAGGCGGCGGCGAAGCCGAACCCGGCGTCGGCGTACATGGTGACTGGCTGGCTGCTTCAATTCGGCGTGTGCGGTGAGCGGTTTGGCTGGCTCGGGCAGGGCAGTCGGCAGTCGGCAGTGAGATCTAGGTGTACTGTATGTTGAGTTGAGAGTTCGCCGTGTGAGCTTGTTTTGTTTGTCCTGTGGTGGTGGCTGTGGCGGCGGTTTGTTAGAGGAGAGCAGCCTCAGCCCTCAGCACTGCAGCGGGGGGAGGGGAGGGGAGGGGAAGGGGCGGTTGGTTGGTGTCCGTGTCTGCCTGTGTTTTTACCTCGGCAGTCGGCTGGGCTGTGCTGGCTACGGCGCCCACTCGGCTGCTACTGCCTAGTGGCGAGGACTACTCCTGGCTCCTGCTACTGCCTAGTGGTAGGGCGGGCGGCGCAGGGCCGGAGCCCGGAGTCGAAGGGAGAGGAGAGGTGCACTGGTGGGTGGTGGCACAGTAACATGCATATGCCTGCCACTGCCACTGCCACTGACGATCGTGGGCACGGCCACCAACAACGAGTAGCTGCTCAGCTCAGCAGCTAGATGGAAGAGGCCGATGGAGAGAGAGGCGAGAGGAGAGTGAAGACGCCGGCTGGGCCGTGGGGGTTTATGGCCGCCCGCTTTATAGCCACAGGCCACCCCACCACCACCAGCAGCAGCGCACGCAGGACGGCAGGAGGAAGACGAAACCAACAAAGGGAAAGGACAAAAAGGGGAGGGGAGAGAATGGGACAAAAGCGTGGTGGGCCCCGAACATCGCCGTTGCGGACCCCACCAACAGTAACTCTACCACAACTGGCTGCTAGCAAGCGAAGCAAAGCAAAGCAGGGGCTGCTGTCCATCTCATCTCCATGTCTGTCTCCTTCCTCCCTTGCCCCTTTGCCTGCTTTGCTTTGCTCCTCGCTCTCTGCTCTGTGCTCTCTCCGCCTTTCTCGATGAGATTGTGGTGGACGGCCGCACGCAGCTGCCTCGCCTCTCGCTTTGAGACTGTGAGAGCGCTACTGCTGCCTGCCGCTGGTGCACGCCATGCCAACCGCCGTGCTCTGCTGCCTCTGACTGCGAGTGTCCCCACCAGTCCACCACCGCGTTCATCTTTTATCAGTCACCACTCACCACCCAGTTTGGCTCCATCTCGTGGAGCCCGTAAAAATCTTCCGACTCCTTCAGGTAAAAAACTCTACAACACATCATCATACGTACGTAAACGAAAGGAAATTAACTTGCTAGCAACTCACTGTCTTCATTAACAGTTTACCACCAGTGTACCATCATTTGGGACAGCATGCCATGTTGCTAACCAACAGCGCCCATTTGTCTTTTATCTCAACCAAATCACCGGATCCATGCATGTTTGCATTTGCAGGCGGCTACTCCTCCGATCCGTCTCCAATCATCACCCATGCGACGCATGCCCACGCCATCAAACATCCATCCACGCCGCCGTCTACAGCTATTGCTTCAAACATTTGCTTCTATTTGCATACAGTAAAATACTGCATTTGTTCCAAATTATAAGTACTTAAGCACTTTTTATTTTTAGGTACGCGTAGTTTTTACTATGCACCTAATCTATCCGCAAGATCTAATTTGAAATGGCATGCGTAGCTGTTTGCTTAGTAGGGCGTAGCAACTCAAGGCGGGCGCTACTGTATATTATTTAACTAGTTACCACATTATAAACTCTATATACCTTTTTTCATTCATTTCACTGGCCAGCTAATTGGGAACCTGTTCCAGTCCATCAGTTACTTTACTTCTTTTGTTTCCAAATTAAAGGAATATGTTTTAAAAATCTTAGCAAGCTAAGTAACTGTTCCATAGGAATAGGACTACTGGACTACTGCTTGAGAGCTCTGTTTGCATGATTTTTATTTATCTACAACAACATAGTCTTTTGTCCCAAGCAAATTAGGGTAGGCTAGAGATGAAACCCAAAAGAGACGAGAAATAGAGAGACACATAAAGGGACATAAAAGACACACACAGAAAGAGGTCACGGTTCAGGCACGTTGATTGCTAGTCTCCAAGCGCTCCTGTCCATAGCTAAATCCTTTGAGATATTCCACTTCTTAAGGTCTCTCTTAACAGACTCGTCCCAAGTTAGTTTAGGTCGACCTCTACTGCTCTTTACATTATCGACCCGCTTTAGAACCCCACTACGCACCGGCACCTCAGGAGGCCTCCGTTGGACATGTTCAAACCATCTCAACCGATGTTGAATCAATTTCTCCTCAATTGGTGCCACCCCAACCCTATCCCGAATATCGTTGTTCCGGACTCTATCCCTCCTTGTGTGCCCACAACACCGACACATTCTCCTTTTTTGTGACTTGTTGTCTATTTCTCCTTGTTATGCACATTTTTGCTATCGATCTGCAGGTAATGAACACATATAAATCATCCGAGCTCCCCCCACCCCACCCACACACACACACAACAGCAAAAATTCTTTATCCAGCAAGTGCTTGCATAGTTACCTCTTGATTCTAGAACAAAATATATAAACAGTTATATCAATGCAAAACTCCAAGAAATATGCAGCAATAATGTAGTACACTTTGGAAGCAGACAAATGTATGTATCATCAATATGGTAGAACCAGAAATGCCACTGAAACGACTTGCTAATTCCACCAGATGATAGGGACTGCAGGATTGAGCCGTCATGGCCCGTCCCTATCCACAGATGCTGACCCCCAATGATCGATATTTTTATCAGGAGCACCATCATGTCAATAATATATATATACTCCCCCGTCCAAAACAATACACATCTCGTTTTTCCGAGTAATCAAACTTTCTTAAATTTAATCAAACATATAAAAAATACTAATATATAATGTAATAAATATTATTAAGTTGGTCGTGAAATATTTTTATAAATATTGTTAATATTTTGTATAGATCTAGTTGGATTTAAAAATATTTAAGTTCTCCAGAAGTGAGATGTGTATTCATTTTTAGGGAGGGAGTACTATGCACCAATAGTTACTTAAACAAACCAGCTAGGTCACCGCACCCTTTCACTGGAGCTCGATCAACACCCATATCGATCGAGTTTGTTTAGTTTTTACTACTACTATTGTTAATCGACATCGCTATCATTATCTGCTGCCTGCCTACAGCGTGTGTTTCTCTCTCTCTTAAGAAAGAAACAGAAAGATGGAGAGCAACCCAAGCTGCGTGCGTCATTAGCAGCAATCATATCAGCACACGCACTAGATACATGCATGTACATATTGATAAAAAGCCATCCAGTTCATATATACTAGGCACGTACGTCAAGTGGTCAGGTGAAGTGTATATATGCATATATATTTATACTTGTAAGGCAGTGATTTCATATTTATTTGATTTTATTTTATTGCGCAAGCTATTTCCCTCCGGTCATATATATATATATATATATATATATATATATATATATATATATATATATATATATATATATATATATATATATATATATATATATATATATATATATATATATATATATATATATATATATATATATATATATATATATATATATATATATATATATATATATATATATATATGACGATTTGATTAAAATTTCATCAAACTTTATGTCAAACTTTGATCACTAATAGATCTCAAAATACTTAGTACATACCTAGGACACTTAAAAATACTAAAAGTGTTATTTCAGCTTGCCATCCAAATCAGGCCTATATCTTTTTAAATATAATCCCACAAACTTCTTACAATTGTATTTGTATGGCGTGACCAACCACCTGGATGCAAACAAGCGGCAATTAATCCACCAGCTAATTACCAAAACGTCATGGCTCCAATGAGACTGTCCTTAGTTATGTGTGTTCTATGGATAGATTTGTGTACAATAACACACTCATATTCACATATATCATTAGACAATGTTTAGTTACATTTAAAAAAAATTGTGGTCAAAATCACACATTCAAGATAATAAATGCACAATATAATAATATATTGGAAGATAATAAACGCATAATATAATAATATATTGGGAGAGGTTGATGAAGGTTTAGGATAACATAGTTATCACAGAAGGGAAGACACTTTTACATGGCTTTTAGAGAAATCAGGGACGAAATACACAATTAAGGAGGTTATCTTTTAGGGGTCATTATTAATTATTAATAAAAGAATGAACAAATTGTGGAAAAATAGAGTCCCAAATGAAAATTTAAGTTTTTATGTGGATGGCAATGCAAGGAAAACTGCAAAGTGTTGTGAATTTAAAAAAGAAAATTGGGAAGGGGAATAGAAATTGATGTCTATGTGGGGAATGTGAAACTGAAGATCATATCTTTTTTTGAGTGCATCATGGCTAAAACTGTTTGGTCTTGCTTTTAAAGAGCTCTAGGGTGGGATAGAATACCACACAATTTGCAGGATTTTTTTTTTTGATTTATGGTTACAGTTGAACTGCAGAAAGTATCATGTCAAATTTTTCATTTCTGCTATTGTGTTGTGGTCAATATGGAACATCAGGAACAAAATGGGGATAGAGAAGAAGTTCCCTAGGTGCTCTAATAAAATCTTCAAGAAAATGTTCACTTATCTACAGAAATGGAAAATCGTGTTGAAGGCGGAAGAAGATTATGGAAGAGTTAATGCGGAATATGAAGTGTGCTCGTTGGAGAATTTCTGGAAGCAAATACGAAGGATTGGAGGAGGCCTGGCTTCTGTAGCTTGCTTTACAGCTTCTTCTAGTCTGGGAGTTTGGCTATTTTATTTGTTTGTTTTGGAGCTTTCTTGTAAGCTGGATTCCCCAGCACCTTTGTGTGTGCCTGTTTTTTTGTTCTGTCTTTCTTTGTTTTTCTGCTGCCACCGTCAGTATTGGTTTTCTATAAAGATGGGTATTAGCTCTGTCAAAAAATAAAATTAAAAATAAATGCATAATATATTTTGGGCTAGGGAGAGTAATATATCATCACAAACTGCAGGTAGTCTCAGCACAAGATAAACCAAGGTTTTAAATCTCCGGCTATAGCTACCGCTATAGCCCGCTATAGCTGTTTAAGAAAGATCAAGATATTTGTGTCTATGTACAACTTAGCCGCTATAGCCCGCTATATCCCCATTTAGCTCCGCTATAGCTGTTTTTGAGGTCATCCGCTAAAATGTCTTAGCCGGAGATTTAAAACACTGAGATAAACTAGGCCACCCTGCCTGAGTGACAATAATGAGCAAAGTAGAGGAAAGAAAGAAAAGGTTTATATGTACCAATCAGTTAGCTGCTGCTAGCACTACTGACTCTGATAGATACAAGCATGTTGGAAATTAAAAAGTGATCAGACATAAAGTTTAATTATACTAGTTTCTGGGGTCAGAAAACTTTATTAATTTGAATGTAAGAGAGGCCAAGACAATCATCATTTTGTTGGCCAAAATAGCATACTCCTAGCTAGTCCTACATGCATGTCACAATGGGCTTGCTGAATATGACCGGATGGATCCGGGATATGTTAAAATACAGCATGGTAGGCCACAAGTATATAGACGACAACTTAGCAGCTTTCATTGCTTACTGTAATAGCTCATAATATAATAGAGATATCAAGAGAGGGGGCCGGGCACTCATTCTTCACATTTCATTCTTTTTTTGCATTGGTGAGCCTGCATATGCATGCATACTTATTCCACCATGGTAAAAGTCTGCTGGCTGCTGTGTCCAACGAAAGAATTCAGAATTTAAAAATCGATTGTCAACAAAGAATAACCCTGCATCTCATTCTCACAACGACAACGATGACGACTCAGAGAGAAAGAGAAGAATATTTATTAATTTATCTATAGGAGAATAATAATAATTTGACTTAAGTAAATAAAGCAATAACCAGAACTGCATGAATGGCTGGTTTTTGCATCCTATATATCCCATGCAATGCATCGATCTCAATTCACCAGGCTATCTAATCTAGTAGGTACACACATGCATGGAATCATTCAGTATTATTCCTGCTTGCATTGCATTGCATGGTGCGGCATCAGCTAGGTAGCCTGAATTAATCCTGAAATGCACATCATCCATCCATCCATCCTTTCCTGCTTCGATCGATCGTTTTAATCTGCAACACATTCTGTCTGGTATGTAAAAGGCCATGGATATGACTTGATAATCAGTCCATGTAAAGCATAGCATGTAGTCCAGTAAGTTAACAGAAAGAGAAAGGTGTGGGGTGGGAGTTGTATGGTCACTTGAAAATAGGAATATCGCTCCTGTCCTCCAATTCTTCATCGCATCACACCTCATTACAATTTGTTTATTGAGATTCCCCGGATCAGCAACCAGCACACATGAAATTCTTCCCAGCTACCTATCCATGCAATCCTCTTCCTTCTGGTTCTGGCCATGAAAAGGAAAGGAACAAACACGTACTAGTAGCTTGCATCTTTAATAACTATAAATAACTAAATAACTATACACATACACATACACATACACATACACACACAATTATATATTTATATCTATATGCAAATATATTATGCGGTGCAGGGGTTCTTTAGTTAGGTTGGGTCACTACTACCTGGTCTACCACCGATCCATCACTTGCTCATGATTGTGTTATGCAGCTTGCGACGCAACTTGGAGCGAGGGGGAGGCTTGGATTCTCCTCTCCTCTCGTTGCGAGCTATACGCAGCTGTTGAATGAGACGGATGCATCGAATGGCCCAGCTGCAGCTGATGATGGAGCTGGAGTGAGTGAGTGGGAATCTCTGGTGGGCACTCACCACACCTCCAAAAAAAAAAACTCTACACGTACTGCTAGTGGGAAGTTTCACATCATCACTCAATTGGTTGTGCTTCAGCTTCTGCTTCTGCACAAAAGAGGACCCAATCAGTATGTGCCTGTCTCACTCCCCAACTTGTGAATTGTCATGGATCGATGGCCTCCTTTTCAGACTTATACCTGACGTCATCGTTGAAAAAACCATTCACACACGCAAAGACTGAGCTAAGGTGGGCACAAGGGGTTATGTTGGTTCGGGCAGAACGTCCCTAGTCTAGTCGCGGTGCTCGTGCTACCTGCTCTTTGATGAGTTTGCAATAGAGATTACAAACAGGGCGGAGAGGGAGAGGGCTCCCAAGTCTCTGTGGTGCGTGCGTTTGCTGTTGTGTGCCGGTGAACTGAGAAGTTCTGAGAGCCTCCTTAGAAGGGTTCCAAGGCCTCCCTTTTATAGATCAAGAGAGGAGCCTTGGGGTACACGGCGAAAGGAGGAAAGAAGAAGGGGAAAAGAAGAAAGAGAAAAAAGCAGAGGAAGAGGCTCTCGCGGCGGTGCCGCTCTCTTTCTGTCGGCAGAGGCTTGCTGGCTCGATCGTCAAGGACGGGGGCGGCCCCCACGTCGTAACTCTGCTGTCGGCAGAGGCCCGTTGGCCCGATCATTGAGGACAGGGGCGGCCCCCCACATCGTCACTCTACTGCCGCTGTGGCAGCAGTGGTGTGCCGTTCGACGGCCATGGCGTCGCGCGTCGCCGTGCCGCGCGGCGTGGCTCGTGGCACAGCGTACACCGTCTTCGATTAATGTCGCACACGGTCTTAGTGGCAAAGTGCCAGTCCGACCTGCACTGTCGCATGCGTGCGCCCTTAAGTGCGACCTGTCGCAGCCTTGAGTTGGCGTGGGGCATGCCAATTCCCGCACGGCGGGACGATGCCTCAGTACGAGCTTTCCACGCGTGGGACAGCAGTCGGCGCCGGTATCTGCCCCTGACCCGGACGTTTATTGCCCGACTCTTGGATTCCGCCTCAAACCGTCGAGCGAGGCGGGATCCCCTTGGAGGGGTTGGGCGAGGCGGAACTTGTGCCCTAGCTGTCGGGCGAAACAGAGCCGACGCCGTTGAGGTCGGGTGGGACGAGGCCGGTCGAGCAGGGAGAAACTTATGCCCCGACCCTCGGCCGTCATGAGTCCTACCCCTCGAGGGGTAGGGCGAGACGGGACTTACGTCCTAGCCACTAGGCGGGCCGAGATGGGTGCCTAGGCCTCTTCGAACGGCTCCGGGCCTCCTTAAAGGCCTATGGCCGAGTTCGGTCCGTCCCCCTAATTGCTGGGGCGGCCCTAAAGACTTATCGGGGTCTTCTATCTGGGTACCCTAATATTGGTAACCAACATGGCCTCAATCCCCAGTTCTGACCCAACCCCTTCCGTTTTTTCGAAGCGAGATAATGACTTCGATATTTGGGATCTACCAGATGATAACGCCTGGTTCATGTGGGGGTTGTTGCTCATAGAGTCACAGTTGCTGCACCATACCAACCACTCCATGTTGGCTATCTCTCTAAGAATAGAGTTGGTCTTAGCCTCAATCTCTCCAAGGTGAGATCTCTAGGGACTAGCTAGATGAGGGAGTGAGTGCAAAAGTGACCAACAAGGTGGAATAGGGTTTTAGAAAACTCACGGAATCTCCTCCTTGAAGTCATCCATGAACACCATGATCTCTTTACTTGATGGGGGAAGAGGGGCAAGAGGAACGACTTGGCTCCCAGAAGCCATACATCCACAGGTACAAACTCTTTCCCTCATGTCCTCATGCTAAGCTTCTTCGAAACTCTCCAGACCAGGGACATTTGTCTCTACATCTCAGGGGTCTCTGAATATGAGGCTCATTGATATGAGAATCCACACACACACCTGGATTTTCGGGACCTTGTGGCAAATTAAACTAGTTTTTGATACCATTCTAAGTTAAGCCATGGAGCAGCTCGATTACCGCTAGTACCATGCAGGTTCAAAGGCCCACCTCACATGGATTGTATAGGGTCATTTGCATTTTTCTTTGGATCCTAACCCATTTACAATGGATTCAATTGTTCCATCTTTAATTTGGTAGAACATGTGCTCCGACTTGTGAAGCAAAAGAGAGTGCACCCATGCAATGATGTACTTAAACAATATGCTTAGTTACACAACCAGAGATGTTCACTACATGAACAATGTCATTGAAAGCCCTAGTTTGGTTTTGGATAATTGATTAAACCTATCTCTAACCTTTGTCATGAGTTGTGATATGAGTTAGGTTGGTGCAATCCAAGTATGGAGCATGGTGGTACTCAAGAGAAGGTGATGATCACATGTGATGATGATCAAGTGCTCAATCTGATGATGGAGATCGCGGTGAAGCTGTTAAATAAGAAGTTAGCAAAGAGGAAGCAACAACTTCTAGAGGATGATCAGGATGAGCAGACTGAATGAACATTGAAGCAATCAAAGATGAATCAAAGATGTTGGGATTGCTTTACGCACTTGTTATCTTGTTTTGTGACATAAATCTTTGCTGGTTACCTGTGAGGATTCTTGTAGTTGGTCTTAGCTGATACTTGCTTCTAGCTTTATTATGGTACTATCGTTAGTCTACTGCTTGTAGTAGGTGTGTTTTTAGCTCTTGTAATAGCTATCAGCCTTCGCGGTCACGTCTGCTCCCTAATTTGCATCTGTATCTCTCTACAAACTTTGTATTTCTGTTGTCATCAATGGAAATGGAGTACGACCTCGCTTCGAAAAAAAAGTGCTCAACTTGGAAAAGAAGAAAGAGAAAAACAAAAAAACCAAGAAGATCAAGGGAAAGGTATAAGATAGGTTTTTATTTTGCACTCAAGACACCATAAAGGGTGTGAGTAACTTAGGATCAATAGTCATACTATAAAAAGGGGAAATCTTTGGCTAACCAATTTATCGAGTGCCACTAGGCGACATGATTCTTGCATATGCAGTTAGGAACCTAGTATGCTAACTTTGACCATTGTTAAATGCTTTGAAAAATGCTAATACATGTGCACATAAGTTCTACACTTTATGGTTAGCAAGTTGGAAGCAAGGGTGAAGTGGTTGTGGACTTAGAAAAAGAAAAGGAGCTAAAAGTCTATGACCGGACGCTGGCCGCGGGGTGACCGGACTCCCCCCGGGCACGTCCGGTCAATTATAGGCGAGGCAACGCGGCTGCCCGAGAGGGCAGAGATGGACCGGACGCTGGTCTTCACTTCACCTGCTCATCCGGTCACCTTTTCCTGAGGAGCGCGGTAGCGCGATCGGACTCACTGAGGGTGCGTTAGGTCCCTGCTGACGTTTGCTGGCGTCAGTGCCTTAGCAGCTCGGCGTGTGAGACAGTAAGGACCAGACTCTGGCCCGAGTCCGGTCACTAACGAGCGGACACGTCCGATCAACAAAAATATGCTCTGGATGCTTACTGTTGTTGACCGGACTCTGACGTCGTGGTGTTAGGTCGATTCGAGGAGCGAGTCTGACCATCGGTTCGACTGTGTGCTGACCGTTTTGTGACCGTTGACGATCAACGAACGACATTCAAAGCGCTGACGCATGGCACGAGATCCACGATCGAACGCTGGCTTGGGCGCGTCTGGTTAACCCGACCAGCGCGTCCGATCAGAACGCAGGACGCCCCACCTTGGCTCTAACGGCTTTATTCGTTTAGGGACGTCTATAAATAGTGCTTGGCCAGCTTGGAGCTCACTCTCTTGGCACTTTGATATACTTGACATCCTTGTGAGCATAAGCAAACACCTCTCACTCATCTCCATCATTGATTCATCATCATAGTGAGATTATGAGTGATTCCAAGTGCATTTGATTGAGTGATTGCATCTAGTGGCACTTGGGGATCGTTGTGGCTACGGATTTCTTGTTACTCTTGGTGGTTGCCGCCACCTAGATGGCTTGAAGCAGGGGAGGAGCTTCAGCACGTATTGGTGATTGTTCGTGGCCGGCTTCGGTGATTATGGGGGATCTTGCACCTTCCCCCACGAAACGCCACAAGGTGGCTCTAGTAAATCGCTTGTGTCATTGAGTTACCTCACTTGTGGGTAGGTTATTGTGGTGTCTAATTGTGTGGACGAGGTTCATGCAACACCTCTTAGCCGCCGACCCACTAAGTGTTGGTCGACACAACGGGGACTAGCGTGCCGACAAGCACGTGAACCTCGGGAGAAAAATTGGTTATCTCTTGCTCTTTGGTATTATCCCGGTGATTGAATTGGTATTCATTTTGTGATTGGTTTACTCCTCTAGCGGCGGTATAATCGTCATACTCACTCATTTATATTCCCGCAAATTAGTTGTAGCAAGCTCTTTAGTGTAGCTAGAATTGAGAGCTTGCTTTGTAGCCTAAGTCATCCAGTGGAGCTCTTTAGTGTAGTTTGAGAGCTCTTAGTGAGTAGCAACTTAGCCACTTGTGTGCTTAGTGATCATAGCAATTAAAATTGTTGGATATGTGGCTTGCAATCCTTGTAGAGGTAGAACAAGTTTGCATTTCGCTATTTGTCATACTAATCAAATTGCTCTAGTGATCTTGTAGCTTTTTAAATAGGCTATTCATCCCCCTCTAGCCATATTAGGACCTTTCAGTTATGGTTCGTAATAACCAATAACAATGGGCGTGATCCACTTTTTTTTATAGTAATGAGACTTTGGTTTGTAATGACCTCATCTCCACCTATTAAAAATGTCTTTATAGTTTTCTACTTATTCGTTATCGAATATTGAGAGATATACATGATGCATTAATAATATCAAATGTAAAATCTATAGTATGTAGACGTCTCTATTTAAGTGTAACGATAAAGTAGAAGAATAGAAAAAAAATGCCAGTTGAAGCCACTGAACCCAACAGTGGTCCCTACACTATGTATAGGTTGGACCAAGTAGTGATCCTAAGGCTGTTCGCACCGGGCAGCGCTAAAGCGGTACGCTACCGGTAGCGTGCGCGTGGTGCGCACCGCGCGCCTGTAAACGCGCCAGGAGACCGCCACAGATCGTGCGTGGAAGAGCAGCCCGCTAAACACTGTAGCAGCAAGAGACAGAGTTGGGGAGAAAGAGAAAGAGGGAGGGGAATAAAATATGGAATAGTGGGTATAGAGTATGAGATAGAGATAACACGGGTGCAGGAGAAATGGATATAGAGTAGAGAATCTCGATGACTAGGATAGAATATTTATTTTTAGAGATGAAAATAGAGGTCGATGGGTGCGGATAGCCTAATGCTTAATATTGGTGGTTCTAGCCTTGATCCAGCAGTGACCGGCCGATTGTAGCTTTGATTTGACAGTGATATCATCCCAGGTTAGGAAGCGGCGGTGATAGGCAATAGTGTCTACCTGTGGTACCGTTGTAACAATATAAATTAAGGCTTTAGAATTACATATTTTAGACTTTAATAATCATTTTTCTTAGTCACGAGGTATATATAACTAATTTAGTGTGATGCGCGACGACTTTGATTGACCTCTGCTGCGGGATGTAGACGCTACTAGAATGTGCATATGATGGAATGTCAACCATGCATGCATGATGCATCTACAGTATTTTTTTTAGTACGGTATAGGGACGATGCTCTGCATGGCACACGAGTGAGGGGTCTCTATCATATCATATCATATCATATCATATCATATCATATCATCCGAGACTGATGATATGATGGATCAGCAAGCAACAAAAGCCAAAAAAAAAAAAAAGCAAAGCAAAGCAGAGAGCACTACTGCACCTCTCCGCGCCGCGCTAGCTAATAAGCACATTACTACATGATACTACATCGCTGTCCCGATGGATCGATGGCTCTCTCTCTCGCCGGCCTGGCCGGGTTATGCATGCGTGCATGCAACAACAAGCCAGCTGCAAAGCACATTTTTACTAGCTACAGTATATATAAACGATAGGTGTGTTGTCTGTAATTGCATGATGTATATGTATCCTTATATGCATGCATGTAAAGCATGTTCCTTGAATTGGTTGACGGGGACGCCTGACGCCACGACAGGCCGCAAAACAAGAAAACCTCCTTCTCGTCACGCAAGAGTGCTACTAGTGTGTGAATGCATATACGAATGTCTCTATTGTGATTCACAAAAAATAAATGACATGACATTCTAGTTTTATCTTAAATAATAAAACAATCTAAGTTAGACTATATGAGTTAATAAGAGAACACCAATATTTACTATACCAAAAAAAATACCGTCAAACTAAATTTATCATGCAATATATTTTTGTGGCAAATCTATTTAGTTTTGTATAAAAATAGGTATGTGCTATGATCAAGTCAAGGGAAAGAGATCGTGGACTATTACGGTTCATAAATAGAGGAGGCTAAACAGGTTTTGAGCCATATTTCTAAATGGAAAATAGTCCACACGAGAAGAAAGGGAAATTGTGCTGCCCATGAACTCGCGCAGTTTCTTGTAATAGCTCTAGCTCTTTTGAACTAGCCGTTCTGGTAGGGTCCTTCTCTGGAGCGTGTTTACGGCTCGAAGGGTGGTGGTGGTTGCGCCTGTCGCGCGTGATACTATTTGGTTGGTGATTGCTTGCGTCAGTTAGCAGGTTTAGTCCTAGCGGGTCTTTGTCTGCTTCTTAACTATTTCTGCTTGTAATCTCGGATGCTGTATTTCCGTTCTCGTGATGGAAATGAGATATCTCGTTTGGAAAAAGAAAAAAAAATGAACTCGCGCAGCTGGCGCTTAGATCAAATAGGGTGGCGGTTTGGTGCCATGAAGTGCCGGTTTGTATCGAGCAAATTATTGCTCAAGATTGTACTGATCCTGAGTAATAATATAGCCTCTCTTTTCCTCGCGAAAAAATATTTAGTATTCTATAAATTGAATTAGTCAGATATAAAGCATTTTGACTTACAAAACCAAAACGTACATCACCCGGCCCCTACATAAAGCTAGCATCGCCGGACAGAGGTAGTACGTAGTACTTTTTCATCAATTGGTCGTGCTCGTGCGTGCTGTTGCGCGAGGGCATCGTCATCTGCTATATATGACATGGACATGCATGGGTCGATGGAGAGAGGTACTAGTAGCATGCATGCAGCAACTGGCTTGGCTGGTCGTCGTCGTCGCCGGCCACTTTACAGCTGCTACTTGGCTTTGCATTGCATGCTCTTTACTCTTTATTAGGGATGTCTGATCCCTCCTCGCTCCTTCCCTTTGAATCGATGGCGTACGGTATATATTCGGATAAAGAACCAGCTTTGGCTTTGCTTAATTATATAGCACAAAAAAAAAAAAGCTGCGCGTGAATCAATGCAACAAGTCTCTTGCATCGCATTTGCTTACTTTACTGCCCGGCAAGTGGCAACTAGCATGCAATGCAAAAGTCCATCCCGTAACGTACCGGACAACGTCCAAGCAGCTAGCCTGCCCTGCTGCTGGTGGTGGCTGGTGCACATATACTCCGATCCGAATCCGATGCACACTGGTTTCCAAGAAAACACCAGCTTGCGCGAACCGCAATTAACTGATAGTGAAATTTATATATCGTGATGAAAGATATCAATTCAGAATGTATTTATTGACTAAACCCGGCCTGTACTAGATGCTAAAAACTTTCGTTTCCAAAAACGTATGTATATGTATGTGATTAAAGTTAGAAACCTGGGTTCAACTAAAGTGAAGTATATATACAGTATAAATGATAACTAATTAATAAGGCGAGGGAGTATAAAATTCAAAATCCAAAGTGTGAAAAGAACCAAGCCGAGCGAGCGACGGCGGCCGGGGGTGCGCATGGCGCGGCGATCGAGCGCGGGCCGCACGGACAAGCCGGGCACGACGCCGGCGAGCGCCGCGATCTGCCCCCTCGCGAGTGCCATCCTGGTTCCTGGACATGCAGCTGTCATGTACAGTACCAAATTTTAGCCTCTGGATGGATCTCAGAAAGAGGCACAGTACTTGACCTTGTTGCATTGGACACGCACACGTCAGCATCAGCAAAGCAACCGTTTCCGTTTCGACACGTCGTCACTGCTACCTAGTACTAGTACAGTGTATCCAAGATGAAGAAGCTACTAGACGATACAGAATTATATTAATACTCCGTAGATGTGTCACCGCTGCGTGCATGGTCACTAGCCGCCTGCTAGCTCACACCGTCATACTAGCTTGTACTATGTCGTATCCCTTGTAAATTAAAGGAAAAAATGTTATTTTACTCAAAAAAACACAAATCATATCTTGGGTGCAATCGTGAAATTAAAAACCTTCATCCAAACATACTTGAGAGTTTTCTGAAACTATACACCACCATAGTGCATCTATAAAATTCCGTTATCACAAAATTTGAGATCCAAACTCCATAGGAAAATAACAAATTTCAAATGTTTTTACTACAAGACAACAAATTCCTAGAAACTTTGCCTTCTGATTGATGGATATGCACCTGAAATTTGTTATTTTTGTATGAATTTCTACAAAACCTGTTCAATTCTCAAATTTTGCAAAAATGTTCTCAATAGATGCACTATGAATGTGCAAAGTTTCTTTTTTTTCCAGAAACTTCTAGTTATGCTTTTTAATGAGTTTTCATGATTGCACTTTAAAATATGGTTTGTGCTGAATATTTTTCCTATCTTTTAATGGATCGGCATTGCTGGTGCCGCTAGCTAGCGCACCAATTCTGATACGTCTCACATCCCTTTGCATGTTGGCTCTGGCTACCGCTGCCGCTGCAGGCAATAAGGTCGGTGCACACACATTATTCTCTCTGTCATAAGGCCAGTCCCAGTGGTGGCGTTGGCGTTGTGTCTAAAACAACCATGTCATATACAATGAAATGAAACTCGGATAAAACATCACCTCTTAGCGCAAAGTTTCATTGTAGAGTTTCATAGTCATTAATTTCATGACTCATAGAGAGTTGGTAATCGTGCTAAGATGAAACTCATTTCTTCTCTCTCCTTAAATACACTGTCATGTCATCAAAAATGACTATGTGGCAACCTATTTAATGCAAATGAAACTCTTACCGAGACTGGCTTCCTAAAGAGTTAAACTTCTCAGAGTTTATTTTCCTTGATTGAAAACCATAGGCTGCAGATCAAATAATATAGTAACTGGGCAGGACCAGCCAATTCAATAGTACCGGTGCTACTAGCAGATACTACCTGTTCTTGCTACAAAATGCAATTTCAGATTTAGAGTAATAACTAAAATTATCTTATAGATTTTATTACATTACATTTATAGAAAATTCCAGTGCCAATTAATATTTATACTACTCATCGACGATCCACCATTCCTTCCTAGTAACTAATGTAATGATATTTATTCGACAACGTATGATGGTGCGATCGAGCAGTTGATGATTTCTTTCACGGGACGCGGAGCGAGTAGCTATTTGCAGCCTCTGATGGCGTTGACCTGGTGGCAATAACAAATGCAACCTCCCATCTGGAGGGCCCACAGCCGTGCATGCTGGTGTTGTACTTGCTGCATGCATTGGTCGCCTGGTCGCTCGTCTTGGCCACCGGGCAGCCGTACCGTACGACTAGGAGGTCTCCTCATGCATGCATGCATGCAGAAGCAAGCCAAGGTCTCGACGATCTCATCCCAACGACGACGAACGACGGACGGACCCGAGTCCCGAGCAAAGCAAGCAACGGATTGAAATTGAATTCATGGCGGGGCCGGGTCTTCTCCTCCTCGCCGTCGACGTCGTGGCCCTGATCACTGTGATGCTCACCGCCTCCGCCCACCCGCTGTCGTCGACCTCATCCCCTCCTTCTCCTCCGGCGGCAACAGCACCGCGAGCAGCAGGATCAGCAACAGCACTACGAGCACCACCACGTGCCGGCCGACGGCCCGCTGGTGGCGCACGAGTTCCTGCAGGCGTGCTACCCGGGCGAGGTCTGCGGCCACTTCACGCAGCTCGTCTGGAACGACACCGAGTTCGTCGGATGCGGACGCTCCGAGTGCTTCGCCGGCGGCGTCTTCATCACCTGCTCCTACGATCCGCCGGGGAACTGGAAGGGAGAGGTGCCGCTCACCTAATCATATATCATCGTCACTTCGCCTTGCATTGTTGGAATGCATGGCCAGGTAGAGGTAGTAGTGTTTACTAGTAATTTCTTTCGATCGATCGCCTGATCAGCTAGATCCATGAGCATGCATGCACCAATCGACGATCCACCATTATATTCCTAGCAGTAACTTCCTCTAACAATTGTTGGTCTCGAGCTCGCTCGCGTGCGTACATGACTCTTCCGATACTCGATCGATCGATCGATGCGCGCCTGTATGTCAGGAATTTCAACTGCTACTTGGTACGTCACTCTGCGTGCAAAGTGCAATTCTGAGTATATATCACTACCCTTGAACCAGCAATCACCACGGGTTCAAAATTTGACTTTCAATGCATGACATATGCTTCGGCTTTCAATCGACGATCCACCATTATATTCACCATGTTGGCTGCTGGTGGGCTGTGACATATGCTTCGGCTTTTCTATTTCTTCTTCTTTTTCTTTCCTTATTGTTTCTTAGCTCTTTCCTTCGTGTCGATGCTTTCTCTTTAGTAAGAGAAAAAACAATCAGGTATCTATCTCAAATGTTGTCCCGTTTAATTCTGTTTTATCTTCTTGTACATACCATACAGTCTCCTCTTTGTAGTATTTTTTTAATATGCAGTGAATTATATCTTTATAAGATCACTAAAAGCATCTCTAACAGTTTGGCATCCGGCTTTCCCATCCTTAATTTTTTGGCAAAATGAGAAAAAAAAACTCTTTTTTTCTCGAACGTGCTCTGTGCACGGATCTCATTAAGCAGGAGTAGAATGTTTAGCAAAGGCACAACACGGCCATGGTAATCCGATGATTACCAAGGAAAAACAGTCCCAACGAGGCACTAGAGAGCGATTACAAAGCGATTACACAAGAAAAAACAAACTTAGCAACCAAAGGGGGGATCAAGCCAAGGGGCATCAGTGCCTAGAAAGCGTCGTCAAGGCTAGTGAGGTTCAGCTCCGTGGCCACCAGATCGAAATCCGGAGCAAAGAGCGCTGAAGGGCCTCGTGTTTGGAGGGCAACAACGGCGCAGCGAAGAAGGCCTTGATGTTGTCCAAATCCGGAGGGACCGGACCTAGTGCCTCAGCGATCCCAAGCTTTTTGCTTCAGCACATTTTGTGCCTGGACGGTCGGGTTCGAAGCCTTGGTCTTAGCAGACAGCCTCCCACTCCGTCGCACTGTCCTCACCGTTGCAGGAGTCCTGGACCTCCTCAGCCTCGGCTTGCTGATCAACGGGGTCTCAAGCGGGATGCATATCCATGCCTCCAACTGTGCCAACAGTGACACATCAGCTGATGGAGGTTGAGCGTTGTGGCCTTCGTCGTCAGTCAATGACCCATGATGGGGCCTAAACAGCTCAAGTTCCATAGCCTCCAAATCCGGCACAGGCGTCCACGGCCGCTTCCTCCCCTGGGGGGAGCAACACGGGGCCAAGCTAGGCGATCCACAACGTTGTGCCGAAAGGAGCGACCCTTCGGCTGGGACCCCCACACCCGACGGCTTCTCCGTGACGACCAACCCCTTAGAGCTCCAATAGTTTGGCATCCTCCCTCCCTATCTTTCCTAACCTCGCAAAAATCTATCCCGAGCGCGCATATATGCGCGTGGCCTAGGAGCGCGCATCCGGAGTTTGCCGGCCCGTCTAGTAAAAAGGAAGAAAGATAGGGTTCCAGGTGAGAAAAGCGCAAGAGAGAAATATCTGGTTGAAGGGCTTAAACGCGTACAGAAACAAATTCAGGGTTTCTGATACAAAACATGAGACCGGGTCGTAGAAAAAAGTGCCGAGAAAAAAACTTTTGGAATAGAAATATAGGAAACTCTTGGAGATGAGTTCTTTTTTTTTCCTTCTCATACTAATTTAGAAGTTGGCAAACACCATATTTTGAGAAATAAAATATGAAGAACTTTTGGAGATGCTCTGAGGGGTCTTTGGTTTCAATCGGCTCCTTGCTATAGTCACAAAACACTGTTATGCATTACAGCGCGGAGCTCTTTTTATCTCTAAATGGCAAAATGAACTAGCAACAGGGGAAGCCAATAAAGCCCGTGAGAGCAGCTTCCACTGGTTCCTAGCCACAGTGTGAAAGTAGCTTCGACTGGCCCCTCGCTACAGTGTAGGTACACTACAGGAGCTAAGGCAGCAGGATCCGCGCCAAATAGGGCCTAAATCTCGTGCTTTTATTTTTATATATCGAATCCATATTTTTCTCACAGTATAAAACAACATTCGACTATCTTGGTATCTATGGGCCTGACTTGTTCGTTTCCAAAATTTGTCATGCCAATGATATGACAAGTCATGATTTTGGCTAATCTTGGTATCTATATATGCTCAGTTAATTGTGTTTGTTGGTAAAAATGTAATTAATTAAATAAAAGGCTTCTATTTACATGTACTGCGGTCTATTTTAACTTTGTTCCAGTGGATCTAGAAAGGGGAGTCTGAAATGCAAGCGAATTGAAGAATCAGACAATTTCGAAATTGCTTTGCGCAGAGCAGAGCAATTTGGAAGGATTTTAGTTGCGCCTTCTGGTTCCAAGGATTTTAGTGAGGCTTATTTGGAGGGCATGGATTTTACGAGTTTTGTTTCAGAGTAGCCGCTCTGAGTTGAGACTTGAGAGATCATGCAGGGACACGTTAATATTTGACACCTATGACAGTGAACCAGAAGCACACGACAGTAACGAGCCAAGAATATCGTATCATTGAGTAGATATCAGAGACAGGCACAGTATGTTATGTGTGTATATATTCTATAATTAGATATGCATGAGGTTTATTTCTTTTCTAGGGCAACCAACCATGGAGTAGTATCAGACAGGCCTAATAATCGTACCATATACGAACGGTAAGGTAACAAAAGAATAATAACAAGATGAATGGATGAGATGGAACCCCGGCCCCCTACTCCTCCCTCTTCTATATACAGAATGAAGAAACGAGGCCCATCGCACCATCACCCGTCGGATTAGTATAGATAATATAATAATACTCAGCAGGCTCCTTAATACGATGACTGACTATATATATAACATATATATGACGAGTTACTAATAATGCTAGTAAGTATATATAGGCTGCTGCATCTCAGTTCTACTACTGCAGGATGGATGGATGGATGTGTGATTCAGTTGCTCTTGTCCGGTGATCCAGCATAGCCGTAGGGGTTCTTGCTTGCCCAATTCCACAGATCTCTGCACATCTCCTCGACCCCGTACTTTGCCCTGCAAGATTTTCATATTGTTCTCGTTAGGATCGAGCGATGCCATGCGGAACCCATCAACCAGTACCAGCAGCATACTTACTTCCATTTGAGCTCTTTCTCTGCCTTGGCAGTTGCCGCATAGACGATCTCTGCGTCTCCAGGCCTTCGCCCAGCAAACACCAGAGGGATTTTCTGTATAGGCAGAATCAGCCCGTCAGTCAATCAGTTGGTCGGGAATCAATCATCAATGTATAGTAACTGAACATCATTCAGCAAAGACATGCATGCATGATGGTTTAAAGATATGAGCTTCTACCTTCCCAGAAACCTTCTCGAATGCAGCCACCATTTCCAACACTGATGTCCCCTTTCCTGTCCCCAGATTGTATACTTCACACCCTGCATGCATTACAACCAACAGATTAGTATATTTTATCATTAGCAAGCTTCATCTGTTTGCTTGAATACGCAACAGCTGAGTTGTCTAGTGTAATTTAGAATTAACAACAACTGGGAGCCAGTGGTGAAGTAGCAAGAATCTTTCTTGTTTACCAATTTTATCGGAGTCTTCATAGAGCTTCCTCAGGGCTGCTATGTGGCCATCAGCCAGGTCAACAACATGGATGTAATCACGCACCTGGCAGTTTTATATAGAGTTTTTCAGTAACGAGCTGAGTTTCTGAACTCCCTAATTAAGTACATAGAATTAGACAATAACAGAGCAGCAGCAAGCAATAGAGTACGCACGTACCCCAGTTCCATCCTTTGTATTGTAGTCGGTTCCATAGACCGTGAGGTGAGGCAACCTCCCAACAGCGACTTGCTGAACATAGGGCATCAGGTTGTTTGGGACACCGCATGGGTCTTCACCGATGTATCCGCTTGGATGAGCACCAACAGGGTTGAAGTACCTGAGCAGTATGATCTTCCAACCAGGGTCTGAACGGTGGACATCGCGGCAGATATCTTCAATCACAAGCTGCAGCACGGTATCATCATATATTATGTAATCAATAGATGATCATTAATAAACCACAGAAAGCAGTATTGGTCCAAGATTTTTTTTTAAGAACAATAGGAACCTTGGTCCGTCCATAAGGGTTGGTGGCGCAAAGCGGGAATTCTTCAGTGCATGGCACTTCCTTGGGCCACCCATAGACAGTTGCAGATGATGAAAACACCAGCTGTGATGACAAGGAAACATGTTCAGTTAGCTTCCAGACACAATGATGCATGATGCATACATTTTACTCAGGCTCCTGATGTATTAATGCGAGATAATGAATCTAAGTTGAATTGACAGATGAGGGCTCAAGTACTATGAACAATTATGTGCTTGTAGCCTTGTAGCAAGGATGGTCATTTTGCAGTATTGTACCAGGAAAGAAAAATATCATTGCAGAACACTGGCCCAAGAGCCAGAAAACGCTAGACGAACGGATGGCCAGGACACAAGCAGCAGAATCTGGGACCATCACATTGAAGATTTTGTCACGGATGGCATGCGTGCGTGCATGGCTTCTCCATGACATAAATTTACAATAAAGTTTGCTGGCAGCCAACAATAAAAGGGCAGGAGCACCTGGTCCAGAAGCAAGCTAGGACACCGGTATGGTATCCTGTGAGCCCCAGCAAGGCAAATGCAGATGCAACGGAAAGTAGGCGGTGTCAACAAAAGCAAAAAAAAAAAACACTAGTGCCCGAAATTGCAGGGCCAGCCAGAGAATGATTTGCTCCGTCTGAAACAAGAAACAAGTAGTATGTTACCTTCTTGCAGCCATGTGCAGCCATCACCTCAAGAAGGGTGATGGTGCCGATGAGGTTGTTGTCGTAGTAAAGCAGGGGCTTGTGGACGCTCTCGCCAACAGCTTTGAGCCCAGCAAAGTGAATGACAGCCTCAAACCTACGGCCACAGTTGGAAGTAGGCGTGTAAGTCAGGGAACGAAGGGAAATTGTCAATATTTCAATGACCAAACTGCGAACACAAGGTTGACAAGTACCCTTGTGTGTTCGTTTTGTGATGAGTGATTGTCAATGTGATCCACGAAGTAGGTTGAGTGGTGACCAACCCTACCTTGGCGAAAGCCTTGTGTGCGACATGTCTCTTGGCTTGTGTTGTGCATGTGTGGAGCACGGAGGCGGTAGTCGACGGCGAGGTGAAGGTCAAGGAGGACGTGCCGTGCCGATGGACCGAAGGGGTGAAGGACGGACGTGAAGCTTGGACCGAGGGACCCGGAGGCCGGGTGACTAGCTGCGGTGGCTGACACTTGGGACATCGACAAGCGCGAGAAGACATGGGAGTGACCGTGTTGACCGTGGAGGTGACACGCGTCGGATGGCGGGGGACGCGTATGGAGTACGCTACTCGCGGAGCGGTTTGATGGTTTGGGCCTCAAAACCATCAGAGGCGGGTTTACGGGTTTGGGCCTCAAAACCCGGGCGGAGGTTCCGAGGAGGAACGGACGACACGTGGCGGCATCGGGGAGTTCGCGGCGAGGCGAAGCTACCGGTGAGAAGGTGCGGTGGCCGTCGGATCAAGACTACATAGGGTTGGACCATAACGCCCTCGGCTTAGTGGTTTAACCCAAGTTATCTTAAGGGCATTTAGGGGAATGTAAAATAGCCTGTTAAATAGAGGATGGCAGCCCCAAGCCACTCTCACCTCTCTCTCCATTCTCTCATTCCCCCTTCCACCTAGGGTTAGCTCTTCTTGAGAGAGGTCAAAAACAAGAAATTCGTGGTTGTATTTTTCTGTGTTTTAGTGTGGGAATGGAGGCCCGAATCCTCCAGTTGTCCTCCGGGATTCATATATTTTATCTGTGATTTTCGTTCATCTTTTTGCCTTTTTTCGTTCTTGGCTATGATCTGAAATTCACGAGTGTTGAGATGGGTTCGAGCCATGATTCTTTTGGGATAGCTCACCAATATCATGGAGATCACATGTGCGAGATTTGAGGCCGAGTTGTTTTGATTTGGTGGAGTTCCACTTAATTTTCGCTCCAGGCGAGCTGCTGCTTGTAGCGCTGGGTCCTGCTCTGTTCTTCGTTAGTAGTCTCCAGTTCGTCGGGTTCACTGGCTGCAGCTTGAGTTTTGGTTCGACACATCAGTGCAGGTCAGCAGGCGCCGTGCTCCCGTTGCTGTGATTCCCTGCCGCCGCGTCTCCCAGGTCTGGTTCCCAGCTCGTCCTCTGTTTATTCTTCTCTGTAGTGGTCAGGCTTCAGTTCGTCCATCCAGCTGTGCAGGTCGCTAGGACCGATAGGGCTTGAGCCACGTTCGTGAGTGCCTGCTCAGGTGCCGCTGCTGTTATTCCTATTTCGTTTGGTATCCATGATTTTTGCTCAGCGGCGTGCAGCACCACCGCATGAGCATCTCCTCTGTTGGCTGTAGGCTCTGTGTTCCTGTTCGTGAGCATTTTGGACTACACGAGGAGCTAGTCCGCTGTCCTAGCTGCTTGGTCTAGCATTGCTCGTTCTTTCTGGTGCTGCTTGCTCATCTTGAGCCTTTGATTTTTGATTGGTCAGAAGCATTCTTGAATCCGTGAATTACCTCAAGCAATCATTTGCTAATCATTGGAGAAGTAATTTATTTCTTTTGCTTTGACCAGTATTCACGGTTTGCAAAGATGGCTGCTCCTCATTCACTGTGACTTGGTTTTTTCTGGCCATATTTTCAGTCTATTTCTCTGGTCATGATTTTCTGTTTTGCGCGCAGTTTAGTGGTTTGAGCTCCGAATCTTGTTTCGCTTTTTGCATTAGCTTCCTACTATTTTGAGGAATGTTTCAAAGTACTCTTATCACTAGTTGTCTTGGATGTTTAGTTTAGGAACTCGTTTGTGCTTGACGGTGATATTGAGACAGCAGCCAAATATTTCGAAAGAAATTTGAGGCTCCCATTCACCCCCCCTCTGGTCGCCGTTTTCGGTCCTTCAATTGGTATCGGAGCCGGTTAAGGATCATTCCACCTTAATCGGTCCGTGATCCACGAAGGCGACATGGAGCGTGGTTCCGGTAAACCACCGTTCTTCGATGGAACAAATTATCCCTATTGGAAGATTCGCATGTCCGTGCATCTCCAGGGGATTGATTGGCTTGTCTGGGAGATTTGCGAGGATGCTACTTACGTTGTGCTTGAACCCCGTGCTCGTGTCACGCAAGATCAAAAAGATCGGCACAACGCTAATAGCAGAGCTCGTGCAGTTCTTTTCTCGAGTCTTTCGCTTCCAGAGTTCGAGAGAGTCTCCGATTGTACTACCGCTCGGGAGATCTGGGTGAGGCTTCAGAGCTATCACGAGGGGACCGCACAGGTCAAAACCAGACTCTACGAGACGTACAAGAGGGAGTACGAGAACTTCACCCAGCTTGATGGCGAGACCATCGATGTCATGTTTTCTCGCTTTCAGACCATCGTCAACAAGATGCGAGCAAACAAGGCACAGTTACCTTATGACGATCATGAGAGGGCACTCAAGCTTCTATATGCCCTAGATCGGAAGGTATGGGATGTGAAGGTGACTGCCATCATTGAGTCTTCGGGGTATGAGACCCTCACCGTGGATGAGCTTTTCAGCAAGCTCAAGTCCACCGAGATCGACTACCAGACCCAAGCCAAACTCAAGAATCCCTCTGCACCGACTATGGCTTTGGTCTCAGGTAACAGCTCAAGTTCTTTGGCTAACCCTTCACAGATGTCTTTTGCCTTGTCTTCTTTGGTGTCTGTCACAGAGGAGCAGATGGAGAGTCTTGGAGATGACGAGCTGGCGTTGATCATCAGTCGGTTCTCGCGGTTTCACAACAACCGCTTGAATCGCCGGCGTGGTGGTGGTTCGAAGGAAGGATGCTACGGCTGTGGAGATCCCGACCACTTCGTCGCCCACTGCCCCAAGAAGAACAAGCACTCCTTCGACAAGTACGACTCCAGCAAGCGCAAGGACAAGCGCGAGTACACCTCCAAGCACAAGTCGAAGGGAGGATTCGACAAGGAGGCGCTGAAGAAGAAGTACTTCAAGAAGGCCAAGGCCCAAGAGCGCGCCTTCCTCGCCTCCCTCAGCGACCTCGACAACGACACCGACGACGACCAGTCTTCTTCTCCCTCGAGCGATGATGAGTCCGAGAAGAGGCGTGAGGACAAGTTGACCGGGCTTTGCTTCGTCGCCAAGTCCATCCACGGAGGCTACTGCACCATGGCCGTGGATGAAGGGGTGAAGCCCAACAAGGACGTGCTTCCCAGCGACGACGACTCTACTGAGGTAAAACCCTCCGTCGATGCTCTTATTGCCGAGCTTGATATCATGACCGATACTTTGATGAGTCAAGATAAGCTGCTGAAACGTGCTGCTCGTGAGAGGAAAGAGTTTAAGGACAAGCTAGAAGTTGTGGAGAAAGAGCTTGAGGAAGCTAAGAAGCTTGTTGTTCATGTGTCTGACGAGGTTGAGTGCGATGAATGTGTTGTTCATATGACTAACTTTTCTGAGTTGCAATATAAGTATGCTGCCTTGTTAGATGAGAACGATGAGCTGAAGGCTAGGTCTAGCTTGTTGGGTGCGTGCAAGTCTTGTTCAGGCTTGCAATCTGAGCTGGCAGAGAAGAATGTCAAGATCCTTGCTCTTGAGAAGGCCAGTTCAGATAGCACGGTTGTTGAGTGTGCACGTTGTGAGAGCTTGGTGTTGGAGCTTGAGTCTTGCAGGCATGACAAGATGAGATCCGAGGAAGACAACACCTACCTTCGGTCCATCTTGAATTGGGTGTCTTGTAGTGAGCCGCAGTTGGGCATGATGATGAGCCAGTTCAGGCGGAGAACTGGGACATCGGGAGTAGGCTTTGCTCTAGGTGGGAAGGGTGAACATGTCTATGGCAAAGTTGGTGAGTTCAGTGGTTTGAGCCCAAGTGAGAAACCTTTCACTACTCCCAAATTGATCAAGATCAATCCACCTAAGCCTACCGAACCCACTGTGAAAGATGGAGTGTTTGAAGAGCCTCCAAGAGCTCCACCCCAGAAACAAGTTTGGGTTCCAAAACCGAACCATCTCAGGAACCCACTTGACACTCTACCGAACATCTCTGAGGATCCCCTTCCTAAAGTCAGAAAGCTACCAAGAGTGACACATACCCACAAGAAAGTGAGCCAACAACCACCCAAGAGAGAGGTGAGGTATCATTGTGACTACTGCCATAGGGATGGTCACCTTGCTGAGTTTTGCTTTAGGAGGAAGAGAGATGAGCGGCGAGAGTATGAGTTGAACAACCGGAACATGTACCGCCCGCCCCATGGCGTACATGTGCCGCCTGTTCAGAGGCGCAATGCTAGGCCAAGAGGTGCAATGCCTCAAGGTGCTAGGCCTCAGGTTGCTAGACCACGCGGTGCTCATGGTGGTCGTGCCCGGCGTGGTTCAGATCATGATCAATATGATTTTGGACCTCGTGACAGTGGCTTTCAGTCCTACAGCTCTAGCGGACCACGTTTTCTCCCACGTGGTGCCCGCTTTCATCAAATGGGACATGGCTTGTTTGGTGTTTTTCCTAACACTTTTCCAGGGCAAATGAGCCAACACTGGTATCCTTCACAGTTTACTAACCCCAGTGTTGTGCCATTTGCTCATCCTATGTCTTTCTATTGATGCAGGACGGAGGTCTGGAGAACACATGGCTCATTGATTCCGGATGCTCGCGCCACATGACCGGAAGTTCCAAATGGTTCTCCAGCCTCGACCCCGTGCAATGTAAGGAGTACATCACATTCGGGGATAATAGCAAAGGTAAAGTGCTTTCTCGTGGGACCATTCGGGTCAATGAGAGTTTTGTCTTGAAGGATGTTGCTTTGGTTTCAAACTTGCATTTCAACTTGCTTTCTGTTTCGCAACTCCTTCAAGATGGCTTTGAAGTGCGCTTTAAGACCGGCTTGTCTCGAGTTCTCGACTCTCAGGGAAATCTTGTTTGTCAGATTGTTCCGTTTGGCCGTGTCTTTCGAGCTGATTTTTCTCATTCTTTTGGCTCTTCTCAATGTCTGGTGGCCGGATCCTCCTCTGAGCTTTGGAAGTGGCATAGGAGACTTGGTCACTTGAGCTTTGACTTACTAGCTAGGTTGAGCTCACTTTCTAATCCGAGGATTGCCCAAGTTGAAATTTGAGAAGGATTTGGTGTGTCACCCTTGTCGTCACGGGAAGATGGTTGCCGCTTCTCACCCACCTGTGAATCAAGTCATGACCAAGAAACCCGGCGAGCTACTTCACATGGACACAGTTGGTCCAGCTCGGGTTCGGTCAGAGGGTGGGAAGTGGTACGTTCTAGTGATTGTGGACGATTTTTCTCGCTACTCTTGGGTGTTTTTCATGGAGAGTAAGGATGAGGCTTTTTCACATGCTCGAGATTTGATTCTTCGGTTGCAAAATGAATTCCCTAAGAATGCCATGAGAGCGATTCGCAGTGACAATGGCACAGAATTCAAGAATACTCATTTTGAAACCTTTTGTGCTTCTTTGGGCCTTGAGCATCAGTTTTCCTCTCCCTATGTCCCTCAGCAAAATGGTGTTGTTGAGCGCAAGAATCGGACCCTTGTTGAGATGGCCAGGACGATGCTCGATGAGCATAGGACTCCTAGGAAATATTGGGCCGAAGCGATCAACACCGCGTGTCATGTTTCTAATCGCATCTTTCTTCGAGCCTTCATGAAGAAAACTTCTTATGAGCTGCGATTCGGTCGACTACCCAAGGTGAGCCACTTTCGAGTGTTTGGATGTAGGTGTTTCATTCTGAAACAAGGTAATTTAGATAAATTTGAATCTCGATCCTCGGATGGTGTCTTTCTTGGTTATGCTTTACATTCTCATGCATATCGAGTACTTAATCTTGAAACTAACCGAGTTGTAGAGACTTGTGAAGTCACTTTCGACGAGACCATGCCTTGTTCTATTCCTGTCTTTGAAAGTGCAGGTGATCAGGAGATTGGTGAGAGCATCTTCGTTGAGGAGAATGAGGAAGATGCTGATTGGGGAGATGCAGAGCCGACCTCTTCGGCTGTTCCAGTCGAGTCTACGACAACTACTTCGGCTCACGGACCAGATCCATCTTCTTCCACTACATGGGGTCCACACGAGCCACCTCCTCAGCCTACGTCGGCTGCACCTGAGGAGGCCCCAGTAGCTGTTGAGGGGGAGGCGACATCTTTGAGGGAAGCCCCTCGGCACATCCAGCGTCGCCACCCGCCTCAAACCATGATCGGCGACATCAGTCAGCGTGTTACACGCTCAAGGTCATATGAAATCTCACATTTCGCTCATTCTGCTTTTGTCGCTAATTTTGAGTCATAAAATGTTGGACACGCACTTTCTGATCCCGATTGGGTCAATGCTATGCACGAGGAGTTACAAAACTTTGAGAGGAATGAAGTCTGGGTCTTAGTTCCACCTCCACCTGAGTGTCACCCTATAGGTACAAAATGGGTTTTCAAGAACAAGCAAAGTGAGGATGGAGTGGTGGTGAGGAATAAGGCTAGGCTAGTGGCTCAGGGGTTTTGTCAGAAAGAGGGAGTAGACTTTGAAGAAACCTTTGCTCCTGTGGCCCGTATCGAGGCTATAAGGATGCTCTTAGCTTATGCAGCTTCGAAAGGGTTCAAGCTGTATCAAATGGATGTGAAGAGCGCCTTTTTGAACGGGTACATAGAGGAAGAGGTGTATGTGAGACAACCCCCTGGCTTTGAAAATCCTAAGTATCCCAACCATGTTTACAAACTCCACAAAGCCTTGTATGGATTGAAACAAGCCCCGAGAGCCTGGTATGAGCGTTTGAAAGCCTTCTTGCTTGCTAAGGGCTTTAAGATGGGTTCAGTAGATAAAACTTTGTTTCTCCTCAAACAAGGCACTGACACACTTTTGGTTCAAATTTACGTGGATGATATCATTTTTGGTGGTTCCTCTCACGCTCTTGTTGCAAAGTTTTCTGAGACTATGAGCAGGGAATTCGAGATGAGTATGATGGGCGAGTTGACATTCTTCCTCGGGCTGCAAATCAAGCAAACACGTGAAGGAACATTCGTGCACCAAGGCAAGTACACCAAGGATCTTCTGAAGAAGTTTGATATGGGCGAGGCCAAGCCTCTTTCAACGCCCATGTCGACCACAACGGCCCTAGATGAGGACAAGGAAGGAGAAGTTGTGGACCAGAAGGAGTACCGAAGCATGATCGGATCATTGTTGTACCTGACGGCGACGAGACCGGACATCCAGTTCGCGGTCTGCTTGTGCGCGCGCTTTCAGTCTTCACCGCGCACATCGCATCGTCAAGCCGTCAAGCGGATCATGAGGTACCTTCGTTTCACACCTGAATTTGGTCTTTGGTTTTCAGCTTCCTCCTCTCTTTCTCTTTGTGGTTACTCTGATGCGGATTATGCTGGCTGTCGTACTGAGAGGAAGTCCACTTCTGGGACTTGTCAGTTTCTTGGGTCTTCTCTTGTGTCTTGGTCTTCTCGCAAGCAGTCCTCTGTAGCCCAATCCACCACAGAAGCTGAGTATGTTGCTGCTGCTGCTTGCTGTTCCCAGTTGCTTTGGATGGTTGCTACTTTGCGAGACTATGGCTTAGAGTTTAGGCGAGTGCCTTTGTTCTGTGATAGCACCAGTGCCATATGTGTAGCCAAAAACCCTGTTCTCCACTCCAAAACCAAGCACATAGAGGTCCGGTTTCACTTCTTGCGAGACCACTATGAGAAAGGGGACATTGACCTTATTCATGTTGATACCCACAACCAGCTCACAGATATCTTCACTAAACCCCTTGATCAAGCCCAGTTTGCTCGCTTGCGAGGAGAGCTTGGAGTTTGCTTCCCTTTTTAGCTTGGGAAGTTTTGGTTCTTGTACATTAGTTTTTTTTTCTTTAGCTTTTGCTTTTGCTTTTGTATCATATTTGCATATCATATCATCATGTATCTTATTGCATCTTGAGCTTCATCTTTATATTAGCTAGATTGACACTATGCTCTTGTTGGGGATGTTATGGATATACATGATGTGCTTTGCTTAGGCTCACTTTGATCTCTTGATATGAGCTAAAAATGCCTTTTTCAATTGTGAACTTGAATAACACTTGATGAAACTTGAAACATGTTCACCACTACTTATGGCAACTAGCATGTATAGGTGTGTCGAGAACCCATTTTGCTTCATATATATGCTTAATTGCTATGGCTCATACCTTGAGTTACACACTTGCTTGAGAAACTTGAATTTATGCTAAAACTTGAAAAACAAGGTATGAAAAGATCGGGATGGGTCTTTGCTGTCCCATGTCAGAGTATCAAGACAGCTCCTTATTGCACTTAAGGGTGAACTTGAGCTCTGTAATGGATACCGAGATCATTGTCTTAAGCTTCTGATTGCTTTTGGCATAGGCTTGACATGATCGATAAGTCAGGTGTTGATGGCATCGATAACCTCCCGCACACATTTGTTTGACAAACATTGGTGATAAGCTGCATAACTCCGATAAAATTCAATTGATTGAAAATTTGATCAAATCACAAGTTTGTCTCATGACATGATGTGTGAACTTTGTTTGGGGTAGTTCACTTTGCATACATGTGTAGCACAAGGTTGATCTCCTGTCTATATTTGCTATGTGCTCATTCGGTAGTGAACCCTCTTTTAAATTGCTCAAACTTGATCAAACTTGCTAAAATGCCATATTTCATCTCATTTGGTCATTTTGAGCATTTGCTAGCACTTGTATTTGTTGCTATATATACATAACAGCATCAGCTAGAGCATCTTTTCAATCTACTTGCTATAATTTTGAAGCTTCTGCATTTGTGCATTTATGCATTTATAGCATGTTTTGAGGGGGAGTTGCATTCCTTGGGCTCTAACTTGATAAGTGCATATGTCAACAAGGGGGAGAAGTTTCCACACTCACAATATCACAAGATATGCATTCATTTGAGTGAGATTGCATTTGTTCAGGGGGAGTTGCATTTGAGTTGCTTTTGCTAGATGTGTTGAGCCTTTGTCTCTTCTGGAGGGTCTAGCAGTTTTTCGGCTTTTCGAGCTTTGCTAGTGGTGTTGAGCCCGTTGCCTCTTCTTGAGGGCTAGCTTTGTTTTACTTGGTTGCGTCGAGCCATTGCCCATGTCTTTGGAGACCAAGTTCTTGCTCATTTCAAATGACCTGTTTCAGTTTTTCTTTAATTTTTGGTTATTTGGTTGAGCTCCTTGTTTTTCTATTCTTCTTCTTTTTCTTTTGCTCAAGCTGTTCGTGTATTGGTGTTGACAATGCACTCATCAAGGGGGAGATTGCGAACACAAGGTTGACAAGTACCCTTGTGTGTTCGTTTTGTGATGAGTGATTGTCAATGTGATCCACGAAGTAGGTTGAGTGGTGACCAACCCTACCTTGGCGAAAGCCTTGTGTGCGACATGTCTCTTGGCTTGTGTTGTGCATGTGTGGAGCACGGAGGCGGTAGTCGACGGCGAGGTGAAGGTCAAGGAGGACGTGCCGTGCCGATGGACCGAAGGGGTGAAGGACGGACGTGAAGCTTGGACCGAGGGACCCGGAGGCCGGGTGGCTAGCTGCGGTGGCTGACACTTGGGACATCGACAAGCGCGAGAAGACATGGGAGTGACCGTGTTGACCATGGAGGTGACACGCGTCGGATCGCGGGGGACGCGTATGGAGTACGCTACTCGCGGAGCGGTTTGATGGTTTGGGCCTCAAAACCATCAGAGGCGGGTTTACGGGTTTGGGCCTCAAAACCCGGGCGGAGGTTCCGAGGAGGAACGGACGACACGTGGCGGCATCGGGGAGTTCGCGTCGAGGCGAAGCTACCGGTGAGAAGGTGCGGTGGCCGTCGGATCAAGACTACATAGGGTTAGACCATAACGCCCTCGGCTTAGTGGTTTAACCCAAGTTATCTTAAGGGCATTTAGGGGAATGTAAAATAGCCTGTTAAATAGAGGATGGCAGCCCCAAGCCACTCTCACCTCTCTCTCCATTCTCTCATTCCCCCTTCCACCTAGGGTTAGCTCTTCTTGAGAGAGGTCAAAAACAAGAAATTCGTGGTTGTATTTGTCTGTGTTTTAGTGTGGGAATGGAGGCCCGAATCCTCCAGTTGTCCTCCGGAATTCATATATTTTATCTGTGATTTTCGTTCATCTTTTTGCCTTTTTTCGTTCTTGGCTATGATCTGAAATTCACGAGTGTTGAGATGGGTTCGAGCCATGATTCTTTTGGGATAGCTCACCAATATCATGGAGATCACATGTGCGAGATTTGAGGCCGAGTTGTTTTGATTTGGTGGAGTTCCACTTAATTTTCGCTCCAGGTGAGCTGCTGCTTGTAGCGCTGGGTCCCGCTCTGTTCTTCGTTAGTAGTCTCCAGTTCGTCGGGTTCACTGGCTGCAGCTTGAGTTTTGGTTCGACACATCAGTGCAGGTCAGCAGGCGCCGTGCTCCCGTTGCTGTGATTCCCTGCCGCCGCGTCTCCCAGGTCTGGTTCCCAGCTCGTCCTCTGTTTATTCTTCTCTGTAGTGGTCAGGCTTCAGTTCGTCCATCCAGCTGTGCAGGTCGCTAGGACCGATAGGGCTTGAGCCACGTTCGTGAGTGCCTGCTCAGGTGCCGCTGCTGTTATTCCTATTTCGTTTGGTATCCATGATTTTTGCTCAGCGGCGTGCAGCACCACCGCATGAGCATCTCCTCTGTTGGCTGTAGGCTCTGTGTTCCTGTTCGTGAGCATTTTGGACTACACGAGGAGCTAGTCCGCTGTCCTAGCTGCTTGGTCTAGCATTGCTCGTTCTTTCTGGTGCTGCTTGCTCATCTTGAGCCTTTGATTTTTGATTGGTCAGAAGCATTCTTGAATGAATTACCTCAAGCAATCATTTGCTAATCATTGGAGAAGTAATTTATTTCATTTGCTTTGACCAGTATTCACGGTTTGCAAAGATGGCTGCTCCTCATTCACTGTGACTTGGTTTTTTCTGGCCATATTTTCAGTCTATTTCTCTGGTCATGATTTTCTGTTTTGCGCGCAGTTTAGTGGTTTGAGCTCCGAATCTTGTTTCGCTTTTTGCATTAGCTTCCTACTATTTTGAGGAATGTTTCAAAGTACTCTTATCACTAGTTGTCTTGGATGTTTAGTTTAGGAACTCGTTTGTGCTTGACGGTGATATTGAGACAGCAGCCAAATATTTCGAAAGAAATTTGAGGCTCCCATTCACCCCCCCTCTTGTCGCCGTTTTCGGTCCTTCACAAACAATAGCTGCCCCGGCGGTGCCGAGAAAGTGAACATCAGAGACAGCCGAGCTAAGGTGAGCTGTGGTTTGCTGTGAATGAATCAAGATATGCAGCACAAGAACTCGATGGAAACAGCTTGCTTTCCAGCAGGGCAAGAACCTTCGACTAAATCCAATCATTTAATTGACACCGATGGGAATGCAAGCAAAGCAAAGCGGTAGATTCGGCAGCAGGCAGGTACAGCTGACAGTTAACTGTGGTAATAATATAGTACTAATAAAACTAGTGGCACACGTAGCGAAGGAATAGTGTTTCCATCTCACAACGAATCAGCATAAGCTAAATTTCAGCGAGGGCGCAGAGTGATTGATGTCAACCACTGTACAATAATAAAACTACAGTACTGCAAATCATTAATAGTTGGTTTGAATCCCAAGTCCCAAGTGGCGCTGGCCAAGGTGCAGAGTGATTGATGTCAACCACGACTGGTGACTCTCAACTCATTGCAGGGAGCTAGTTTGAGTTGAGGGTGCTTTATTTAGCATCCGAAGTACGTGCTCCGAATGTGTATGTTACGGGAGCATTACAGTTACAGAGGTAGTCCTACCTACAAGTGAAGGCAGTAAAAATGTAAGGGAGCAGCGGCGTTGTCGGTTACCCGTGGGAGGAGAAGATGTCCTCCAGAGCGTGCCTGTCGCGAAGGTCAACCTGCAGGGGCACAGGCATTATTTATTTATTATGTTGTGATGAGAAGTCCAGTTTAAGTTTAGTTTAGCGTGCGTGATGCAGGACATACATACATACATACATACTAGTTTACTTACTGACTGTGACTGCTCTTTGGATCCGACGAATGAATGGAACCATGCTTGCAGACGCAGAAGAAGCAAGATGAGAAGCGTACGTTACGTGGGTACTAAAAATTCGGGGCCATGTCTGCCTGAGTCGTCGTGCACTGTTCGGGCAGGTAACTGTGAAGATTCATCATCATATATATATATATATATATATATATATATATATATATATATATATATATATATATATATATATATATATGTTCAGGAAGGAAAAAGGGGCTTGGCTTGGAACCAGGCAAAAGGAAGCAAAGAAAGCGACGCGTATGCTATGGCAAGGCAAGGCACGCATCTCATCTGTCGCGTCGGTCACATGGCCGCGCCAACGCGAACAAAGACCCCGCTGACCAGGGCCAGGGCGGCGGCTTGCTGTTGGCTGCTGGCCTTCCCTCGCCTCACCCGGTGAGCCTCCTCCCCTTGCTGCTGCTACATGAAAGGAATACAGGAGAAGGATGGGTGGCGTGACCCACCTACCTTGTGGAAGACGAGGTTGTTGGCGCCGTTATGTCCGGCGACGCGGAGGAGGGCGACCTCGGAGGCGTTGTCGAGGTTGTCGACGACGACGACGCGGAAGCCCTGTTGCATCAGCTGCAGCACCGTGTGGCTGCCGATGTACCCGGCGCCGCCCGTCACCAGGATGGTCCGGAGCACGGCGGACACCATCCTTTTTTGCTTCCTTCCTGGGATTGGGATGGATCGCCTCGCCTGCTTATTAGGGAGACCGCTCCGGCTACCGGCGGAAGAGAAGGGGGTTGCCGGTGGCCGGCCGGCGTTGATGATTGTGTTGTGTATGAGAGAGGAGAAATCAGAGAATGAAAGAATGAAGAGTTAGTTCCCCGATCGATCGAACGAACTGCACTGCAGGGGATGGTTTTGCTTGGCAAACCGCTCCGGCGCATCTCCATCTCCATCTCATATATCGGCGCATCGCAACCGCCCGGCCCTCCCAACCCTCCAGCCAGGCATACCCCGGCGGATCGCGCCCGAGGATTCCAGATTCCTTACTTTTTTTCCCCCCCTTCCTTTCTTTCTTCATTTATTTATTTGCTAATTTATTAATTATTAGTCTCCTCGCTTTATAGTTACTGTGTCACTCTCTCTATCTAAAAAAAGAATACCTACTAAATATTTCATATCATATTTAACCATATACTATAATCATATAATAATTATGACTAGACTAGTCATGAAATATATTTTTTTGTCACAAAACATTTTAAAGATACTACTATTGTTTTCTACTCCTTCGGTTCAAAATTATAAGTCATCACAGAATCAAAGCATCTCAAGTTTGACAAAATTTATATTTTCTATCAATCATATTTTCCTAGTATACCTGATATCATAAATCTTAGTATTTTCTTCTGTATTTTTTTGTCAAACATAAAATGCTTTGACTCCCAAGAAAATTCGAACGGCTTATAGTTTGGAATGTTGGGAGTACAAAACTAATTACACTTAGGATTCTCAGACCACTACTCGGGAATCAGACTTATTGTTTTTTTTTTGGACTGAGCTAGTACAAGATGATACCATTATTGCTTTTGGAAGAAATCAAATAACTTTTAGGCCCGTTTAGATCCTTGAAATTGAATTCATTGTAATAACCTATAACAGAAGAAGAAGAAAAAGGAGGAGGAGGAGAAGAACATAGAATTCATTTCCCATCTCATACCTATGAATTTAAGATAGGCTTAAATGTGAACTTTGGAATGTTATGGAATCTCAAATTTCATGCCAAATAGCTTAATTTCTTAAGTAGATTTCAATTCCTCCAAAATGAGGGGATCCAAACGGGCATTTAGATTTAACCAAATCAACTAATAACATTCATATAATAATACAAAATAAGTATCATTGATTATTCATAGAATGTATTTAACAACAAGTGTATTTGGAGACATAATTTGTTAATAACACTAATAATTTCTACTCCAGTATACATCAAACTTGATTCTTTCCACAAAAAAAAAAGAATTTCCGGTTATTTAGCCGGAGAGGCGTGCAGAGTCGAGAGTGGCGGAGCGCCGAATTCTCCGCCACGACGCCACACATTCTGGAAGTGGCACGGCACGCAGACTTTTCTCCCTTTCTTCCGGGGTAGGGTTCCATATTCTATTCGATGCGCGCTGCCACGGCACCCCATTCTCGCCTCGTCTGGTCCGTCCATCCAGTCACGCTTACCCCCGGTATCAAGTGAAGAATATCCAACCCACTGTACCAACGCCAACAGAGTCCATCCATTTCGCAACAAATTTGTATACTTGTTCCTGTGCAATAATACTTCAAATAAAATAAAATATATAGCTGAAGATTTACAGACCAATATATGGTAATATGTTTAATATAAAATACATTTCATTATTAGTATAATGACATTTATTGCATATTGTGAATGTTAATGTTCATATATATATTTGGTGATTTTTTTTTAAAAAAAATTGAGTCATTAAAAAGCAAGGTGTTCAACGCAGGAGTATAATATTTAAGTTATAATGCTAACTATGACGACCCACATATATAGACTATGGCTCTGTTTGAATCTCCATGGTCTAAAGTTTACCCACTACTAAATTTTAGATCATTTTAACTCTTAAGGCTCCAAATAGAGGTCTAAAGTCTTGTTTAAAAGTTTAGAACAAAACTTCAGCACAAAAGTGAGCTAAAGTGGTCAATAACTTTAGCCAACCAACTTTAGACCAGAGAATCTAAACAGACTTTATATTATTGTACTATTATTAATGGGGTTATTGGTTCACAAAATATATATTCCGGCACCAGTAGTTTATTCCATCCCTTCCCGCTGGTCAACAACAAGGTACCACAAATGTCAGGCATTTTTTTCAAAAGATGCAAGCTACGTATATTTCAAGGCAGAGAGAGCAGTAACCTAGTATAGATTAGGACACTCCCAAAGCACTACTAGGTAAGCATTTTGCCGAGATGACACATTATTTATTGGAGAGAGAAAGAAAAAAAACAAGAAACCAGGGAAACGGTGTCTTCATGTCAACCCGAGACAGAAGAAACGACTAGATATTGCATTTTGGGTGGCCTCCAGATCCCGTGCACAAGATTCAGCGATGAGAGAGAGGAATACGGTGAATGACTGGGCAAATTTTTATCTAGACTACAGTAGAAAATCTTGGTGTTCTATACTAAAGAAACTATAGTGGTTTCTTGCATTGTGATTTGTGAGCCCTTAGGGTCATGCTCGCTGTAGCTTTTACCGGCTGTGGTGCATCTTCTTTGGTTCAGCTACAGTAATAAATTGTACTCCGTGCAGGCAATGCAAAATGCAGGGTTTGGACGGCATGAGCAGCCAATCAGCCATGTCCGTGTGCAATAATGTGAGAGGTGGGTGATGTTCCATGGATATGGGGCCACGTGGTGCGTTTGGATAGGACAAAGTAACACGTACCCAACGGATGGATGGCGTCCGGCCACGGCCAGGCAGCAACGGGTTGACATCATGCATGCATGGGCGGTGGTGCCCAGGTGTTATGCATAAGGCTGGAGATGAACCGTGTGTTTGTAATCATCGTTCATGTGCCGTTGCAGTGCAACCAAATAAAAAGTAATTTTGTTATTTCTATTTGTACCATCGTTCATCCGCCTAACAGTTAGTCGTTCGGATTTTTATATGCATAGTTTTGTTACGTAATAATAAAACCCATGTATTTATAAAACGAAAAGATCGAATCTTACTATTACTAATTAGATGCCCCAACGGAGCCTCACGTTAATCTTGACCAGATGCGTTAGAGAAAAAATAAATGCTAGAAATTCTCACATTAATAAGAAACATCTAACCACCAAATCAAAGACTCTAGACATCCGTCACCAGTGGATCTGTTTTCTTAAAAACATCTAACCACCAAATCACGTTTTAAGAGAAAACAATTTGACGGTAGTTAGTACTTCCTCCGGTCCATTTTATCTGGCGCACACGCATATTAAGATTCAAACTTTAAAAACTTTGACCAATAATTAGGCTAATCATTTTTAACTATTATAATACAAACTTTATATGATTAGATTTGTAAGAAATTATACTATCCAATGAATATAAATTTATAAGCATAAATAATATAATATAAAGCAAATGAATGGTCAAAGTGTAATTTAGGAGACCGTGTCATTCTAACTTGCGCCAGATAAAATGGACCGAAGGGAGTATAAAATATTGGACGAATGCTATTATTCACGTCACATAGTACACATTATTAAAATATCATATCTCCAATTCTAACGTTCATAGTTAGTTAACAAAAAATATATTAATGAAACAAAATATATGTATTAAAAATACCACATTATCGACATTCACAATTAGTTAGTAAAATATTAGATGAGTTAGATCTTATTATTATTATTTACTAATTAGAGGCTCTAACCACATTAATCCTGACCAGATGTGCTAGAAAATAAAAGATAAATGCTAGAAATTCTCATATTAATCAGAAACATCTGACCACCAAATCAAAGACTCTAGCCATCCATCACCGTTGGATCTATTTTCTAGAAAATTACCCACCTCTGCCATTATATATAAAAAATGACATTTTAAGAGAAAACAATTTGACGGTAGTTAGTATAAAATATTGGACGAGTCCTATTATTCACGTCACATAGTATACATTATTAAAATATCATATCTCCAACACCAACGTTCGTAGTTAGTTAAAAAAATATTAATAAAACAAAATATATGTGTTAAAAATACCACATTATCGACATTCACAATTAGTTAGTAAAATATTAGATGAAACAAAATATATGTGTTAAAATACCACATTATCGACATTCACAGTTAGTTAGTAAAATATTAGATGAGTTCGATCTTATTAATCACGTCACTTGGCAATAAATTATTAAAATAACATACGTGTAGTAACGACGTTCGTAGTTAGTTAATAGAATATCTGTATTAATAAAACAAAAATATATGTATTGGTAAAATATCATATGAGGCTTATTAATCCCATTCACTTGGTAATGTATTAATAGATTATCATATACTTCCTCTGTCCCAAAATAAACGTGTATTCTACTTTTGAGGAGATAAACTTTTTTAAATGACTAATGTATAGAAAATAATAGTCATTTGTATCTCTAAAAAATTTAATTATAAAATTACATTCTATTTTGAATCTAATAACACTTATTATTCTTCATGAATACTAATATATTTATATATATTTGACAAAACTTTAAATGATTTGACTCCTTGAGGAATGAGATGTGTGTTTACTTTAGGACGAAGAGAATATGTAGTACTCTAAAATTAGTTAATGACCAAGAGAATAGTATATAATCTGATGGAAGGTTAATATGTTATTAAAATATTTGAGACAAACAAACAAAATTTTACATGTGCAATTTTTGTCAACCACTCGCAAACTGAAATTAACTTTCAAAATTTACATCTGAATTATGCACCTCTGCCATTTAGAACTATAATTCAAAATAACCCATAAATTTGTGTCTAAATTACCCACATATGTCACTAACAGAGATAATATAAAGTACAACTTTTGATTATCTAAATTATCCACCTTGACTATTATAAAAAAGAAATAAAAATACCTCTAAATCTAAGTGTAAATACTAAAATTATTATTGCCAATAAATTAATAATCATATTCATTTTAATTAAGTTTATTACATGTTGACTAAAATATTATGCCATATAGTAATCTATTTTAAAAAAATAAATAAAAATAACTCTAAATCTACGTATAAATAATAATATAGTTATTACGATAAATAAATTAATAACCATTGTTATTTAAATAAGTGTATTATATATTGATTAAAAGATTGTGTCCTAAGAATAGTACATAATATTTAATTGTTTTATACAATAAATTTAACATCTTGATTGTTGTTGTCCAAGCTGTAATAACTTTTTATGGCATTGTAGTAGCTAGAACGTAGCCTAAAATCTATACTATTTTTTCAGAAAAATAGATATTATACTAACACATTGAATCCTCAAGCCAATTGGATCTTAAATAATCAATGTATTCATAGGGAGGACATGCAATTAATAAACATGAACTACCATTTCAAACAAATCTTAAAAAACACTATCATGCCCAAAAAATACTCTATCCATTAATACAGTGTATTCTAGGGATTTTAAGATAACTTAAGATAGAATACAAAAGCCGCATGTACTCTTACTTTTCTAATGACTTTAATCCGTGTGATTTGAGGCACCTACTAATTTTATATTATTATTTTATAAATCCTTTATAGTATAATGCACTATATATATCACACGATGGAGGGAGTATGTTCAACCTATACCTATAACTAACTAATCCATGCTCTAAATTTGGTCAAAAAAATCGAGAAACAAATCTATCCAATGGTGGTTGAATTGAATCGCACTAATAAATACGGATTATAATAGCAAACACGGGCAATGCTTCAATGGCACATTGATGCACAACACAGTCACATGGGAGACCTTCAAAAGTTGAAACTACAACATTGTTACAGATATGAACAGGATAATCTACCAATGCTCCTCCTTTCTTCTACATGTAACTTTTCATTAAATACTACTTTGATTAATACGAGGATCCAATTATTGTCATGATATCTATTGATCATACATATAGCAAAAGTTATATTGGAGAACATCATGCCAATCAAAGAAGTCATTTACATCAAAAGATGGTTCTGAAAGAAGCGGCACAACATTTGACCGAGATGGAAATATAATAATGTTATCACATCCTTTTCTAGGACGCAAGAGATACATATCAATTAATTTTAAAGATGCAAGGAAAGCGCAGCAAGGAGTTGAGAGCAATGACTTAACTACATTGACAACAACCATTCACAGAGCAAAAGATTAGAATGACAAGCCAAACATCAATGGTATGAACTTTCAAATTAACCTAAAAAATTTCATCAAACAAATTAAAGAAAGACTATAATTTATGAAAACAATTTAAGGTACAAACCTAAATATCCAATACCCAATCATGGTATTAATTTTTAATTTGTAGGTGAACCTATCTACATAGTTCCATAACTAAAGAGGGACGTCCAACACGCCCATATATTGCACAAAGTCAACTATAATAGGACACAAAACAAACAAAGAAAAACAACCAACCATAGAATCAAACTAATGCTACATTATTAGTTGTGCCACGATGATCTATTTAATTCATGCCAATACATATATATACACGTGTAACTCTGGATTCAAATCAAATTTAATTGTATGAAGTAATTTTTATTAGGTAATATATATTAAACACAAATTTCTATTGTTTAAGTATCTCAAAGATAGTCCGTACGGGAGCACGGGTTGATGGACTAGAATTAATAATGAAACTGTACGTGCACTCAGGGGCAGAGCCAGGATTCAGATATAGGGGGGCGGACGCACACTAAGTGTCGACAAAAATTATATAGTACCCACAGGAGATCTTGATGTCGGCTTAAAAAATTGTGGAATTTGATGTTGGCTTAAAAATCTGCAATAAATTACTTTTAATCTCTTTATCTTAAAAAATGCTACTCCCTCCGTCATATTTTGACTTTAAAATTTGTACTGAAATAATGCATTCGACATGGTGTATGCTTAGATTTGGCATAATTAGGGATCTTTATTGAGTTCAATCTATGAGTTTGCGCCATTTAAAGATTCCCTTAAGTTGTCTTAATTTTTTTTTGGAATACACTATATTATAGGACGAAGGAAGTAAATATCTAAATTTTGAAGATAAGAATTGAAGGGACATTCTTCATAGATCAATAATTCATGTCATATATGTATTTTATTTAGCCACTTAACATTAGATAATCAAGAGATATATTTGAGAAAATCAATCTAAAATTAGTTAGTACATCTTGTTTATTTATAATCTCTAGTGATTAGTGAGACATAACTAAAAATAGTAATAAAAACTATGCAACGTTAGGGGGCCAGACCCCTCCCCCCGTCTCCGCCCCTGCGTGCACTTCTATTTAGCCGGTACACTACGTTTGAGTGGCAAATGGTCCGCCTCCCATCCATGCATGCATCGCCAAACATAAAAGATCCTAGTAAAATATTTTATATATATATATATATATATATATATATATATATATATATATATATATATATATATAATTGTCGCAAGCAATTACTAGTACATCCTAGAAACTACTATACGCATGCCAGCCTTTGTTGGAAAGCCACACGATCACGATGCGTCCACGCCTTTTGTTGGGACACACGCTAAATCTCTTACTTTTTCGTTGACTTGATAATAGATAATAGAAGGAGTAGTGTATAATATATATACTTTCTCTGTTTTAAACTATAAATCATTTTAGCTTTATTTTAAAATTAAACGGTTTAACTTTGTTTAATTTTATACAAAACACACAAACATCAACTATATCAAGCTATATATATACACACGCTATGAAACACATTTTGATACTGGACTCATTTATAATCGTAAATGTTAATATCTTTTCTGTAATTTGATCAAAGTAAGATAAAATTTAACTTGGTATAAAGTTGAGATCTGCAGAAGTAGTATTATACTAATACTATTCTCTTGTTACACAGTTATTATGTTTTGGTCAAATTTTTTACAAATCAAGTAAACCTTTTAAGTAACAATACGTTTTTGCGTTCACGTTACTATTTTAGAATATATATTAGTATATAATATTATCGAGTGCTAAAAAAGCAAGCGAGTTTTTGGTCGAAACACCTAGGGTGTGTTTGGTTGTGTTTCTTACCGGAGTCTGGCTAGCAAAATAAGCCTGGCTAATCTAAGTCTGCATATGATAGTACAAGAACCATTTGTTTGATTTGCTTATACTACTTAAGCCTGGCTATCTAAGATCCTGTTTGGTTAGGAGGTTAGTTTTGGTACAGTCGCCTCATCTTTGTTGATGTTGGCATTTCTAGTGCTCACCGCCCACCACTACAGTCGCTGCCCATCGCGCTCGTGTCGAAATCCACGACTTCATCGCCTAGCAGAGCAGAGCTAGCTGAGAGATGGATTAGAAGAGGGAGATAGATGATTTGGAGGAATCGAAGACCAAGACGTACAGTACTCTTTGTTCGGTTCAAGATTTCAAGATTGTTCTTGGGCTCCTTGGACACAAGCAATGGATGGAAGGCGCGGCGCCAGTGGATGGAATGCCTGCGCACCAACGCCGGCAGTGACAAGGGAGGGGAAAGGAGAGCATGGACCAGTACGTACACCTCCACCATCCTCGTCGAGTCCTGCGCGATGCGGGTCAGAATTCGGCCTAGGACAGTCTTCTTGTGCGCAGCCCCAACCCCAACCCCAACCCCAATGCAAACAATCTGCATCAGCACTATTCTTTTCTTGGATATATAGATTTGCATCCATGGAAAAATAAAGAATGTAGTAATAATGATCGCAGCATATATACAGAACTTAAACAGCTTGCAGATTCTGATCGAGAGCACTGATGACCTTGCTGTAAGGGGCCTGCTGCTTGCTGGCCGGCCGTTACAGGCAGGCGGCCGCCCAGCTGATTTATTGAGCAGCCTGCCTGCCTCTTCATTATTTAATTATAATTAGGGCTTTATAGAGAACGAGGCCCTGTACTCGTCAACCGAGACTACACGGTGTTAGGACTGATCTCCCACCATTAGACCCAACAGTCTTTGGGCCTTGTTCTCGTGCCCTGATCGGGGGCGTCCAACCCTACATGGTTGGTGGGCCCTCGTCGCACAGCGCTATAAAGGAAGGTGGGGGGCTGGGGCTCGCAGTACGAGGTTGACCGCGCCATTCACCCCACCGACATCCTAACCCTAACCGATCTAGAGAGGGGCGCTGCCAGCGACGGGAAGCCTCACCGACGCCGGCAACGCCACCCCGACGTCACTGCATCGACCTTCTCGATGGCGCCAACGAACGACTCCAACATCGGCGCCTCCAGTGGATCGGCCACTCCTGCTCCGACCGCTCCGACCACGACACTCGATGGTCCGCAACCTCGCACCCCTTCACCTCTCTCTGTTTCCTCTCTCTGTCTCTGTAGTTCATGTACTAGGATTGGCATATATATTGTGAATCATCCACTTGTACCTACTTTATGAACCCCGATCTAATGAATCTAAGAAGAATGAAATCCAACAATGGTACCGGAGCCACGGTTTACTAACAAGAAACCTAGATCGGGATACAAAGAAACGAGGAAGAACTCGAACTCGATTCGGTTTTTCGGATCGGAAAGAAATCGCAGAAACCCTAACCCTAACACCCAATGACTGATGGGTCAAAGAAGAAGAAAAAGACGGAAACGGGGGACCTACCGGGGCCCGTCGTCATCACCGCCGGCGGCTGTGGATGCCATGCGGGAAGATCAAGTGGAGCCGCCGCTCGCCGGCGGGACGCCGCCGTGCGCGCGCGTGCTCAGGGCGCTACTGCCTAGACCGCTCGACGACGGCGAGCCCAGCCTAGGGCGAGCTCGCGTGCCGGCGAGGGGTCCGACAGCGGCGCCATTGCCATGGACGACTACTATTGTGTCGCTCCGTTCGCTCATTTGCGAGGCTGAGAGAGAGAAGTAGAAAGGGAGCGAGATAGAAGAAGCAAAGGGGAGCCCGTCGGGAGTTCGCTCCGGCTGCTCCGCACCACATCACCGCCCTAGCCGGCGCCCTCCGCCGCCGCGAGCTGCACGCGCGTGGGTGAAGAAAATGAGGAATGGTCTAGGGTTTGGGGAGCCACTGAGAGAGGCGGGTTTTTGTTCGAGCGATATGTGCGAACAACCGTCCGATGGAAATTGACGGGCGAGGACAACTGGGCCACTTTAGGCCCAGGTGGATTCGGCAAATCCCGGCCCAGGCCCAGGTTGCGGCCTAGGCGCGGGGCTGCAAGCCGAAAGAGCTATACTGCTGCTTCTGGGCCGGGCTCGAAATCGCTGGGCTGAAGACCAGCGCGCGTGCACACGGGCCATATGGGCCGTTCTGAGCCGCGCGGAGCGCGTAGTGCGCGAGATGGGCTTTCGGGCCAAAATTGAAGAAGATGAACTTCATTTTTTTATTTTTTTTCAGAAGCAGTTTTAACATAATTTGATCAGTTTGAATTGAATTTGATGTGAATTTTTCTGTGCAATTTTTCCAACAATATTTTGCTTAGAAAACAGTGAATTTTAGTGCTTCTGGAAAATAATAATAATATGAAGGATTACTAATGTTTTCGCTGTGCATGATAGTTATTGTTCTCTTTTGATTAAATTTGAACCAATGGGATAATTTAATTTTAAGAGAAGTGATGAATTTCTGATGATTTTGATGAAATTATGATATCGTTATTTTCTGACCAATGTTGTTAATAACAATATTATAGTTTTGATCCATGAAAAATTATGCATTGATTTTACTTCTGCCCAACGGTGATGTAAAATATTTGCATAGATGAATTTATATGTTTTAATTTAAACAACGTCGAGTTAAGGCATGCGATTTTATATATAAACGTTTCTCACTTACTCTGGTGTGGTTTCAGGAGGCAAATGCATTGTGAACATTGCAAACATCTCAACACTCAATGGGAGCAATTACCGTGTGTGGCGGGAGAAATATGAATTAGAACTTGCGTTGGGAGAGGTTGACTTTGCCATCACCTCACCGTGTCCTACTGAACCAGAGAACCCGGTGAGAGGCGAAAATGAATCTAACGCTGATTTCGCTGCTCGAAAGCGTGATCATGCTGAGATAAGAATGAAATATGACCTTAAACATAGGCAATTGACTCTCTCCAACCGCAAGTGCCTGTTGGTGGCCAAGGCCACCATAGAAGAACAGATAAGGGGCTCAATCCCTGAATGTGCTACTGCCACAGAATATCTTGATAAAATCAAGAGTCAGTTTACTGGGTCTACCAAGGCCACAACAAGTTCACTGATTAAGAAGCTTGTGAATGAAAAATACACTTGTGGTAGCATAAGAGAGCACATTTTGAAGATGAACACTATGACATCTAAGCTGAAGGAAATGAATTTGAAGGAAGATGATTTTCTGATTCATTTAATTTTTGCTTCTTTGCCAAAAGAATATGACATCTTCATTGTGAACTAAATATGCAGCCTGAAAGATAGGACATAGAAAGACTTATTTCAATGTGTGCTCAATAAGAGGAGAGGATAAAGTCCTCACAGGGTGAATCCACTCATTTTGTGAAGGATAACAAAAGAAAGAACTTTAATGGCAAGAATTTTAAACCACAAGGAAAACCCAAGTGGGATAAGGCCTCTTCCTCAAATTCACAGGGAAAGAAACCATAGGATTCTGAGAATCGGCAGAACAACTCCTATGGTGGAGCTGAAAAGGATCAATGCAAGCACTGCTTCAAGAAGAGACACTACAAGAGGGACTGTCCAGACTTTCTAAAATCTCTATTAAAGAGAGGTGATGAATTTATTACATTTGTAGATGAATCCCTATATTTATGTTATGCTAAATCCACTTGGTGGGTTGATTCAGGAGAAACTACTCATGTTACAAATTCTATACAGGGGTTAAGTGGGACGAGAACCTTACAAAAAGGAGAAAGAACGATTAAAGTTGCAAATAGAGTGCAAGCCAATGTTGAAGCCATTGGAGATTTATCTTTAGAATTGAAAAATGGTTTTATACTTAGATTTTAAATAAGTACTTTATGTTCCCTCTTTGCGTAGAAATTTGATAAGTGTTTCGAAACTTGATGATGATGGAATTGATTGCCATTTTGGTAATGGCAAATGTAAGATACTTATTAATAATAAATGTATTGGTCTTGCCTTCTGACAAGACAAGCTTTATTTATTATCTCTTGATGAGAATACGAACAATGTATGCGATGAGAATATGAATGATTCCCCATCTGTGAATGTAACTAAGAAGCAGAAGCGAATTGATGATGGCTCTTCGAAATTATGGCACTGTCGCTTGGGCTATATTTCGAGGGGGAGAATAGAATGACTGATCAAAGAAGAATTTTCAGATTTAGAACAATGCGTTGATTTTATCAAAGGAAAGTATGTCAAGAAAATTAAGAAAGATACCAAACGAAACACAAGAACTTTAGAAATAATCCACACTGATATATGTGGTCCATTTCCTGTGAAAAGTGTGGTTGGTTATGATTCATTTATAACATTCACAGACGACTACTCTCGTTATGGCTATATTTATCAATTAAAGAAAGATCGGAAGCATTGGATAAATTTAAAATATTTAAAGCTGAGGTCAAAAATCAGCACAATAAGAAAATAAAGATAGTACAATCAGACCGAGGTGGAGAATACTATGGGCAGACATACCCCATATGGCCAAATTCCTGGACCGTTTGCAAAGTTTCTACAGGAAAATGGTATAGTTGCTCAGTACTCCACACCGGGGGAGACTCAGCAGAATGGAGTGGCTGAAAGACGTAACCGTACCTTAATGGATATGGTAAGAAGCATGATAAGTTACTCCACATTACCGATTAGTTTATGGATGGAGGCACTGAAAACCGTCATTCACATACTTAATCGAGTACCAAGCAAATTGGTGTCTAAAACACCGTATGAATTATGGACAGGAAGGGAACCCTCACTTAACCATTTGCGTGTGTGGGGTTGTCCGGCTGAGGCAAAAGTGTTTAACCCAAACATAGGAAAGTTAGACTCCAAGACAGTCAGCTATCATTTTATTGGCTATCCAGAAAGATCGAAAGGATATCGCTTCTATTGTCCTGACAGACATACGAAGATTGTAGAAACAAGACACGCTGTGTTCTTGAAGGATAACATGATCAGGGGAGCATGGTAGCACGAGAAATAAGCCTATAGGAGAAGCGGATACATGTACCCACTCCGATGGGTGAAGAACCATTCTTTACGCTACATGTTGCTGTTACGCCGACGGTGCAGGACACTATAGTGCCAACACCTATTGCAAGTTCTCCCGTGGCGACAATGAATGAACATGAGGAACCTGTCCTTGAGGAGCCTGTCCTTGAGGAACCTATAGAACCAAATGTCGCACATGAGGAAGAACAGCAACAGCCCAATATGGAACAAGTGCCAGAGGCCCCTAGAAGATCTCAAAGAACAAGAAGGTCAGCTATTTCTAATGACTATGAAGTTTATGAAACAGAAGAATTTCATATGGGGGATGATCCCATCTCATTTGAAGAAGCCATGAGAAGCGACCACTCATCAAAGTGATTTAAGTCCATGGAAGATGAAATAAAATCAATGAGTACCAACAAAGTTTGGGACTTAAAAATTATTCCTAAGGGAGCCAAAACAGTAGGTTGTAAATGGATCTATAAAATAAAATATGACTCTCAAGAGAATGTAGAAAGATTTAAAGCGCGACTTGTGGCGAAAGACTTTACGCAAAGAGAGGTGATTGATTACAATGAGACGTTTTCTCCAGTCTCATGTAAAGATTCCTTCAGAATTATAATGGCACTTGTAGCCCACTATGATTTGGAGTTACATCAAATGGATATAAGAACGGCGTTTCTTAATGGGAATTTGGAAGAAAATGTTTATATGGCACAACCGAAAGGTTTTGTTGTAAAAGAAAAAGAAAATATGGGATGCCACCTAAAGAAATCGATCTACGGATTGAAGCAAGCCTCAAAACAGTGGTATTTGAAATTTGATAGAACGATAAAAGGTTTTGGGTTTAAGGAAAATGTTGAGGACAATTGCGTTTACGTAAAATTCAAGAATGGAAAGTACATATTCCTGATTTTGTATGTGGATGATATCCTGCTTGCTAGTAGTGATGTCAATCTACTAATAGAAACGAAGAAATTCTTGTCCTCAAACTTTGATATGAAAGATCTCGGTGAGGCCTCGTTCGTTTTGGGAATAGAGATTCACCGAGACAGAAGAAAGGGGGTTCTAGGATTATCGCAAAAGGCATACATAGAAAAGGTTCTGAAGAAATTTAGTATGCATGAGTGCAGTCCTTCACCTGCTCCTATTATCAAGGGCGATAGATTTGGGGAACATCAGTGTCCCAAGAATGAATATGAGATTGATCGAATGAAAGCGGTACCGTATGCTTCAGCAGTTGGAAGTTTACAATATGCTCAAGTGTGTACACGCCCTGACTTAGCTTTTGTTACCGAGTTACTTGGCAGATATCAAAAGAATACAGGAATAGAACATTGGAAATTAGTGAAGAAAATCCTGCGCTATTTGCAGGGCATGAAAGGCCTCATGCTAACGTATAGAAGATCTGATTCCCTGCATATAGAGGGGTATTCAGATTCCGATTATGTGGGAGAAAAAAGAAAATCCACGTCAGGATATATATTTACTCTCGCAGGAGGGGCTATATCATGGAAAAGCTCCAAACAAACTGTAACTACATCCTCGACGATGTATGCCGAGTTTGTGGCATGCTATGAGGCAACGGGGCAGGTAAATTGGCTGAAGAAATTCATACCCGAATTAAAAGTGATTGATAATATCAATGAACCACTGAGATTGTATTGTGATAACAATCTAGCGCTATAATATGCTCACAACAATAGATCAAGTAGTGCTGCCAAACACATTGACATAAAGTACTATGTTGTGAAAGATAAAGTTCGGGATCATATAATAAATCTTGAGCATATAAGTACAGAGAAAATGCTCGCGGATCCGCTCACAAAGGGCTTACCACCCAACGTGTTCAGAGAACACGTAGCCGGCATGGGTTTAAGGGAAAGCCTATGATTCCCGAATATATGAAGGGCCAGAAGAAAGTTTCATTCTAAATAAGAGAAGTGTTTTGTGGCTGTTAGTCTAACGGCACTAATTGTTGTGACGATGAGACAGTTCAATGCACTAATCTGCAATGGAATAGGATAGAAGCAAGAAAAATATGAATTAAAAGTTTTGAGTAAGAAATTAAAGAACAAAGAAAGTGATGAGAGATCAAGAGGGAGAATGTTAGGACTGATCTCCCACCATTAGACCCAACTGCCTTTGGGCCGTTCTCGCGCCCTGATCGGGGGCGCCCAACCCTACATGGTTGGTGGGCCCCCGTCGCACAACACTATAAAGGAAGGTGGGGGCTAGGGCTCGCAGTACGAGGTTGACCGCGCCATTCACCCCACCGACATCCTAACCCTAACCGATCTAGAGAGGGGCGCTGCCAGCGACGGGAAGCCTCACCAACGCCGGCAACGCCACCCCGACGTCACTGCATCGACCTTCTCAATGGCGCCAGCGAACGACTCCAACATCGGCGCCTCCAGTGGATTGGCCACTCCCTCTCCGACCACGACACTCGATGGTCTGCAACTTCGCACCCCTTCACCTCTCTCTGTCTCTTATTGTCATGGTTAATTTGGCTATATATTCTTTTCAGATAACTATAATTAATCCTAGTTTTCCCTTTGTTTGTAACAATTAGCTAATGCTAGATAGGCTGTTTTGTATGTAATTATCAACAAACAGCACTAGATGATGAAGACGAACCAGCTAGGCCGCGCGCGGCAGGAAATAGCTATAGGCCTCATCTATATATGATCTGTATGTATGGCCAAAAAAAGGCGGGCGGTGCTCCTGGTTTGTCTGCAGCCATGGCCATGGATCCATTGGCATGCAGATGCAGGTCAGTTGGACGGAGCAGAGCCAAGAATGGAAACAATGGAGGGAGGCCGCACGTCGTACGGTTGTCTGCAAGCATGCAGACAGGCATATAAATATAAAAGGCCCCGGCCGGGAGGCCTTAGGTGGCCAGTACTGCTCCCCGCCGGCCGGTGACCCTCGCGCCGCGCTGTCCCGTCACGCCGGATCGGACCCCGCTCCTTCCCAACTCCGACGTTGGCAAGAGAGGAGGGCGTTCCTCCGTCCAGCGCCTAACTAGCATGGCGCGCCGCCTCGTCGTGCTGCCCAGCAGAAGCAGCATGGCAGTAGTGCTGCTCCTCGCCGTCGCCGTCGTCCTCTCCTCCGCCTCCTCGTCCTCGTCAACAACCGGGAGCAGCGGCGGCGACGACGAGCAGGAAGCCCTGGCGCCGCCGTCGGAAGATTCCGACGACAAGGAGCAGGAGCAGGTGATGGACCCGGAGAAGCAGAAGCAGAAGGAGAAGGAGCGGCAGATGGCGAAGAAGCAGGCGGCGGAGGAGGAGAAGGTCGCCCAGCAGGAGCTGCTCAAGTTCGCGGAGGAGAAGCACATCGTGTCCCCGACCAACGGCGCTGGGTGGTACAAGGGCATCGCCCGTGAGTTCGTGGACGCCCACAACGAGCTCCGCGCGCGCTACGGCGTGCCGCCCATGAAGTGGGACAGGAAGCTGGCGCGGCAGGCGCGGCGCTGGTCCAACGCCATGCGCAAGGACTGCCAGCTCCTCCACAGCGGGCACGAGTACGGGCAGAGCGTGTTCAGGAGCCACGACGACTGGAACGCCACCGCCAGGGAGGCCGTCATCTGGTGGGGCAAGGAGGAGGCCATCTACGACAAGCAAAGGGACAAGTGCCTCGACGGCAAGAGCTTCAAGGAGTGCGGCCACTTCGCGCTCATGGTCGCAAAGAGGAGCACCAAGGTCGGCTGCGCACGCGCCGAGTGCTTCAAAGGCGGCGTCTTCATCACATGCAACTACTACGCCAGCGACCTCAAGGACAAGGACAAGAGCAACTGACTCCACGATCCATGCAGGCATCTAGCAGTGTTTCTTCTTGTTCTTCCTTAATTAATTGTACCTGACCACGTACGTACCCATGCACCTATATATTGTACGTACGTGTTTGTATTTGTATATACGTACGTACGTCGTACTCAACCCCACCCCCTGATGACATTAATTTCCACATCCACACGCCGCGAAGTATGATTTCAAAAGCACCGAGTCTGTTTCCAGCTGTATGCGCGATCTGCCATGATCCGTCTAGATTTATTTTCAGCTGGTCCTGCGGTGGAGCTATATATCCAGTGGCCAGGCTTAGTACGTCTTTGCACTCCCATTCAGCTCCCCAATCATCGTGTCCTGGGTTTGTAGGCATCGCTGGGGTGTGATCGGCCGTCTAGTAACGCCATTACCAATCCAAGGGTCCTCCCAAATTCTGATTTGGTTTTCAAGTGCGCCGAGGCCCCGAATTATGCTTCGCCACGTATATACCTCTCTCGCCTCTAATGCCGAGCCATACTTGTGCACTGCTGCTGCAACTGTCTTGTCTGCAATATAATTTGCCTGCCGCCGTACTTGAGTTCCCTTGCATTGGATATTTATCGCTGCTATTCATATATCAACCCCACCAGCCACTGGCATCCATCCCACGGGATCCAAATTCCAATAATTGCAATCCTTTTTTTGAAAAAAAAAGCAAAAAGGAAAAAGAACATAGGCAACTGCAGTCTTACAGAATGCGTAGGCAAGCAACCCAACAACCAACACATATTCATTGATTCACAATACGCAAGATACATGCTCATACTACTCATCAGTCCCCACTTCATGATGATGATGATACATCCTGCATTCAACAATAATGACTCATCCAGTCCACAGTACCCAAGACACACTCGGACGGACCTCAGTGGATAACGGGCTTCAGTGGGTGCGCCCTTAGCTTCGACATATCCAATCTTGAATCCAGCTCTTCGTCAACCTCGCCCACAACGCTTCTGCATGTATCACATGAGGTCAAGAATGTTCAGCTTCCGTTTGGCACAATACTAAATATTTCTGAAAACGACGAGCGCATGCAGTACTAACTGAAAACGAGCGCATTATTGACCCCCCACCCAAAAAAAAGAAGCAACAAAAACCTCAAAGGACAAGGAGGAAATATCTTACATGTTGTCACCCCTGATAATGTACAGACCAAGAACAAGTTGTTGGACTCCCTCCTGCAAGTGCAATAATGTTTCTCATGAGGTTCAAGAATCCAAATGTATGTACTGCTAAATTCTCATGCATAGCAGAAATTAGAGAATATAATGAGAGAGGCACATGCAGCATGCAAGTACACGAGAGGAATTGTGCAACCGCTTGGTATTTCATTTCAACCCAGTTGTGCAATCAATCAATAATACAAGACAACTAGTTCACAGCACTATCACAACCTAAGAACCTTCAGGATATCAACAGCCTACTGATCGTTAATGCCATGATTATGCACTACTGAACAGAGGAGGCTTCAACTAGAAGGGAGAAGAGCAGGATGGGCCATGGAAAAATGTTCTGAACCAACCATATCTCTATGAGATACTCGTCAGAATCCCCCCCCCCCCCCCCCCCCCCCCCCCCCTAAAAAAAATCCAAATAGGGCCAAGGCCTTAAAAGACCACTGAGCAAACATAGAAACATGGAGTGGGCATCTAATGCATCAAAAAGGTGAATTGGTAAAGTGGAGCAGTATCATGCATATAACAGAGTAGCAAACAGTTCGATGAGAACACCAGTGCAGCATATAATTTGTTAAATCATCAGTGAGTATAAAGAACCATTCTTAAGCACTTTAAACACACTTAAATTCAGTCAGAACAATTCAATCAGTCCTTGAAACTAGGATGTCAGTACACGATACTCATCAACTTATCAAAGATCAAGTATCCAAACGATGGATGACACATGGCTCACTGTAATGTAGACTCATTCTGTACTAAATCAGTGTTCAACCTTATCAGTGTTCAACCTTAAGGCACAAAAATTTTCTCGGCATTTACATTTTTGGTAGCAAATTTCCAAGGATCGTGAAATAGACCAGTTTACAGTACTACAAAAGAGAACCGCAGGATTAACAAAGTGGGGACAAAAAGCAAACCAATGCAAATCCGTACCCAATGGAAGACAAATTCTGTAATGAACAATATGTACTGAACGAGTCATACTTGTAAGCCTATCTGTGCTGACAAAGGGTGTTCATACAGGAAACAGAGCACTTGAAAGCAGAGCATCAGTGCCACGTAGAACACTATGGGTAAATAAGATTGAAGGCCTGATTGGGGGTAAACAGGCACTCAGTGAGAACTTGAAAAGTTGCTCTAAATGGCTCACTGATTATCAGAACTATCAAAGGGCAGATTGTAAATATATATATATATATATATATATATATATATATATATATATATATATATATATATATATATATATATATATATATATATATATATATATATATATATATGAGGCAATGATTCCATAAGATGGAGGAGACGAGGAGCACAACATAACTTGTCTGGCATCGTACATGAGCGCTAAAGGTGACTTTTGTGTTGATGAGATGGCATCCAATTAAACCAGGTATTCTGGTGGTTTGGTTTGGTATAGTTGTGTGTTGGAGGGCATTGGGTTTCAATTTTACACAGAAACAACTGGTTTCATATGTTGTGAATTGAATGCAAATCCCTGGTAGAATTCAAATGAAAGGTGAGGATTGATTGGGGGAAGCAATCCAAAACTAACCTTACCTTTCTAGAATAGACCCTCTCGTGGGACTCGTCGAGGATAATGTTGGTGGCCTGATCGAATCCCCTGAGCGTACCCTGCAGAAAACAAGATGGATTAACTAGCCACAAGCACCATATGGCACGGCAGCAAGAGACTGAGGGGGCTTTGCTTACCACAATGTTGCGTCCATCGTTGGTGATGACGGAGATGACCTCTGCAGAAGCAGGAGGAGAGCATCAGACAGAAGAAGATCGGGAAGCGAAGAAATCATATGGCTAGTCGATTTGGGGGTACTCACGGTCGACGAGCGGCTCGAGCGCCGGACCGCCGGACGCCATCTGTGCCCTGCCGAGAGAGGGGATTAAGGACCGCCGAAACCGCAGGCGCCGCCTACTTGTCTCGTCCTCGCCGGAAAGAGCTGGATGGCTGCGGTTCCGGTCCGGACGCCAAAACCCTAGCCACGGAACGGAAGCGCTGCGTTTCTCTTCGTTCCCCTCTCGGCTGGGCCAACCTACTAATTATTCTGGGCCAAACTAAAGAGTTTTGGTGGAGGAGCACTTTTTCTTTTATTTCGGCTCCAGTAGGACTTAAACTGTTTCTGCAAAAAAATAAAGCTCTCTGAAACTGCTGGAGAAACTGTGCAAAACAGGACCTAAATGATTGTTGCAACGCTCTGTTGCTTCACGCACAAATTCATTCTGGTTTGTCTTGTGCATGCGTAGATACATGATGTTGATGCCAGCACCAGTACATAGACAAAATTTCTATAAATACCTTCAAAATATCATCACTACAATATAATTCATCCACGGTTATCACCCCTCCAGGAGCTTTCTTGTCTAGGTATTTATAGTATGCATACTTCAATCCCTAGCAGCTATACCCCGGTCGTCAGTTCATCCATAGCTTGAGGACCCGATCCTTGCCACCAGACGCCACCTTTTCACCGTCAGGACTCCAATCAACGGTGTACACCTAATAATGATCCCATGCATCATCGTCTCAGTTCTCTCTTTTTATATATACTCAGAATATATAATATATATATATTGACGAATTCAATTTTATAAAAGCAACGAGATACCTCATCCGCGTGGCCCGGCAGGTCCATTTTCAACTTGTGTGTTCGAATATCCCAAATCTGAAATGTATTAATTCATCAGCAAAGCAACAGATATTCACAGGGGCATAGACACGGGATGTCCATTCAAAATTCCAACCTACAAGCATCAGCATCTGGAGACACTGCTACACCCATTCATTGAATTCTCGGTACCGAGGCATATGAGCACAGAAAGACCAATCTATATTCATGTTTCTTTGGATAATGAACTCAACCACGTCTGACTTGATATAGCTTTTGAAATTACTAACAAAGCCAAATAATCACACCACAAGTACAACCGAATACTTCCTTAAATTTCAAAATACAAGTCAACCTGGGTTTTTTTTTCCTAAGTCGACTCGTTTAACTTTGACCATCACTTTCTAAATTTTTATATAGATTGACAACAAGATTGGCACTGGTTCATTCCTCGTGAAGAATACCTTCACAATATATAACTGCCTTTATTTAAGATACTATACATTCTTATCAAATTAGCTTCACACACGACTGAAATGTCTAGCTGTGCTGCTTCTGGTCGGATGTTAATCATACGAAATAGTTGTACCTAGAGCAGCTCTCTATTCTTATTCTTATAGATATTGCAAAAAAAAAAATTGAAAGAAGTGGCAGGAGCTCTGCCTTTCAATTAAGGTGGGAAAAGAGTTTATACACAGCAATGGCACTCTTTCCCAACTTGGGCACACATAGGCACCACGCCCTAAAGAAAAAACACAATAGATATTGCAAGTCAAAATGCAATATTAGATACCATGTTGGTGTCCTATAATGAACTTATATATGTGAATCAGAGGAAGTACAAAGTTTCTTTTATAGGGGAGGAAGTACAAGGTTGGTGTCGAATGAACAACACAACAGTACAGCTAAAGTCAAGTGAACACATATAAATAGATATATAGATACCTTTAGAGTGGAATCCTTGCTACCACTAAGTAGAAGCCTACTGTCAGCAGACCAGCTACAGAGAAATAATGCTGTCAAGCATTGGAATGTCTAAAAAAATCTGGGGAATTATTCTTTTCCTTAAAAAAAAAACTCACCTGATCTGGTAGACATCTGCAACGTGCCCTCTGAAAGCTGCAACAAATTTACCTGTAATACCGTTCCACAACTTGACAGATTTATCAAAGGATGCACTTGCCAACCATTGACCATCAGGGGAAAAGTAAACATGGTTTACAAGCTGCAAAAAGAAACGAACAAAATGATCACTTACAATTGCATATAAACAAACAATTAACTACAGTTACTTACACAACCTAAGAAAAAAAAACTTGATCAAGCAATCCGATACTTTATGGACAACTGAGTACAAAGCCATAATTATTTCAAATACTACTGTGAACTGAATGTGGAGATACATCATACGCATTAACTGCCAAACTAGTAGGAAAATAAACATTAACGATTCTGTAAACTATCCACATTAAGACAACAAAGGATATAAATAAATACATGTACCAGCGGAAACATGTATACTAATACAAGAATGTTGTCTGGAAATTTCAAAAAAACAATGTTGTCTGGAGGCAATGAGACGAGAGACGCTATACCTTCTGATGACCAGTCATGCGAGCTTTAGGTTGTTTGCTAATTGTTGGTTCCCAAAGAAACATTGTAAAATCATCAGAACCAGAAACTAGTCTCTCTGGAGCATTACCCCTCATCTTCTTGTATCTCGCAAGAGCAGCCTAAATACAAAAGGTTGTCAAGTGAGGAGGAAAAATATTCCAAAAAGACAATATTCATAAAAAAATGGTGACATATATTATATGTAATCTTGAGCCAAAACTAATTTGCTATTAGGATAGGCAACAAAATAAAGGAAATACAAGTACTAGGCCAAGTGCCATCAATATACCTCTTTCATTTCCTCTGCAGTCGAAAATGTTTTGCCAGTGTGGTCATATGCTCCAGTACGGAGAACATATTCCGTGCTCAAGGCAAGCGAATTCACCCAGTGCCCGTGACCCTGAATATGCAAGAACAATTACCTTTAGAAAATGAAATGAAAACACCAATGATTTTATAGTGAGATAAAACTTCAGAATACGATTAAGTAAAGTACAATTATAAACTCTTAAGTTAAACAAAACAATAATCGAGTATCCAGGCACATGAGCATCAGAGCATAAGTATGCAAATATTTTGTGGATTGATGCACACCTTCAATGTTTTGACCAACTTTCCCTGAGAAGTTTCCCATACTTTGATTAAACAATCTTGAGAACTACAGTGAAAGAAGAATTGTGTTCAGACTGATATATGGAAAAAAATAACTTCAAGTTTAAAAAAAACATAAGAGCAAGGTTTCTTATTGTGCGTCATTTGTAATGACTGTAGACATCTGGGTTGAATAAAGTATCAAGGAGCACAAAATTTTTTTAAAAAGGAGAAAACATATGTAAGTGAACGAGCCTTTTATTTCTGGTTGACAGATAATTTCAACTTGTTACCCAATTAGGTTACAATAGGTCAATAGTAAATCTAGGAATTATCTAACTGAGAATCAAATTCTTTTTCCACAATTCTCGAAAGAAAAACCTTAAGAATTGGCACACATGCAGACTTCACCTTATATTCATAGAAAAAGGGGAACAAGACCATCAGAAGAATTTGCAATGAATCTATGATGCAGACAATTCACTCCTACTGATGAAAAGATAAAAAAAAGCAAAGTTTTCACACTTAATAGATCAGCAGGTCTTATATTTTTATTTTCTCGTACTCTGTATAACGCTAGTATATAGTATACAGTATTGAAACATGATGGAATCACTGGATTTGTTAGTAAACATCAATTATTCAAGAGCACTCATATTTCCCACGGTAATAAATGAATAAGTGCAGAATACAAGAGGCCAAAGCTATAATATTTTTTTCCAAAAAAAAGGAAAGGACCAATAATTTATGTCTTACCCAGTATAAATCAAACCATCTCCACCCCATTTGACACAAGTCACTGAACTAGTGTGACCTGTAAGGGAAATAACACATTTCCTTGTGGTGACGTCCCAAATGCGAGCATCACCATCCTTGCTTGCACTTACAAAGCGGCGGCATGGAGACTGTAAATGAACTGGCTCCCATGATACAGCAGTAATCCATTTCCTGTGTCCCTATTTTGCAACACAAGGCACACTAAATGAGTGGTGGACATTGGAAACAGAAACATCTGAAAGATGCAAAGTATGATATGGACACATTTAACCTACTAAGAAAGAATAAAGTTTGTGGTAGTAATTATCATCTATTTCGAATTATGGGTCATACAGATGCATGCTTGGGAATATATACACAGGACAGTCTAGCCACAACACAGAAAAGAAAGGCTACCATAATTATAAAATCGCTGTTCAGCAGGCCTAGGACTTAAAAACTAAGCAATGCATGATTGTACCATAAGTGGAGTGCCCAATTGGTTTCCAGTTTTTGGGTCCCATAATATAAGTTCTCCCGACTTGCTTCCACTAACAAGTTGTTTTCCATCAGGTGACCACGCAATGCAGAGAACCCAATTTTTGTGTCCTGAAATATGAAGGGTTAGAAACAACATAGGAGAAGCGCAGTGCACTGCAACTATCAAAAGTCTCATAAGTTATAGAGTGCAGCAAAGAAAGAACATACAAGCAAGACAAACTCGACAATAGTGTCACGGTAGAAACTGGCAGGCTTTTACTAGCAAAAGCTTAAAGTGTGCTACAACAGAGATTGCATATAGAAGATAGGGTCTCCATCCAAAGGTCTAAAACATATAAGCCTCGAGCACTGTGACCAAGGAGGACTCCAGGCATGCCAATTTTCATTTAATCGCGTGCTCCCTTTAATGCACCAGTGTCTGTCGGTTTTCCCGTGTAAACAGATGCTAACGCTGTTGCATGCGGAAGCTCCTAGATGAATAACCAATCTGACGGAGGGAGTATATGAACGGCAATGCATTCATTTGGCCAGGAACACAAGTTGTGAGCGTTGGAAACCAAGTAAAACAGGAGAGAGAAGCTTAGACGGTTTAGACTTCTAGAAAACTCAATTTTGCTAAGGCGCTTTAGACTTTTGTACGGAGGGAGTATTAGTTAAAAATGGTTCATGTAGTGTGTTCAATGTTCATTGCAAGGAATGGGTTTGAACATGCACAATATAGGTTGAAAAAACACTTTGTCATTAAAAGAAGCTGTAATATGCCATCATTCAATGATTCAAAGGTTCCAATTCATATGTTTATACAGCAAAAGTGCATAGAAGGATCATCAGCGTATTATATTGTAGTAATCCTCTCTTTGTCCAATTACTCTGCTAATAATATAAAAGGCTAGTTCCAAGGTCATTTTAGTGGTTTGCCATGCAACTAAGATTAAATTGGCCACCATGGATGTATGCAACCTACCCAAGAACCAGAATTTAAGGAACGGGCAGCATTGCAGTAAATCATTAATAAACAAGGATAGGGTACTGAGCATTCCACCTTTGCATGTGAACAATGGAGTCTGCGTACTCAGGTCCCAAAAGCGAACAGTGGTGTCACCTGAACCGCTCGCCAAACTCTTTCCATCAGGGCTAAAAGAAACAGCAATTACAGCTTCCGTGTGGCCTGCAGAAAAAGAAGATTGTGAGTAGACCATAACTAAAGCACAGCTCGCCCAACCTACGGCAAGTTGCGGTGCTGAAATCCTGTGCCAAACTTTTGGCAAGGAATGGCTGCTAAAAACACACAAGAGACGCTGGAGTTTCCTCCAAATGGTGGCTAAGCATGCTGAAGGTTAGGGCATGGCGAGTTGTGGCATGTGGTGGATGGCAAACAAACACGCCCAAAAGAAACATAACAATTGTGTGTATTTTTATTATTGAATTAACTGGATATGACCACAATGTTGTGATGCACAAGATATTATTGAATTAACTGGATATGACCAGCAAAATGAACAATTGTGTGCATTTTTATTTTCTCGACAAAATAATAGCTAGGAGGGATGATTAACAGAACAACAGGCAGAGAGACATACCAGCAATCGTGGCAGAGCATCGGTTGACCGGCCTGATCCGGAAAAGTGCTTGTGGTTGGCATACTATGCGCAGAGTAACCTCAACATTGGCTAGATTTTAAGAAAACAAGGGATGGAAATAGGAATTAGATGGCAGCACAGACGACACAGTTTGCCTCTCATTAAAAAAAATCAAGAGACAAAAGGGGAATGCGCTAAACTGCTGAGGGATCTCATCCTACCATTCTTTTGCCGCATGTAAGCGCCCAGCTGGACAGAGAGCTCCTCGTCTCCAACGTAGAATGCATAGGGCAACTTCTCCTCCTGAATGAATGAATACAATACATGAATAAATTAGCAATAGGTAGATGGTAAGGTAAGGTTGAGGGAAGCAAGCTAAGATGAAAGAATTGGATATAGGGGAAAGAAAGAAAGAAAAAAAAAGAGAGTAGAGTAATACATTGTGGAGGAGCTGATTGACAATCTCCTGGAGCTGCGGGGGCCCGACGTTCTGGGGCAGATAGAGCGCAGCGCCGAGAGGGTCTCCCTCGGGGCTCAGCAGCTGGCACATGACGCTAGCGCTGGCATCGATAGCGGGAGCTAGAACCGGCTGGGTGTCCATCCGACGAAATTTAGTCGAACCCCGAAGCAAAATCTGAGATGAAACTAGCGCAGCAAGGGAATCAGCAACTGCTCTGCTGTGAATAGAGGCGTGGGAAGAGAAGAAATCGATACAAGTGAGCGAGCGTACCAGGAGAGGAGGAGGACGACGGCGGCGCTTGAGACCACCAGACAAGCAAGCAGCTTCTGCTGATGAACCCTGTGGCGGCGGCGGAAGCGAGCGAATAATTGAGAGGTGGAAGTGGGCCGTGTGGGCTCATTCATTGCTCCCGGCCCATCGTAAAAACGGCCTACTAACATAATAACACAACACAAATAGGCTGGTGGCCCGCTTTCTTCGTCCTTCTCAAAATGCTGGCACATAGCAAAGAAAATGTTGGTGCATTAGTAGGGTAGATGCAGGGCCTTGTTTAGTTTCCCAAATTCACCCCAAATTCTACTACGTAAAAAGAAGATTCCCTATCACATCAAAATGCTGGCATATATATAGAGTACTAAATGTAGATGAAATCAAAAACTAATTGTACAGTTTTGTTGTAGTTTGCGAGACGAATATCTAAACACGGGCCAGGCCAGGCGAGGCGAGGCGAGGCGAGGCGGCCCTCCCACAAACACAACACAACGACAAGGGGGGGCGAAACCGGCGAACGCGGCCGCCTCCTCCACCCCACATCCCCGCCTCTCTGCTGGAGCCGGGCTGCTGCGGATCGGACTGCAGATCCGTCGCCACTCGGGGCTTGGGATACAAGCAACTCTCGGTAAGCAAAGCAATCCCTAGCTTTCTCGGGGGAGCGACTCTTGTCCCCCCTTCAATGCGAGTTCCACATGTTGCTGGGGTCGGATGCTCGTGCTCCGACCATCCGAGTTTACTGCGGCTTGTTATGCTGATCGTTTCTGTACGGCTAGCGTCTCGTACGTGATATTATGCCCTAAAAAAAGGATTTCGGGTTTGTTCCGCCCGCCGCGATCCAAGCAAACGCATCTGTTTTGTCTTTTTGAAGCTTATTATTATATAAACAGTCCGGCCCCTGTGTCTGTGTGTGCTAGCCCTGATTCACAAGCTTGCTAAGCAATGCCGTTTTTTCAGGTGGTTCTGTAGATACAATTGACTGACTATCGGGGAATTGATAATGCGGGAACTACAGATTCATTAGTCATATCTCTTTAAATCTCTTACGTTGACGAGTCCATACTTATTCCTAATAATAACTTATAAAATTGAAGTGCCTATTTCTGCATTCCGGGAAGGGGAACACGTGCACATGCACCTAAACCGGTTATACCGGATATCCATAGATTTTTACTGGAATTTACTTCCACTATCTTGTATGTGTCGTATCTTTCATTAATCTTAATTATTCAGGCACGAAACAGACAGCCGTTATCTTTGCAAAAAACAAAAAAATGCCGGTGGCCTATTGTGTCGTGTGCTACTTCAAACTTGCCTCGTTTAGTTGACTGCCAAAGATTCTACTCATCCGCATTAATCCCTTCTGTCTTGTAGGGCTTATACTTTGCATCGATCACCTTCTTTTGTCAATGGAGACCACTGAACCTCTACAGGTAAAGCTATCACTTATCTCTTGCTCTGCATATACTGGCTTTTGAATGCATCTGTTAGTATTGTGATGATTATTTAGCATGGGCCTGTGATTGAACCTGGAAGGTTTCGGAGCCTGTATTTGACCCATGTAGTTCATGTCATGAACCAATTGCTCTATCAATCTAGATAGGGCAGCAGCCTGTTAGCAGAAAAGTTCTAAATCATCTATGAACACTTGTGATCATTGCTTCATTTTTTTCTTTTTCGTCTCCAATTAACATTTATTTTTTTGGTCATGTTCTCTCCAGACAACTGATACCAGCAATATGTTCACTTTACTTGTATTTCTATGAGTTCTATCTTATTAGATAGTGATTCGTAGTGACTTCGTGGTTTTCCTATCAGAAGAGCAACAATGTTTTTCCCCCATTTAAGTTCTACAGCAGTACAGCCTTTCTGATATACAGTATTTGGATTGCTACGTCATTGCTATGCTATGGAGTACAAATATGCTTACACAGGGGATCTTGGGCCCTATTACATATACAGCCCAAACAACTGGCTCAAGTGCTTGTGAATTGAGATCAATACAGATAGAATTGTTCCGGACACTGAACTTATGCTACTCCTATGCAAATTTAGAAGCCACCAGCCCACCTCTGCTGCTACTGCACAGGGTACTTAAACATGTCGATATGTCACGTCTGAAGGCTGCTTTCATTTCAATATGGTTATGTGAGCTGGGCAATATCTGGATTTGTTTGGTCTTATAGTTTCTCTTTGTAGATAATGCTTAATAGTTTTACATTCAATGACAGAGCACTGAAATCTTCTTCAGTTGCCAGAATCTGAATGATCTCTATGTTTAAAATTTGCAATCTCATTGCTTTGTTGTTACATCATATAAGCTGTTAAATTGGTAAATGTGTATTAATGTATTTCCTTGATGTATTTGTCAGGATATCATGTGTGAGTTTCGTGCCGGTAAGATGTCTCGTGAGGGAACACGAGTGGTTCCAGACACACGCAAGGGTCTTGTCCGTGTTGGGAGGGTATGGATACTCAAACTAAGCTCAACAATAGAACTTCTAAGCTAGTCAATTATTTCTTTATTTGAATTTCACTGCAACTATATACAACCTTTCTTTTGTAGGGTGAAGAAGGCTTAGTCCATTTTCAATGGCTTGATCGTGGACAGAACATCGTTGAAGATGTATCCTCTTGCACCTGTATTTTTTGTAGGCACTTCTTGCTCTGTTCTGGTTTTCTCAGTTGATAGTAATACTTCAAAGAAATTCTTGCTGTGCTAGAAATCCTAGTTTTTGGAAAGTGCCTGTTTCAAATGTTTGAACTTATATATGGTTCCTCTGTGGACTTCGAATATTGTGCCTCCACTTTTCCCTGCTTTTAGTTCATATCAGCATCACAGAAGTTTTGTCTGTCCTTGATTCCATCTTTCAAAGGATCAAATCATCTTTCCTGATGAGGCAGTGTTTGAGAAGGTATTGAGTAATATAATCCAAGTTTAAGATGTTTTCCATGTTATTCTATTGAACTTCAGTGATCAACCCTAGTTGACTTCATTAGGTCACAGAATCTTCTGGAAGGGTTTACATCTTGAAGTTCAAGCATGACAGCAGAAAATTCTTCTTCTGGATGCAGGTCAGTTATGTGTGAAACTGAAAGTTTCTGTTGTGAAAGATGTAGCACTTTCGTCATTCTCAAGGTTTGACTATCATGGTGCTCTCTTTTTTTTTTCAGGAACCAAATGCTGATGGGGATGCCCAGACTTGCATGCAAGTTAATGCCTACATAAATCGACCATTAGGTAAGCTCTTAATGTTGGGAGTCTCAGCACATATCTTGGTTCCTGGTCATTTGTCTTAAGTCGTATTGCTGTGCAGATGCTGAGGCTGATCTTCGAGTACCTATTGAAGCTGAAATGTCTGAAGATACGGCTGATGATGATATCTCTTCCAGGTACATAAATCCAATGTGTTTTTAAACCCCTATCAACCTGTGTGTCCATGGCAATAGAAACTGCATGTATTAATATATTTGCTCGATGCAGCGTCAGAAACAATGTCAGCATCGTCTTTATCTGGCTGATGTTGTAGCCCATTGCCTTCACTGCCCTTGTTTGCGCCATGATATTTTATTATGCAGTTATAAGCAAATACAGTTTTTCTTAAAATGTGGAAAAAAAATTGCTCTTGTTTACACCTGTGATATTTTTACATATTAATGGATGAAAGCTTTACATTTTTTGCATATGATCTTGTTTGATAACTTCTATACCTTTCTTTCATGTCAGAGCTGGGAATTTAGTTGAGAGCATGACCGCTGATTTGGCTGGTGAAGTGACGTCTGCTGCTGGACCTGTACGCTTGGAGGATCTGCAGAGAATTCTGAGTGCAATACAGCCATCAGGTACCAGCTTAAAAATACTTTCCATTGTGCGAGTTCTTCTGTCCTATATGCTTCTCTGAACTTGTACTTACATTCTCCTGGTATATCAGGTGCTGCATCTTCTGACCCTGATGCTGGTAAGTGCTATGGTAAACTGGTGCACTCTTGTTATTCATCAACTAGGTTTCTTTTTAATCTCTTGGTCCGTGCTGGTGTTGCAGGACTAGGACTAGGAGACATCTTGAAGCCTGATTTGGTCTTGCCATTAATTGAGAACTTGCCCATTGAACAATTAGCATCACATCTTCCAGAGGTTTGTACTACTGAGATGATATGTTACCCTGGCTTTCAGATTAACCGGACCTTGCAGCTTAATTCATGGTCATTGCCCAATTCCAGGGCTCATGGACTCCTGGTGATATCGTTGAGCTTCTCCAAAGTCCTCCTTTGCGCCAACAATTAGATGCATTCACCCACGTTAGTTACTCATCCTTACCATTCTCATGTGCTACATGGTGATGTCACTAGTTCCTGGTGGTAGTGGTATGCTGATTTTGATGTTTGGTTGTGTGACAGGTTCTACGGACTGGGCAGATAGATCTTGCTCAGTTTGGAGTTGACCCCAGCAAATGTAAATCCTTTTCACAGACTACAACTCTACATTTGATAGTAGATTCGTTATATGTAGTGTGCTTGGGATAATTAATGTCTGTATAAAGTTAAAAAAAAAAAAAGCAATCTGTTCGGCGAGCAAGCCTTGTTATTATACATAAGGTTTAGGCAGTATAATAATGATAAAAAACTACTGTAAATGCCAACCATTCATGATGCTTGTTGCTGAACTTTGGAAAGATTTTTTTCCTTTGCAAATTTTGCAGTCGGGGTGAGTATAGTATGCATCAGTGGTATCTGAACTTTTCTGCGCGTTGTGATTATGGCAGATAAGTTCACGGTGGCCTCATTCCTGGAGGCATTGGAAGACTCGGTTGGAAGAGGTGCCTCTGAAGCTGGAGACAAGGATGCAGAGGCCCAGCGAGGCAGTGGGAATGATGCCATGGACGAGAGTTGATATATACTTGGTAGGGGCAGAATGCGAGCTCATATCGTGACAAGTCTTGTGTTGTTCGCATAGAACGCTAGCTAGCTCATGGTATTTTGGCACACTGAAAGTAAGTTTGTAGACAAGTTTTGGACATTATTACTGTGATAAGTAGTGCTAGGCAACGGTTCATCAGACGGGTTGGATGGATCATGGATTCGATGACATTCAAACTTGGAAGGCTGGATTGTTTTGGGGTAAATCTTGCATGTCTGTCCTCTTTACTGACGTTTTGAACGAGGCTTGGTAAACAACAAATCGCATTTTTTAGATATGGAGTATGCTCTAGACCTCTAGTTCAGCAGTAGAAAGGAAAATAGTCGGTCGGTAGTAGTTCCATGTCCTGCTGCTACTAGCAAGTTGACAATAGCACCCATTTCCGAATGAGTATAAGGAATCGAATAAGTACTATAGTCGTATCGAGTAAGCAGTATAGTCGTATATTGATCAATATGAATACTCCTAGAAATGAGAAGCTTAATTAGACTATGATGATCATGAGAAGCTTATTGAGACTAGACTGTGATGATGATGAGAAGCAGTCGACGTGGTCGACATCGATCCATTCATTTTGCAGGGAGTACTAGTAGGCTATATATTTCCCTGCGTTTTTAAACGAAGATGGAGAGAACGTTACGTTAAGGGCGCGTTAAGACCAGCGGCTGTAAAGTTTTCGGGACGCGTTAAGATCAGGGGTTGTAAAGTTTTTAGGGCTACGTAGCATACGGGGAACTATAACAATTAATATCTAATTATAGATTAATTAGATTTAAAAGATTGTCTCATAAAATACATACAAACTTAGTTATTTTTTTTATCTATATGATGGGGTGTAAAATTTTTTCGTGGGAACTAAGCATCCCTTAAGGGCTTGTTTAGTTGATGAAAAAGTTTTTTCGTGGGAACTAATTACGCAGTTTAGTTGTAAATCACGAGACAAATCTTTTGAGCCTAATTAGTCCATGATTGGACACAAATTACCAAATAAAACGAAAAGTGCTACAGTAGCCGAACCCAAACTTTTTCACCAACTAAACAACCCCTAAATTGAAAAGAAGGCCATCATTTCGGAGCAAGTAAAAAACATTATAAACTTTGATTGACCGTCAATCAGTTAATGAGGTTGTCGTTTCTTCTTTTCAAAAAGAAAGAAAGAAAAGAAAAGAAAAGAAACTATAACAGAGAAAAAGAAGACTAATTTAAACAAGAAGTAAGGATTGATTTGCCTCTTCCCTTGTAATTTTTGGGCCTAAATCTAAATCAAACGGATCATCCATAGGAACAATAGGAATAGTATAGTATGTCCGGCTAGCTAGAGGAAGCGGAAGCCGATGACACCGGCGGGCTCGTCGACGGCCGCGCTGGAGCCTCCTCCCTGTCTGCAGCCGGCGGGCGTCGCCGGGGCTATGTGCGGCGGCGCGGACGACGTTACCAATCCGAGCGTGAGGTCGAGGCCCATCGACGGCGGCTGCTGCTCTGCCTCTGCTTGCTGGTCGTCTTGTTGCGGCTCCGCCACAGCCTGGCTGACGTGAGAGGCGGCCTCCTCGGTGTCCAGCGACGCGGACGCCGAGTGGCGGTCGCAGTCGTCGGACGAGGCGCGGCGGCTCTTGGCGTTGCTGTTGCTCGCCTGACGAACAGCGGCATGCTGTACCTCTTCATCGCTATGGTCTGCCACCAGCATGTCGTCGTCGTTGTGGTGCTCCGTGGCCGGCGAAGCAACAAGGTGCGGCTTCTTGTTTTGGGTCGTCGTCTTGCTCTTCTTGGTCTTGGACGGTGACGACGATGAGGATGAGCGCTTGAACTTGGGCTTGGACACCTTACCCCTGTCCGTGTGTTTGTCTTTGTCGTCGACTTGGCTTTGGGCAGCGGCGGCGGCGTCGTCCACTGCTGCTGCTGGCGGTGCACCAGCAGCAGCAGCAGCAGCAGACTGCTTGTTGGAGGAGGAGGACTTGGGGAAGACGTGTCGGATGTCGTAAGCCGCCGCCGCCGCCGCAGCAGCAGCAGCATGAATGGGTGGCCCAGCGGCGTCGTCGGGAGAGACCTGGACGATGGGCGCGCCCTTGAGGACGGCCTCGACTGCGGCCTGGCACATGTGCCAGGTGCCCGACCAGAGGAGGCCGACGGCGCCGTAGACGGGGTTGACGATGCGTCCGCATGCCTCGTAGAGGAGGGAGCGGAAGACGGCGGGGCGGAGCTTGTCGGTGGGCGCGGCGGCGATGAGGTTGAGGAGGCCCGCGCGTCCGTAGAACTTGGCGAGGAAGACGGTGGCGTTGGCCTGCGCGTCGGGGGACTTGATCCACTGCAGGCAGGGGCGGATGGTGCAGGCGTCGCTGCAGCCCTTGCGGAGGACGCGGCAGCCGTTGCAGCTCAGCCTCATGATCTATCTCCTTCTCGATCACTTTCTTTCGACTGTACTCAAGTGTACGTATTGTGGTGGAAATGGCGTGCGGGCGTAGCGTCGCAGTGACGACGAAGGAGGTGGTGTGGTGTGGTGTGGTGTGGTGTGGTGTGGTGTGAGCAATACTCCTATCCATCGTCATCGTCCCCCACCCAAGGAAGGGAAGGACGAAGGAAGAGGAGACCGGGACAAAACAGAAAACACGTCGTCGTCTTCAGGAATCAGGACGGCGCCACTGGTTTCGATCGGCTCTGGTTTTGCTTTCGGTTTCCCTTCCGAAAACTGGGAACGCACGCACGCGGTTATATTGGTGGGCAGCGGAGAGGGTGCATGCATCTCCATCTCGACTGGTCAATAGCCATTGGCTCTCGTCATGTCTAGTCACGTGACTTTTGACTTTTTTCAATATTATAAATACTAGTATTTTTTTCCGACACTCCCTCGACCTTACGAATGCACACACGAAAATCATATCCTTATGATCATCTTTAAAGACTGGTCAACAAATCCTCGAGATTAACAAAATCACCACAAGTGCCTCGCTATCGATAGAAACAACGCCTATTGTTGAAAACACAAATACTGTTAAATCCTAAAATATTTAGTCTTATGAGAGTCAAACCCGAAATCTAAAGTGCTACGGATGCTCTAGGCTACATGCTCTTTCGTATAACGCACAACACTTACAATTGATTTGGTGCTAGAAGCTATAAAGAGAAACTTACGCTTCTATTAATAATAAAGTATGCTCTCGGAGCTTGATATATTTGATACCGAGGAAAGTATTATGCCAAGAGCACGTATGAATCACTTTATCAAAATTTAAATTAAATCTCTTTTGCCGTGTTCTCTTTTTCTTGAGCCTGTTTTCAAACTGGGAAAAATCCACTGGGATGGTCTGGGAGGGGATTGTTGGTGCGGTTGATTGTTGGTGCGGTTGATACAGAAAGATTGTTGAAACAACAGATAATGGAGCCAGAGCATTTGATGAAAGCTCTTCTAGAGCAAAAACATGAGTTGGCATGCGGGATCTAAACTCTACAAATGCGAACCGGTCGCCGATCAGCTAGGCCATCCACGTCGCCCCAAATTATTTCCGCCGTTGGATCCCAACATCTACGGCGAAGGTTGCTCCCACCGACATCTAATATGCAGCGCCCCAGAATAGCTCCTCGCCTGTCTTCTCCAGAGTCTTCTCGTCGTCTCCGGACTCGTCGTCCGCGCCCCACGCGCGCTGCCTCTTCCTCCTCCGTCCCGCCTCTCTCCTTCCTCTCCTCTTTCCTCTCTCCACGCGACGGCGCATGGGGCTGCTCCTCCGAGGTTGCAGCACACCGGAAGGCCAACAGGCCTTGCCCCTCTCTCCGGTCTCCCCGCGCCGTGTGTGCTGCTGGGGGCTTCGCCCTGCCGGCAGGTCATCGGATCCGCCTCTCCGTCGGCGGTGGGGCCTCAGCTCCTCGCCGGTGGCCACCCTCCTCATCCTCCTCCTCGGCACCCCCACCCGCGTCGCCCGGGCGAGCCGATGGCAGCCCTGCCGGGTGTCAGCGGTGGTGGCTCAGCTTGGCGGCCAGGTGAGGCAATATGTTGTCCTCTTCTCCTTCTCCCTCTCATGGCTCCTCCTCGGCTCACTGGCGCCGACGGACCCTAGCCGCGGTCGTCGCCACAGGATGCACGTTGCCGCCCCTGGTGTGCGGTGCATCGGCACGGCGCGTGCGAGCATGCCTCGGTGGCGACGTCGGCCGCCGGTGCCGGTCCTCTCTCCTCGCTCACGACGTGGTGCCGCGCGGGAGGTGCCGCCGCAGGGCCCGGCTCACGCCGCGCACCGCCTCGACGCCAGCGCCTGCGCCGCGTGCCTCGCCCCTGCACCCGCCTCGCCTTCCTCCTGCTCCCTCTCTCCATGGCGGCACAGTGGGAGGCCCTACAGCGGCGGCGGCATGGCCGACGTCGCCGACGGTATCTGCCCCTCGGTCCTCTCGCTCCTAAAATCCAGACGCGGCTCTTCCCGCTCCCTCTTCCTCTCCGCATGGTGCCGCAGGGCCGGTGCTGGCCGAGCCTCTCTCCCCTAAACCCTAGATCCAGTCGCGCCTCTTCCCGCTACCTCCTCCTCTTCGTGTGCTGCCACAGGGGTGGTGCTGGGCGAGCGCCTTTGTGGAGGTGCCATGGTGTGGGCGACCGCGCACGCTCGCGCCCTTCTGCCTCGGCCCCTGCCGCGGCGTTACGGGGCGAATGCGCCCTTAGGCGAGCCACGCCGCTGCCCGCCTGTGCGACGCAACTGGAGCGACGGTGACCCACGCCGGTGGCTGCGGCCGCGGGCGACCGCGCCCCTCGGAACAGCGTTGTGCGCGGCCGGCCAGTGGCTGTGGGCACGGCCGAGCACGCCCCTCGGAATGGCGCTGCGCGCGGGCGGGTCCCGGTGCAGAGCCCACCGGTGCCCCGACGCGTGCAAGCCCCACGCAGCAGCTTGAGTGGCCTGCCCCTGCTCGACGACTCCCACACGAACGGACCAATAAAGGACCGCCTCATCGCTTTCCCTATTCGTCCTCTCTCGCTCATCTTCTCCGCTCCTCCCCTCCGATTTTTGCAGGGTTAGAAGAGTACATGATGACAAAAGATATGAACTGATGATCAGTTCTGGTGAGGTACTGAGCAAATAATTTTCTTGGAGAAACATATCAGCTGAGAAGCTTCTTGACCTTTTCTTCAGTCTGTGGTTTTCCATGGATATGCCCAGATGCTCCTACAACACGATCAAATGATGAGCTATAATATCTGATGACTACAACATATAGGCTGCCATTTGTTCTTATGGTCTTCTTTTCGATACAGATGCCTTGATGAAAGGAACATGCCAGGTTTAACCGAGTTAGTGATGAGAAAAGATATGAGTTGATGATCAGTTCTGGTGAGGTACTGGGCAGTCAATTTTCCTGTGGAAATATATAAGATGGGGAGATTCTAGAGCTCCTGTCTATTCTATAGTTCTCCATGTATATGCCCAGATGCTCCTAGAACATGATCAAATGATGAGCTATAATATCTGATGATTACATCATAAATTATGCTTAGTGCTTACAACATCGATCATGGCATACTGAAAGCATCTAGGCCCCAAGGTTTCGTTTCGGCAATTGATGACAACGCTTTATTACCATGACTAACGTGTGTTTTGCAGAAACTTTGGTAAGTTAGGTCATGGAGGTTTTAACTGCTTTGGGCACCATGGTATTCATGCCCCTTGATGGAAATCGTTTCGGTTTTCAAAAGAATGACGTCAAGATTAAGGACGGTTAGTTCCGGATGTCGAGGTGTTGAGAGACATTTGGAATAGTCGTTAGGATCTTCGTTTTTCTCTTTTGGCCGTACTATAAAGGGGGGCATGAGTGGGTAGCTTGACCTAGGCGAGTCCTATGTTTAGGTGTGGTGCACACTTGTTAAACTTGGCACTAGGCAGCTCTAGAATAGCTCAAAGTTCAGTTGGAAGCAACTTGGTTCAAGTTGTGACGCGTTTCGGAGAGTTTCGGGTCGTTTTCCCTTGACCGGACGCGGTCCTCGGCATGACCGGACGCGTCCGGTCAGTTTAGTTCCGCGGTTAGGGTTTCAGCTCTGAACACCGGACACGGTCCTCGCGAGGACCAGACGCGGTGGTCAGAAGTCGACACGTGTCACTTGAGGGAAACACCCGATCGGACGCGACCTGGGTGTGATCGGCGCGTCCGGTCACAGTCCAGTAAGGTCCAGAGATGACCGGACGCGTCCGGTCATCACCGGTCGGACGCGGTCACGCGTCCGGTGCGAGTACAGTATGCTCCCTGCACGATCGGACGCGTCCGGTCACCCCTGACCGGTGCGTCCGGTCACTCAGTTGTTTTTCGGTTTTCGACCGTTACGAGCGACCGGCGTGTCCGGTTAGTACAACCGGCGTGTCCGGTCAGCTCGTGTTTTGCTGAGTCAGCGGGTAACGGTTCGTTTTGTCTATGGGGTGTATAAATACATCCCCACCACCTCTTTTAGAGGTCTCTTGCTCATTTGATCAGCTGATAAACACCTTTGGAGTGCAAGGGAGTGCAAGAGCACTAGTGAGGATAGAGATTTGAGAATCAAAGCTTGAGAGTTCCTCACTAGCAATTAGAGAGTAGCAAGTGTGCATCCACCTTCTCATTTGGGCTCGTAGTGGTCAAGTGAGAGTTCTAGCTTGTTACTCTTGATGATCGCCATCACCTAGACGGCTTGGTGGTGATTGGGAGTTCGGTGATCATCCGGCGAAGCTTGTGGATGACCCAACTCATCTTGTGAGCGGTTGTGGGTGATTCACCGCGACGGAGTGTCAAAGAATCAACCCGTAGAGAGCACTTGATCCTTGCGCGGATCAAGGGGGAGCTACACCCTTGCGCGGGTGCTCCAACGAGGACTAGTGGGGAGTGGTGACTCTCCGATACCTCGGAAAAACATCACCGTGTTCCTTGCCCCTTTACATTCAAGCATTTACTTTCTCGTATTTACTTTCATTGCTTGTTTTACATTCCTAGACTTGCTATGCTAGACTAGGATTGGAAACTAGGGTGCAAAACTTTGTATCGGTAGACTCTCTAGGAACACAAGTAGACACTAGGGGTGAATTCTGGCTTGTAGGATTTAATTCTTGCACTTAATTTTTAGAGAAGCCCAATTCACCCCCCTCTTGGGCATCTTGATCCTTTCAATTGGTATCAGAGCCGTGTTGCTCTATTTTTAGGCTTTACCGCCTAGAGCAAGATGTCTAATGGGGAAGGACCACCTCCTACTTTTGAGGGAGACGATTTTCCATATTGGAAAATTCGTATGGAGGCGTACCTCGAAGCCATAGATGTTGGGTGCCTTAGAGCCACAACCGAAGGGCTTCCCCCCATAAGGGATCCCGCTAACCCAAGTGGTGACGAGGAGAAGTACGACCGGTGGAATGCAAAGGCCAAAAATGCACTCTACCGGGGCTTAGGCAAAGATATCTTCAATCGTGTGCGTAATGCAAAGAACGCTCATGAATTGTGGGAAAATCTTTGTGCTCTCCATGAGGGAACTAAGAGTGAGCGTGAGGAACGCTATCACATAGCTTTAAAGAAAATTAATTCTTTTGAGATGCTTCCCAAAGAAAGTGCTAATGACATGTACACTCGCTTGAATGTTCTTGTAGAGGACCTCAATGCTCTTGGGCTCACTAAAATGAGCCAATCGGATGTTGCAAGGAAGATCTTGAGTGTGCTTCCCGTTGAGAAGTATGGTCACATTGTCACCGTGCTTCACCAAAGTGATCTTTCCACCGCAACACCGACTCAAGTATTAGGGAAAATCAATGCTCATGAGATGTACATGCATATCACTCCAGAAGAGGGCTCATCATCTTCCAAGAAGAAAGACTTGGCCTTCAAAGCTAGTCATGACAAGAAGAAGAAGAAGGGCCAAGCCATGATGGTGCAAGAAAGCTCAAGTGAAAGTGATGTTGATGATGAATCACTTGCACTCATGGTGAGAAAGACCACCAAGATGCTAAAGAAGCTCAACAAGAGTGGCATCAAGTTCGATGGCAAGAAGAAGAAATTCTTCACAAGTAGCAAGAGAAAGCCAATCTCAGAGATGGATTGCTACAATTGTGGTGAACTTGGCCACCTAGCTCATCAATGCCCTAGACCACCAAAAGACAAGTATAAGAACAAGAACAAGGGCAAGAAAAATGATTCAAGTGATGAAGAAGAAGAGAAGAAGAACAAGCCATACAAGAAGAAGGATGGCAAGAAGAAGGAGTTCCACAAGAAGAAGAAGAGAGGAAAGGCATACATTGTTGGTGATTGGCTCACCGACATTGAATCATCTTGTGAGTCCTCCGAAGATGAGAGCGATGATGAGAAAGAGAAGGTTGCCGCATTTGTGATGGGGCCATCATCTTCACCAACATCTTCATCACCACCTTCACCGCCTCCTTCACCATCATCGTCCACTACTCACCTATGCCTTATGGCCAAGGGTGAACGAAAGGTACAAAACCATGATAGTGATGATGATGATGATAGTGATAGTGATGATGAATATGACTCACCCTCTTATGATGAACTTGTAAAATTGCTAAACAAATACACTAAAATCATAAGAAGGACTAGAAATGAAAATGATGATCTTCAAAATCAAAATGAATCACCCTCATCCAAGCTTGAAAATATTCAAAAGACTAGTGGTGAGCTTAGAGTTCAAAATGAAGTGATGTCTTCCACTCTCAAGGAGCTCAAAACCTCTTATAAAGAGCTTAAAGATCAACATGATAAACTTGAGAAGAAGCATGATGAGCTCATCACTAGACATAATTCTCTAAAGGACAAATACACCACATTAAAAATTGACTATGATAGTCTTGTGGTTGCTAATGAACTTGCTCTTGATACACATGATGCTACTAACTATGTTGTTAAGTGTGATATAGTTTATTAATTCACCTATGGAATATCTTATAATAACTCATCTAAAATATGGGAATAGAATTTGAATGCTTCTTGAAAGATATTTGATTTTCCTGGGCTGGGACTGGGCCCAGCGCTACCATGGGCCATGTCCTGGGCTCGTCAGGTCGCAGCAGATGGAGGAAGACGGGCCGCCTCGACGCACTGATAACAGGCCCTACATGGTGGGCCGCAGCCCGCAGGCAGATGGCACTGATAAGTGGTTTGACTTGGACACAAGCAGGGCAAGAACAAGATCGGACTGGACAAGACGGAGAGCATCATCCACATCATGGAGCATGGGCGGCAATCAGGCAGGCCGCCGCCGCCGCCGCCTCCGCCTCCGCATCTGTTTGTCGGCCACGCACCCCGTGTCGGACGGGGCGGGAGCATCATGCTCATGCGGTGCTTCCTCTTCCTCTCCCTCCTCTCCCTCCTCTCCCTTCTTCCTCCTCGTGAATATCTGCATATATACACTAGTAAGTACAGCATCACCATTGATCCCTTACCTGCTGCTACCAAGGCAAGAAAGCATTTGACATCGCCGATGCATGGCGCAAACACATACACTAGCTGGCCACAGTAATAGATAGAGCTTGCTAGTTATGCAACGCGCGCAGCAGGGAAGCTCTGGCTGCTAGCTGCTCTTGATGATCGATGCAATCTACACCGTCATCCAGCCAGCAATCAGCATTATATTCTGTTCTCAGGAGTCAGGACTCAGGTGATGTAATGCATGCATGCAGCCATGCATCTAGCTACTTGCTCATTCCTAAAGGCTACACCAATAACGCTAGCTTGTGCCGTTTCTGCATTATTAGTTGCACTGAATGAAACTAATGACAATATCATTGGTTGATTCTTGGCTACCTACCCACCTACCTAGCTGTTTACTACTACTAGTATGTTGCAATGCCTACTTGTGCGCATGGTCTACTGACTTCCTCTTCTTCTGACCTCCTCCTTAGCTTGTATGCATGCATTACCTGTTTCTTCATTTGTTTCTCCATGTTTTATTTGTTTCCTTCTGCAAGTGCCAAGGTAAAGACGACCATGACGATGAGCTCAAAACTCTGCAAGCATGGGCCGGGGTCAGACTGCCTCGAGTTCGTCGCATCTGTTCAAAGGTCGGACAGAGTTCCTCAACAATGCAAAGATATACGCAGCAGAAACCAAACAAAGGACATAACATATATGCTGTGGCTTGGCTTCAGCTAATCAGATTCATCTGCGAGCTGGTTGAGGTGGGCCTTAGTTGGGAGCATGCATGCAAGACTGCTACCTTAGCTAGCTTCTTCTGAAAACTGTTCAAGTGCCTGCTGCACTTCTGCAGTCTGTGCAAAATTACATACAGTTTCATTCATATTCAAGTGCCTGCTGCAATTCTGCAGTCTGTGCAAAATTGCAGTTTCATTCATATTCTTTCTGTTTCAACTCGTTCGTACCTTAAGCTGTTTATTTATTTGGATTGGAGATGTTGATATATGCAATGAATCTATAACTCAGTCGAATTTCTTCAATTCGTCCCACATACAATTAGTACTAGACTAGATGTTATGTTAGATTAGCTCTCTGCTGACAATGCAAGTTGCTGGAACGACGAACGAAGCTGCAACAGGGAAATTGCAGGCGCGATACAATGTACCAATACAACGAAGATGCTCTCTGCCTCCTAAAACAAGTTTGCTTGCATGCATCATTCACCGTGCATGCGATGATACATATATTTGATTCAAAGCTCCCGTCCTCTTGTCTGCTGCTGCAGCTACAGCCTACAGGCCAGGGTGCGTGGTTTGTTCTGCGTGCCTCCAACTTGCCGTGTCGTAATGGCAGTGAGCAGCAGATCAAACAGAATATTCGGCGTAGGCAGGTGACCAAGCAGGGCATCTCTTCTCTTGTGTGCTGTGCCAAGTTCTTGTATTAGGAGCAGAGTAATCTAATCCGAGTTGGAATGGAATGGAGGAAGCTTAGCGCAGCTACCAAGTGAAGTCTCACAGCGCACATGACGACACATGCATGATCATGTGGATTGATAGATAGATGAGGGCACGCAGCCGACAAGAGGAATCGGATCATGGAGGCCATTGACAGTTGCAGTAGAGTAAAATATAAGGCCAAATATAAACAAGCTCAAGTTTTCACTGCCATGTCTGATGGTGCAGCAGCATGAAGGCGTGGGTTGCCAGTGATGCCCATCACGCTCCTCTCCTCCAGGCCTGCAATTATGCAACTAACTAATAATGTACTTACTCCTGTCCTGCAACTCTGAGATCTGCGCCTGCTTAAGCAGTTAAGCCTATAGCTAGCTATATAAGAGAGAGGCCATGGGAAGCTCTGCAGCAAGCCTCTACATACATACATATCGCAGCAAGCCTGCCTATTCTGCCATTGCTGCTTGCCTGCTTCTGTCGCACAAGCAAGCAAGCAAGGAAGCAGCCTGAGGATGAAGATGAAGGCTGGGAGCCAGCAGAGGAGCCGATCAGCCGCTGGAGCTGGAGGGTTCGGCAGATCTCTCAAGGAGCAGAGGTCCAAGGTGTACATCGCCATGAGATGCGTCGTGATGCTGCTCAGGTGGCATGACTGACCTGCTCTGCTCTGCTCTCATCTATGTGCTGAGTACTGACTGACTGATACGTCAAGAATTTTGTCTTGATTTAGATAATTCTTTGTTTTTTTCTCTTGGCTGTTCTCCGATTACCAGAATGGTAGGAGAGCAGGCAAGCTAGGTGATGTACGTATGTATGTAGAATTCCAGAAATGGATGCTAACAAATTCATCAGATAATGTATAACTGTTGTATTCAGATTCTTTGTCCGAGCTACAGTAAACATGCACTCTCTCCCCGGTCCTCCCCCACAGCTCTCTTGAATTCTGTTCTATGGGATCGGTTGCAAATGAACCAACATGTGTGCATTAGTGCATATATGTCCTGTCTTGAACAACCAACACCCAAAGCAACGCAAAGCAAAGCAATTGCAGGAGCGGCATCTCCCTCCTATTTCATTTTCATCCATTCTGTACAGGCTACCTAGTCTACTACTGGCTATCGCTGTAGAGCACTCTCGGGCACAGAGAGCGAATCCGATCCTTCGTGCTTGCTCTGCGCTGGCGTCGTCCTCCTCGAATGCCGCTTCGTCGGCACGATCACCTCCTCCCCCATCCACTCGTCGTCGTCCACCACCGAGTACCTGTCGTCGCCTTCGTCCCCCTTGAACACCGGGTGCAGGTACGAGTTGGCCAGGTACGCCTTCAGATCGAAGTTGGGCTCCCGGGCACGTTCCAGGGTGTCCTTCTTCATCGCCTCCTGCCATTTCATTATATATGTTTAGCAACTCGCATCGCAGACAACATAATACCAGATACCACCATCAATGTAGTATATGCCACGGTGACATACCTGCAGTGGGTTCCTCACAAACGCTGGCTCAAACCGGTTCTTGCAGTACTTGTAAAACCAAAAGGTCAGCACAGGAAGAACAAGGAGCACAGGCGTCGACTGCTCGAAGTCGTTTGTGCTCATCAGTCCCAGGAGCAGCAGTTGTGATACAATCAACGCCGTGATTATACGCCCATGAACACTAGGCCAGAACTGCGCGGCACTCTCATATTGCTGATTGTAGACATTTATTATCTAACACAAGCACACAGGACTCAAATCAGGCAACTTATTCAAAATCATTTTTGAATACCCCCAGGGGGTTTGACAATCCGTAAACTCTCAATGTGTTCTGTACCTGGTGGCGGAAGACGACATATGCGAACCCAAAGAACACCAATATGAAAGGAAGCAAGAACGGTGTCACCGCAGCATAAACAAGGCCAAGCAAGAAGTATAGCTGTATTCTAGGTTCGGTTGAGTCAAAGCAGATACTGCCAGGATCCATTGCCTCTTCTCTGTCCTTTTCAGTTTTGACCAAGAACAAGTTCTTCAGATGGAAGAATATCAGCGGCTTCAGTCTCAATATTTCACCAGCTATTCCAGTCCAACCATCAACCATTACATATGTTATGAAAAAAGTCGCCTTCATTGGGATGGAATCACCAATGATCCTTGGTATGCTGCAGAAACAAGCAATTTAGACACTCTGGAAATCATGACTGCCTTTTATAATTTCATTATGAGAATGCAAGGAAATATATTATCAGAAACATATACACATGAGTTGACTCTCTCTAACATTAACCTGTTCTAGAGAAAGGCTCCAGTAACAGTATATTCTGCCCAATCAAGTTCCCCACTAGTACAGTAGTTAGGTCTTAGTGCCAAACCTGTATTGTACTACCAAACAATCAGTCTACCTTCTAAACTTAAGTTTTGTTATCACATTGAGCATCAATCTCCTAACCTTTTTTTTATAGCAAGGTTGCTATTAATATTATCCTAGACTCTTGAATTCTTTTACTACTCATCACTACTAATACTTCTACCGTTTATTGCTCCTGTGAAATTAACAATTAACATATCTGTACATGACAAGGACTATGCATTCTATCTGTCCCAAGGATTAACCATCAGACTGAAATTATATCACCCACACAAACCTAACACACAATATATACATGAAAAAAAATGACAACTCAATTTGGCCAACAGAGTACTCAGTAAGTCAGTATCCATGCTGTGCTATCACATCTTATACAGTAGGGATAATGTCAGTAGGCCAGGTGGCACAGGACATGAGGACATACTCATTTGCTGACGTATGGAGGTAGGTTTTAAGCTGCTCCAGAGCAGATCCTGCAATTACACTCGTCAAAAATACATTGAAGAACAAGAATATATAATACTTTGATGCAGATCGCCTCTCCAGAGATGACTGTGATATCAGTCCTTCAAATTTAGACATAAACATCAGTATAGTTGGAAGAACTATAAGGAAGATCTTCAAAGCAATTCCAGGAAGAAACCCTTGGATGAATGATTTAATGAATGGCCTGCATAATAGTTGACAAGCAGAAATCAGGTCATGTCATCAACAGAACATGCAAAATACTACCATAAGCTATGCTGAAAAGTCAAGGAAATAGCATAAAGCCGAAAGTTAATGTAGACTTACAATTCAATCAAGGGTTTTAGAAATGGAAGTGCCTTCTCTATTCCTTCAAGGTTTGCAAGAGACTGTACGAGTGTTATTGGGATGACGTAAAAGAAGTTAAGGAAGAAGAATGCCACAGCAATTATCAACCTCCTAACTGTAAGGGACACGAATGGGATGGACAGATTATTCCAATAAACATCACGAGGTTCCGGAGCCCATTCTGTCAACCAGACTGTTGGATTGCTGGTTTGTTGGGTCTGAGCACAGACTGCTGCACCCCATCGGGAGCGAAACGAAACAAAGGCTGCTGGCACAACTGATTTTGGATCCTTCATGACCTTTTTACGCTCTTCAGCTTCCTGTGTATTGCAAAGCATTAATTTGAAGTTATTATGCATGTTGACTGTAAGCAAACACTAATAAATTTTGGAAACACAATATCAGCATTCAGCCCTATCAAAATAAGCAATATGTAAAGTATACGCTAAAGCATAGATGCAAGAGCTAACAATCTAGCTGTACAGAAACTACAACTTACTTCTTTCCCAATTTTCTCGATCTCTGATTTGTAATAGTCAATAGCATCCACCTTGGAACCAAAACATCCAAGAAAGCCAGTCTGCAACAAAGCTCAGGGAAAGCACAGGGAATTAATACTAAAGATACTAATACAGTATTCCAGTTTAGAGATGTACAAACCAAAATCTACATCAAAAAACAAAATAGCTATCTAATCATTCTTGCCGACAAACCTTTGTGGTGGGCCTCTCTGATGGATTCCGCTCATACTTTAGTCGGTAATAATCAAACCAGTTTTGCATCTTCTTCTTCTTTTCAACCAGATCAGCAAGTTTATTTGCGTTGTAAACCACCTAAACAGCAATAAGGAACATTTATTTTCCTTCCTATTGTAGAACAATGTTAATTCCCAGAAGAGTCTACTACTACTCTGGGACGAAAAGAAGATGCGTGAAATGTGAAAGTAGCAAAGAAAAATGGTATAATGCATATGCCAACCTAAATCTGATCTACTCAATCTCATAGATTCTACATGATCTTATTTATGCTTACCATTTCCTTTTCAGATCATTCATAATTTGCAGAAACAAGAGTTATTTTGTTAGAATTAGCCGTATAGCCCTATTGGGCCTTGTAACTGTAGTTGGGCTGGGACTTTTTCTTGCCGCCCAAGCTACCCAGGGCTGCATATATGTAGATACGAATTGTACCGCTTGCCTACTAACGTAGGGTGTTAGTCCTATGCACTGGGCTCAATGTAATACAACCATTATTTGCGTGGCATACCTTCTTTTTAAAATTCACTCGCTATTTGCAAAAGAGTTATAAAAGAAACTACATTAGAATCATGCTAATAAAAGAGTTATTTTTTAAATCACTCGTTATTTGGAAAAGCACAAGAATTTATAATGGAGAGCAACTGTATTTGCATTATGCTAATCAGAAGCCGCTAAGCACGTTAATCATGGGATGAAAAGAAATTATAAAGAGCAAAACCATAGCAATGCAGGGAGCATTAACCATCTGAATGTAGTCAGACACAGTTTAGTAGAAGTACCTGGTGTCTTAGATAATGATCGGGATGATTGACAAGGAAGAAATGTTCCACAAGCTCACTGATTGATTCATCAGGATCTGGTGGTATATTCCGCACAAGGACCTAAAACACATTGGCAAATTAGTAACTTTGAATTAACGAACTCAGAGGCACATCAACTTATCATGACAACTCTGTAAAAATAGTTCTCGTACGAAGATATTTTGACTTCCAGAAAGGGATCCAAAGAAACATGTTGAATTTGCAGCCACAAGATTCGAATGCAATTTATCTGGAACATGGAAGAAACATTCGCACAAGTTCCCAATTATTTGTACACCCTATAGAATCAAAATCTTAGACCAAGTAATAAAATTAAAGCCCAGAGTTGGTTAAATTATCGATTGTAATTTTACACCAGAGCATTTCTACTTTTTCAACTATTCAATGTGATATGCAACAAAAAGTAAACAAATGGACAAACCTACTATAATGAACAGGAACAGAGTAGCAGAGTTTTTTTTTTAAAAAACATACGGTGAACTGGTCTGGTCGGCGTTTCTCTGAAGCTAGAAAGCGCAACCTCAGTTTCGAAACAATTTCATACTCCTTAAATAGTACATAGCAGGTCCAAAATGTGATGGCATAAGCCATGCCCAAGTGAGCTATAAACCTGAACAAAACATGGAGAATATTAAATATGCGGCCACGCCTCTGCCTTTTAAGCTAGGTGTAAAGCCTAGAAAAGTAGAAAGTGTGACTATAGAGTTGGAAATAGTTAGTTTATGATCTGTTGGCTTGCTTACCTCTTAGACCCATTAGGTACATTGGATATTGAAAGTTTGTCGATAGGACTGTAGACTACATTGTTGTGTCCTAGGGTATCATTGGTCCAATTGACTGGGACCAGAAGAAGAAAAGCCAGAACTGTAATTGGAACAAATATCTTGAGCCTGCAGTGATTAGTAAGAATTCTATTAGTGCATAGACATCGAACGACAGAGAAAACAGCGATGGAAGATATTAGAAGATCGAACAATGTGAACCTGTATAAGATGCCCAACTTAGCACTGAATCATTACGCATGTGAGTTTGTGTGTGGGAGAGAGAGACAAACAGCAGGAGATAACAGTATAACTAACCAGAACATAGAGAAGACATACAACATACCCTGTTATGTATATCCGTAGATAGACCACAGAATCAAGGCCTGCATGGTTAATGAGCTCATCCTGGGGCATCTTGAGAGCAGCCGGCATCCAGTTTAAAAACTTAAAGTAGGATCTCCCATCTAAGTTGACAAACTTCTGCACAGCTGCACCAGAGACGATTGGGTTGTCTCTCATTCCCCTGAGGTACCATTTAGGGAAGTAGACCCTGTCGTTGATGGGCTGCAACCGAAGGAATGCAAATGCGAGCAAGAAGGCAAGGGCAGTCAATACGTTGAAACCCGCGGCGACGCCTATGTCACCAAGCGAAGCCATGGTTGCCCTCTAACTCCTGCTTGTACAAAACAACTGTACAAAGTAAGGATGACACGAACCATATGAGCCCAAAACAACATAATGGCCCCCAGAGGAAGCAAAGACACATGAATAAAAAAACATGCATGATGGCCCCCAGAGGAAGCGAGATTGTGAGAGAAAATTGAATTGCAGACAGGGGCAAGGTAATTATGCCAGACTGGGAGCGTGTGGCACGAGAATAAGACGCTATGCATTAGTACCATTACGATAATCAAATCAACAGATGATGGTGGACGCCACGACAGGCGGTGTTGAGTGCCACAGGGGAGAAGGAAGGTGACACACACAGCAATCAATGGGTGGATGGGCGACTGCGATCCTGCTTATATGTCTAAATGGACAGCTCATGGAAAGGAACAGATAACGGAAATGAGAGGCCTGGTGGCGTTGCCGAATGGATGGAGTGGAACAAAGCATGTGAATGGCCTCGAAAGGTGGTGGCTTTACCCCCATCCATACTCCGTGCATCCCAAAGCGCGGGAGAGAGGAGTCTTTGACCAAAGGGAAAGATGTGCTTGCCATTGCCATTGCCATAGCCCTTGCCGACATATACTACACTAGTACTCCTTTTTATATATTCCATTCCATATATATAATCAGTAATAGTATATAATTATACAAATTTTTTTTCGAGATCAGGCATGTAGCCTGTTTTTCATTAAGCAGACAATAATTATACAAATTAAAAGGAAAGAAAGGAAAAAGAAAAAAAAAACTAAGCTGCGGTCGTATTATTGTGCTTTATGAAACGCGTCGTGCAAGTGTGGAATGCAAAAGGAAGATGTTTTGAGGAAACCCCCAACTAAGAATCGTAAAAAGTGGAGACGGAAGAAACGGAGGAGGGCGGATTTGATGCGAATCGGAGGCATCTGCATCTGCCTTTGCATGCATCATCATCATGATTGGTGAGATGAATGAATCGGCAGGGGAGGGGAACATGTTAGCTAGCTGGTGAACTAGAGAAGCGGAACAAACCAGGAACTTTTACTGCTGGATAGATTGATCAGTTGTTTGATCCGATGGGGAAAAAAAGACAAAACAAAACAAAACAAAACAAACCAAGTTTGAAGTGGAGGTGGAGCTGAGCAGCAAACATCATTGAATTGAATGTGTGACGATTGATTGAATGGATGGATGGATGGATCGAGAGAAGGGCATACGAACCGTACCGGGTACCGCAAGGGCTGAAGAGGATTTGCGAAGCGGAACAGACGGACGGGGTGGATTTCCTTCCTTCCTTCCTTCCTTCCTTCCTTCCTTCCCTTGCGTGTGCTGTGCTGCAATCTGCAGCTGGTGGCTTCTTGTTGTTCCTTGGGCACAGGCAGCAGGAGGGGTTGTCGGATGAATGAATCCGGTGAGCGGAAGCGGATGCGGAATCTCCACCTGAGCACGGCTCGGCGTCGGCGTTGCTTGCCTTGCCTTTAAGGACTATACTAGTAGTAGGAGTGAATGAATGAATGGGGAACTGATGATCTACTCCAAGCTAGAAACTACTAGTATCTACTATCTTCTCTTCTTGCCTGTCCTCTGCTCTGGGTAATCAGTCGTTGGAGGAAGAGGATGCTGGGAGGGGGCCGGCCAGCGCGCAACGGTCACTTTGCCGTTTTCTTTTCTCCTCGTCTTCCGTTGCTCTGCTTGTGTTCCTGACCACACCCAAGGTAACCCTGCCACCAACGCCGTCCGCACACAACTACTGGAGTACTCCTACAAGCGAACAACAGGTGCTGAGCTGGGCCTGGGCCTGGGCCAAGGCCAGGCTGTCAGGCTACGTGTACAGCACGCGGTCGGCAGGAGACAGCGGACGCGGTCCATGCACGACTCCACACGCCGCGATCGAATCTCATCGCCCAAAACCACCTCGCACGTGGACCATGCAGGCACAGCCACACGTCCGCCCGGTACCTACGTGTCAAAATCAAAAAAACAAAACAAAGACCCCCGTCAAGTTGACGTTGCTACTCCAGCCGATATGACATGACATACTACATCTATTTTACTAGTGGCAGTGGGGCCATCGCGCGTAAATGCGGGTACAAATTCAAAGACACAGAAACGTAAACTCGACATTGGGTGTAGGGGCGCACGCCATCGCGCGCACATGCAGGCACAAATTTGAAGAACATGGAGGCTCAAATTTGAGGAATTAGAACCGTAACTTGGACATTGCACAACATTGGATAATGTAAAATAATATAGGAGTCGTCTGGAGCATAACTATACAACTATTATACATGAAGTTATTCCTGCAGCACCTCCACATATTTTTAAGTCTACAAATAAACGAGGAATTGGTTTGCTAGACGACGGAGTAGAGCACCTACACAAAGGCATCACAAGCACTTATATTATACAAAGCCAATAGCAGGCTAACTGGACCTTTAGCGGGGCTTGTGGCTCCTATATAAGAACAGGAATCATCAACAGTATTTCCAGCTGCGATCAGACTCTCAACCATGTTCTTCGGTGTCCAAGCTGTTCAGCGAGGAATCGGTTCTGGTTCATACTATGGTGGATAAGTATGGAACACGTTTAGTTCGATGAGTTCAAAAAAAATAAAGAGATGAGCATAATAAAGAGAAACAGCATGCCCAAAAAATAAGCAGGTAAATGACTTATGTCTAACAATGAAGCAAACAATAAGCAGGAACTGAGCAGGTAAGGCAGATGAATGACGTCGAGCACAATGTCATGGAAAATTTCATGTACAGGGAAAACGAAAGTAGCTTTCAAAGGGATAATTGTAACAAATTCAGTTGTGGAAGATAAAAATGGCATATACCATTTGTTCTGTGGCAGAACCGCCTAATCTAATGCCCTCCCAAGGGTACTTGTCTTCCATTAGACCCTAAGTACCCCAGGGAGAACACTAAACTACGCGATTCTGTCGAGCACACCGCAAGGGAGAACTCGAAGATCCACATTTTTACATCAGGATCACAAATGAGAGAGTAAAGCTTATAAAATTCTTACCATTTCTTACCTCACTTTTAGAACATCAGAGTAATTCATTAAGTAGTTATAACAGCAGAACATAAAACATTATCAGAGTTCAGCGGAAATGAAACCATTTAATGACTAGTTGAGCATTTACATGAAGAAGGTTTAATTGCATGAAGTGGTAACAAGTTAATAATATTTTTCCCTTGTAAAACTTTTGGTGAGAGTTTTAATAAATAAACTCTACTCCGCATCGCAAAGGAATTCCTCGCTGAGCCCACCAGGAGGTTTCCACACACAAATGTCAGCTTAACAGCACCTGTCACCTGCAACAGGGTAGAATAAACCCTGAGTACTCAATTGTACTCCGCAAGACTTACCCGTCAGGAGGAAGCAAAAAGACTCCAAGGATTATGCCAGGCTTTTTGGCTTGTGGGTTTCTGTTTGCAAGAAGCAGCGCTAAGAGTGTCCTTAATTTATTACTTTTGATAGCCGTATTTCATTTCTTATCCAACCTTCTATGTAAGCACCTATTCTATAATCAAGCAGGGTTGAGCAAACAGAACCATTTCTTCATCTTTCCACTGCCAGTTCTTACTACGATGCCAGAGCGTAGTCAAGCCGTACCGTCACGCAGAAACGGCGATTCGCGAATCAATGTGCCCAGCTGGGTACCCCGAAAAACATACGCCTCGCTTGTACCACAGGCACAAGCAAGACCAACCCGTTCCTCTCCTGTCACGGGTTTCCAGGTCTCCGTCCAAACTTGGACTCCTAGCTCCCGTACTTGAGGCCCGGCCTCAATACGGTGCTAAGACCTCCACCTATCCCCGCCTCCAATCAGTCGGTCCGGAAAGAGCCGGAGCCCATGACAAGAGAGTAACAAGTCTTCCTAGCCCCCATCCGCTAGTATATGCTTGGGATAAGAAGATCTGTGACTTGACCAGGGTCCATGCAACGAACGGTCCTTAATTGACACAGGCGGAACAAATGCAACCAGAGCCCCGCTCTGTTGCCCAACCAGGTCCAAGTCCATCCAATCCGTTCCGCCCGGTCTCCAATTATCCATATACATTTATATTCCATGTGATAGTAACATGATAATAGTAACAATATTATAATTCCTATCTCTCGCGAGTGACAGGCAATCACTCGACTTCTACCGGAGTCCTGTAGCATAGCATTCTACACGATCCTGTCATACTAGTAAGACTCATGGGATCAAGATATATATGCAAGTGGGTTTCATTCAGCTCCTTAAAACTTAATGCACAAGCATAAAATAAATTGCAGAATAATAGGGGTTATGCACCGGGGCTTGCCTGGGTAAAAGATAACCAAAAGTTAGTATTCCATCTCCGGGACCTGTTCGCCATGGCACCATCTTTGATTAAACACCAAGTCATCTGGTTGATCCATCGACCCATCAACCATCATCGTTCCTATTATGATATGCAAAAATGCAATGCCTGCTTAAGCGGAACAAGCATCGCATAGATATTCTCAATGAAAGACAAACAACACATCGTCACTCCCACTCCGACTTTCATCCTTTCTAAAAGAGATTTATTCGTGAGTTGGTTATTATTAAGAAAACACAATTTAACAATACAACCGCATTGCAATTTAATAAAATTCATGTAAGGTAAAGCAACATACTAAGCATAGACCTATCACCATCAGAGATGCATAACATTCTGTTTAACCTACATGTGAAGCAAGCAACACGGACAACACATTTGAGATATAGGATCACTAATTACTGTATATAAAGGTATTATTACTTGTAAGCATGGAATAAAAGGTGACAGTCCAAACATCTCCGTTGTACATGAAACTTTTATGAAAGGTACATCTTGACTAATTATAAATGTTGTACAAGTTTCATAATTTTTAGATAAGCACATTATTTACTAGCAATTAACAAAGATTTCATATCGATAAAAGCATGTGACAAAGATAAATTAATAACTCCGTAATTATACAAGATCTGGACCTCAAATTTTTATCCTAAATTAAGCATCACATGAATAACATGCCATCAAATTTTCATCTCATTTGAAGCATAGCATCTACCGGTATGAATTTCTCTATAATTAACCATAGGAAAAATATAGTGCAATATTTTTCTACTAAAACATGCAATATTATATATCTAATGCATAGAGATAAACACAACGGTTCCAAAACATCTTGATTTTCTATTTTACGAATTTTCTACGATTTACTATGAATTTCTAAAGGTTTAATACATTTAAGAAAAGACAAGGAGCTAATGACATAATTAACTAATCATATAATTTCAAATGAGCTCTAAAAATCATGAAATTAATAGGGAATATAGAGTTTGATTTTAGATGAATTTAGGAAGAAGAATTCATGGAATCCGAGTTGATATGATGGAGATATAAAATTCGCAAGATAGCTGTGCAGGTAAATAAACACGAACTTTTGAAAGGGACGTACAAGCTTGCACGTGAAGCTAAGCTTCGAGCTCGCGAGGCACCCGCCATGGATGGCCGCTCGAGCTTTGCCCGGCCGGAGAAAGAGGCGGCGACTGCGACGGTGGCCAAGGCACGGCAAGCGACCACAGTGCGCGACCCCCAAGGCCAGGTGACGCCGGCGCAAGGCGCAGCCACGGGCGGCAGCGGCCATGGCGCGGCGGCTAGTTATGGCGAGCGCGACGCAGCCAAGCAGCACGACCGTGGCAGGCGCGGCACGCAGCAGCAGCACAGGGAGAAGGGAAGAGGAGCTGGGGCGAACTCAACACGACCAGCGACCGAGTGCTGTGCAGCTGCAAGAACGGGGAGCTTGAGATCGACTCCAAATTCGGCCATGGCAGGTGCTAGCTCGAGTGCAGCTGAGCAAGAGAGAGAGCTGAGGGCAGCGAGAGGGCAAGGGCGAGCGAGTACCATGCGCATGCCTGCCTCCGCCTAAAACAAGGTGCAGCCGGCAGGGCGGCATGGGCAGCACGCGGGCACGGCAGCGACAGCACGAGGCGAGGACGAACATGATTGAAAGGAAACGATGTGCAACAGGCAGCGAGACCGGCAACGGGGGAAGCAGCGAGCAGCGTCCAGAGCAGCAGCAGTCGCGTGCAAGTAAGCGGTGTGTACTTGCGGCAATAGCGAACGGCAGGCAATGGACAAGGGTACGATGCAAGCGTGTGACTGCCGTGAGTGTTTGCCTTTGAAATTTTTATTTGTCACTACGCTACACGCATAGTATATTTATATACATGTTTATCTATCGAAAACATGATTATCAAATCCAACGCGTCAGTGCATATCTAACCAACTACAAAAATAGACTCCAAAATCAAGGTTGCACTATCCTCTAGATGACTTGCCCACCGGCTTCACGTACGAACTTTACTTAAGTTATATTTTATTTTTATGTATAGAAATTGTTTTTCATGCCAAACGATTAACACAACATATTTTCTCCTCTTTGTTAGTATTTTCGTTAACACCCTTTCATGTTGAGTAAACTAACTCATTATATTTGTTTGATTTCTCTCAGCCACACAAGTGAGTCACGTAAACTTTTTGTCTATCATTTCACGTGCGCTTAACATATAAAACTCGAGGAATTTGTTTTGATATTTTCCTTTAGGCCCTAACTGTATTGCTAAGCGAGATCGTAACACCAGAAGTGTTACAACCAACCCCCTTAAAAAGAATCTCGTCCCGAGATTCAGGGCAAGAAATCAGAAAAGGGGAAACACGATTTCGGTTCTTAGAACGGAGATTACAACAGGAGATTACCCGGCTTTGACGACTACAACACTCGGGGATCTACAGGCATCATGGCTAAGAACAAACTGATACGACTCACAACCTTTCTAGAAATCGCCGAAGACGGGGACAGTGGAAGAGCAAAAGGAAAACAACTATCCAGAACATGGCGTACGCCCAGCAGATCCAGAAACAAGAGATCGAGAACTCGAACATCGCGAACCCTAAAACCTAACTAATCCGAGGTGAACTTGAACTCCTTCGATGGAAACAAATCCCTTCTTCTTGAGCTACACCATCACCTCAGGCTGGTGGCCTTAGATCTGCAAGCAACGGCTGGATCTCGTAGCCCTGCCTCCAACCACTTCCTTCCCAACTGCTCCCGAGCTCCTTCCACCTGAGTGCTGCCAGAGGAGAGCGATTCTATGCGCTCTACTTCGGATCTGAGGGTGGGATGAAGGAGAGGCAAACAAGGTGGCATTTATAGACTGGTGGACGGAGGTGGTGGCGCAGCGCACCGGAAGTGGGGGTGGCGTGGAGGGGAATCACCAGTGGGTCACAAGGTGGGGAACAACGTCGCCATGGTGCGCTCCCTGTGCGAGCTTGAGTGGGGAAAAGGAGAAAGGAGGGGATGGGATTCGCTCGGCAAGGGGGCGTGTGAGTGACACACCAGCGAGAAGGGAAACGAGAGAGAGAGGGGGGGTCCGGTACGGGAACGGGGGTGAAAATCGAGAGCCGACAAGCGTGCCTAGGAAAGAGGGGCGTACAGTGCAAGGGGGCGAGGCGAGTGCGGCGCCATGCCACGGCCACACGAGCACATCACACGTGGGTCCCGCCACCGACGGCTTCCACAGGACACACAGTGACAGCGACCCGACAAGTGTAGAGCGGTCACCGGACACAGGGGCAACGTCCCATCGGTGTTCCAATTACTCCAAATCACTGGTGGCTATGCTTTCTTTGTCGCTGTTCTCCCTCTTTTCCTGTTGAATCCAACTTGCACAAGCCTTTCATACACACTGAGATCAGAACATACATGCTTCTTCCAAACCCCGTTAACTCGGTCACAAACATGAGAGCACTACTCCATCAACCCGTCGTGGATTTCCCGTTAGAACACCAGGATATTTTTGCTAAGGAGAAAATCGGTAGCAAGAGTGGTACTGCGGTGTAACTTAGCAATAGTGCTTGGTCAACAACCTCGATACCAGCGCGCGCCGAGCGACACAACCCTGTGGTCGCGATCCATAGGTGGCCCCCGGTTCCGTCGCGGCACCATAAGCTATTAACCAGGCAACTATTACCAACTTACTCACAGTAAAAGCAGTGGGGTCATAGACCACAAAATTAGAAAAGAATTGCAAAGGAATTCAGGCAACAAAGGTTCCTTTTTAAAACAAGGAACAAGGAAAATAAATCCCAAGGCAGATTTAAATCAAGGGGATTCAAGTGTTCTACTAGGACATCCACAATTAGTTGATACAGTGTCCTCTGTCATCAAACGCGGCTGATCTGCTGTATCTGAAACTATTCCTCTTGCAACCTGCTTGCGGTCGTCTCAAGAACCCTAAGCACATCTATCACGGCCGAAAGGCAACTTGACGTAACCAACACAATAGATAAGCAAACACTCATTCCAACGGTCGTCAGGGTGCAACATACAGGCACTCACTCTCTCGTACTCGACACATCACTTGCATCCTACGACAAGATGACCCTAACAACTCGAACGAAAGACAACGGAAGGATTACAACACTAGAGGACCACGATGAAAACACTACCAGCTACGGTTACATCTCCCCTAGGACGACTAATCCACTTCGTCGGGGCGAACGACTTCATTCCGGGGCTCTTGGGGCTCTTCTGCTGCACTGAGCTGTGGATCCGCTTCTTCTCCTAGCAGTGGCTGGGTGAGGGGAAAGAAAGGCTCTAACTCTGAGACTTCCGTGGGTGGAGGTGCTGGCGGTACGGCAACACCAGTCCCCCTTCTCTCCAGCGGATGGATAGGGATCCCCTCCAAGACCAAGGGTTCCTGCCTTTCCGCGACGATCGTCCTGCGCTTGGCCCTTGTGGCAAGATAGGCGTCCTCTAGCTCCTAGGCATGACGGTCTTGGTCCACCTTGACGGCTTCCGCCATGGCAGCCTCTCGACTCTCAGCGGCTGCTAGGTTGGCATGAGCTTCAGCAAGCTGCACTTCAAGCATCCTGGAGAAAATCTCGGCTTCCTCAGCACGACGGAGACACTCCCTCAGCTCCGAGGCCTGCCGGTCATACTGCTCATCCAGGGCAAGCAAGTACGAGGTGAGGTGCACCACGGTCGGGTTGTCCTCTTGCATGTCTAGACCATGCAAAGCCTCCATGCGAGCCCTCCATACCCGTCGATTCTTGTCCCAAGGGGGAAAGAACCGCATGGGGGTACGAGCAATGGGCCCTTCAAAGATCTGGCAGAGATGCCGCAAGGCTTTGCGGGCCGCAATTTGGTAGGTGTCGCCGAAGCGAAACCCGGTTGCGGTCACATTCCAGGCTTCAGTGACGTCGGGAAACTCCTCACTCTTGCCAATGTAGACGGTGACCTTACACCGCTCAGTACCACGCTTCATGTACTCACGGCCCTCATACTCGGGACGCTCCCAAACACCAAGTCTTTGGAGGGTGGCATACAGGATTTTGGGAAAACCCTCGGTGTTTAGGCAGTAGCTGCTAACCCAAACTCCTGCCATCCTTGGTGGGTGGTGAGTGGTGGTTACAAGAAAAGGCTTGAAGAGAAGTCGGCTCAAGGGAGAAGGGCTGAGTGAGCTGGGATGCACCGAAGGGTGATACCCAGTGACAGGTCTTGGCTCCCTTTTAAAAGGCAGAGCGACCAGTGGTCCTGTCGCAGTCCACCCTCGAGCCATGCACGGGGGCCAGCAAACCTGAACAGCAAGATCTTCACACGCGCACGAAGCGCAGTGACCGAGGTCATAAAGAATTAGTACGACTGTAAGGCAGAGGTTTGACAAGGGCGCAGAAAGGGGGGGTACGACAACATAAGGGCTAGACAGGCGTGAACCACAAGCGTGCGCGGCGCGAGACTGCAGCACCATCGTGGCTACACTGACAAAGACTGGTCGATCTCAACAACTATTGCACAACAGCGTATACATGAATGCACGTCTTATCCGTCCTCACACTGTTACCGACATATAGGGCAACCATTTGCAGAGTTTTGGCACATCGTGCTCTCCCTGAAGCTAGTCGGTGCTAGCGAACTAGGCACGGGGTTAGGGTACCTGCAGAAAACTTGATTAGGCCTAACTAAGTCAGCAGAGTGCCATCTATCCTGGATACATAACCATAGTAATAGGGCTACTTATATAACTTCGCATGCAAACATCCTAACTTTTTGGAAAGGTTTGATTATCAAATTTTTAATTTAGGAAGGATCTTGAAGCTTTATTGTCTCATTTATGCTCTGATACCACCTGTGGCAGAACCGCCTAATCTAATGCCCTCCCAAGGGTACTTGTCTTCCATTAGACCCTAAGTACCCCAGGGAGAACACTAAACTACGCGATTCTGTCGAGCACACCGCAAGGGAGAACTCGAAGATCCACATTTTTACATCAGGATCACAAATGAGAGAGTAAAGCTTATAAAATTCTTACCATTTCTTACCTCACTTTTAGAACATCAGAGTAATTCATTAAGTAGTTATAACAGCATAACATAAAACATTATCAGAGTTCAGCGGAAATGAAACCATTTAATGACTAGTTGAGCATTTACATGAAGAAGGTTTAATTGCATGAAGTGGTAACAAGTTAATAATATTTTTCCCTTGTAAAACTTTTGGTGAGAGTTTTAATAAATAAACTCTACTCCGCATCGCAAAGGAATTCCTCGCTGAGCCCACCAGGAGGTTTCCACACACAAGTGTCAGCTTAACAGCACCTGTCACCTGCAACAGGGTAGAACAAACCCTGAGTACTCAATTGTACTCCGCAAGACTTACCCGTCAGGAGGAAGCAAAAAGACTCCAAGGATTATGCCAGGCTTTTTGGCTTGTGGGTTTCTGTTTGCAAGAAGCAGCGCTAAGAGTGTCCTTAATTTATTACTTTTGATAGCCGTATTTCATTTCTTATCCAACCTTCTATGTAAGCACCTATTCTATAATCAAGCAGGGTTGAGCAAACAGAACCATTTCTTCATCTTTCCACTGTCAGTTCTTACTACGATGCCAGAGCGTAGTCAAGCCGTACCGTCACGCAGAAACGGCGATTCGCGAATTAATGTGCCCAGCTGGGTACCCCAAAAAACACACGCCTCGCTTGTACCACAGGCACAAGCAAGACCAACCCGTTCCTCTCCTGTCACGGGTTTCCAGGTCCCCGTCCAAACTTGGACTCCTAGCTCCCGTACTTGAGGCCCGACCTCAATACGGTGCTAAGACCTCCACCTATCCCCGCCTCCAATCAGTCAGTCCGGAAAGAGCCGGAGCCCATGACAAGAGAGTAACAAGTCTTCCTAGCCCCCATCCGCTAGTATATGCTTGGGATAAGAAGATCTGTGACTTGACCAGAGTCCATGCAACGAACGGTCCTTAATTGACACAGGCGGAACAAATGCAACCAGAGCCCCGCTCTGTTGCCCAACCAGGTCCAAGTCCATCCAATCCGTTCCGCCCGGTCTCCAATTATCCATATACATTTATATTCCATGTGATAGTAACATGATAATAGTAACAATATTATAATTCCTATCTCTCGCGAGTGACAGGCAATCACTCGACTTCTACCGGAGTCCTGTAGCATAGCATTCTACACGATCCTGTCATACTAGTAAGACTCATGGGATCAAGATATATATGCAAGTGGGTTTCATTCAACTCCTTAAAACTTAATGCACAAGCATAAAATAAATTGCAGAATAATAGGGGTTATGCACCGGGGCTTGCCTGGGTAAAAGATAACCAAAAGTTAGTATTCCATCTCCGGGACCTGTTCGCCATGGCACCATCTTTGATTAAACACCAAGTCATCTGGTTGATCCATCGACCCATCAACCATCATCGTTCCTATTATGATATGCAAAAATACAATGCCTGCTTAAGCGGAACAAGCATCGCATAGATATTCTCAATGAAATACAAACAACACATCGTCACTCCCACTCCGACTTTCATCCTTTCTAAAAGAGATTTATTCGTGAGTTGGTTATTATTAAGAAAACACAATTTAACAATACAACCGCATTGCAATTTAATAAAATTCATGTAAGGTAAAGCAACATACTAAGCATAGACCTATCACCATCAGAGATGCATAACATTCTGTTTAACCTACATGTGAAGCAAGCAACACGGACAACATATTTGAGATATAGGATCACTAATTACTGTATATAAATGTATTATTACTTGTAAGCATGGAATAAAAGGTGACAGTCCAAACATCTCCGTTGTACATGAAACTTTTATGGAAGGTACATCTTCACTAATTATAAATGTTGTACAAGTTTCATAATTTTTAGATAAGCACATTATTTACTAGCAATTAACAAAGATTTCATATCGATAAAAGCATGTGACAAAGATAAATTAATAACTCCGTAATTATACAAGATCTGGACCTCAAATTTTTATCCTAAATTAAGCATCACATGAATAACATGCCATCAAATTTTCATCTCATTTGAAGCATAGTATCTACCGGTATGAATTTCTCTATAATTAACCATAGGAAAAATATAGTGCAATATTTTTCTACTAAAACATGCAATATTATATATCTAATGCATAGAGATAAACACAACGGTTCCAAAACATCTTGATTTTCTATTTTACGAATTTTCTATGATTTACTATGAATTTCTAAAGGTTCAATACATTTAAGAAAAGACAAGGAGCTAATGACATAATTAACTAATCACATAATTTCAAATGAGCTCTAAAAATCATGAAATTAATAGGGAATATAGAGTTTGATTTTAGATGAATTTAGGAAGAAGAATTCATGGAATCCGAGTTGATATGATAGAGATATAAAATTCGCAAGATAGCTGTGCAGGTAAATAAACACGAACTTTTGAAAGGGACGTACAAGCTTGCACGTGAAGAGCTTCGTGCTCGCGAGGCACGTCCGCCATAGATGGCCGCTCGAGCTTTGCCCGGCCGGAGAAGGAGGCGGCGACTGCGACGGTGGCCAAGGCACGGCAAACGACCACAGCGCGCGACCCCCAAGGCCAGGTGACGCCGGCGCAAGGCGCAGCCACGGGCGGCAGCGGCCATGGCGCGGCGGCTAGTTATGGCGAGCGCGACACAGCCAAGCAGCACGACCGCGGCAGGCGCGGCACGCAGCAGCAGCACAGGGAGAAGGGAAGAGGAGCTGGGGCGAACTCAACACGACCAGCGACCGAGTGCTGTGCAGCTGCAAGAACGGGGAGCTTGAGATCGACTCCAAGTTCGGCCATGGCAGGTGCTAGCTCGAGTGCAGCTGAGCAAGAGAGAGAGCTGAGGGCAGCGAGAGGGCAAGGGCGGGCGAGTACCATGCGCATGCCTGCCTCCGCCTAAAACAAGGTGCAGCCGGCAGGGCGGCATGGGCAGCACGCGGGCACGGCAGCGACAGCACGAGGCGAGGACGAACATGATTGAAAGGAAACGATGTGCAACAGACAGCGAGACCGGCAACGGGGGAAGCAGCCAGTAGCGTCCAGAGCAGCAGCAGTCGTGTGCAAGTAAGCGGTGTGTACTTGCGGCAATAGCGAACGGCAGGCAATGGACAAGGGTACGATGCAAGCGTGTGACTGCCGTGAGTGTTTGCCTTTGAAATTTTTATTTGTCACTACGCTACACGCATAGTATATTTATATACATGTTTATCTATCGAAAACATGATTATCAAATCCAACGCGTCAGTGCATATCTAACCAACTACAAAAATAGACTCCAAAATCAAGGTTGCACTATCCTCTAGATGACTTGCCCACCGGCTTCACGTACGAACTTTACTTAAGTTATATTTTATTTTTATGTATAGAAATTGTTTTTCATGCCAAACGATTAACACAACATATTTTCTCCTCTTTGTTAGTATTTTCGTTAACACCCTTTCATGTTGAGTAAACTAACTCATTATATTTGTTTGATTTCTCTCAGCCACATAAGTGAGTCACGTAAACTTTTTGTCTATCATTTCACGTGCGCTTAACATATAAAACTCGAGGAATTTGTTTTGATATTTTCCTTTAGGCCCTAACCGTATTGCTAAGCGAGATCGTAACACCAGAAGTGTTACATGTTCTTTAAGTAGTAAATAGCAACCATGTACGGCAGTACTGAGTTTATGTGCTAATTGACCTCCTCATCTCTACTATAATGGAATACTTGCCAAGGCCATCTCCCTCTTCAAAATCAAGGGTCTAAAACATCACTAAGAAAGATCTAAGGGCTACATTTAGATGTATGGTCAGGCTTCCCACTCTCCTCTCTCTCACCCTGCCTCCCATGCGTCCACGTCCTCACTTCCTCCAATCACGACACATATCTAGCGATACAAAATTTAAATTTGTAGCGCCCGCGTGGACGGCGTCGTCTTCACGTCTCCCGCAAGGATCGCTAGCACACCTGCCTCCAGGATCGCTCGCAATGATCGCTAGCACGGCTGCCTCCAGGATCACTTGCAAGCATCGCTAGCACTGCTGCCTCCAACTCCAGGATCGCTCACAGGCAAGATCGCCACTTCGAGGTCGGGCTGGAAGATCGCCGCGGTCACCGGGCAGATCGCCGCCATCCAGGTCGTCGCGGCGCATGACATCCCGTCGTCGGGCGCCATCTACTTCAACGTCGACATAGATCGCCGCCGTCCAGGGCGTCGCGGCACAGGACATCCCGTCGTCGGGCGCCATCAACTTCAACGTCGGCGTAGATCGCCGCCGTCTAGGGCGTCGCGGCGCAGGACATCCCGTCGTCGGGCGCCATCAACTTCAACGTCGTCGTAGATCGCCGCCGTCCAGGGCATCGCGGCGCAGGACATCCCATCGTCGGGCATCATCTACTTCAACGCCGGCGTAGATCGCCGCCGTCCAGGGTGCCGCGGCTCAGGACATCCCGGTGTCGGGCAACATCTACTTCAACGTCGGCGTTGTTAAGGAGCACCTCCCGCTAGCCGTATTCGACGCGTCGCCGGCGTGCACGCCCTACGCGCTCCTCCGCCTCCGCGACGTCGTCCCGCAGGTCATTAGCCACCGATCCATAAACCATCTCTGGATTGTTGTTTTTCTGTTAGTGTCATAGTATGATTGAACCATGCCACTCATGCTGCTTTGATACGATTCCGTTGATCACTGATGCTCTTGTACGTTCCCATTTAGGCTGGTACTGTGTGTTGCGTATTGAGTGTTGTTTGTTTTTGCATGATCCGTGAACCTCTCTTCTAATGTTGTGTTCTGCTAGCGCAGTATCACTTCTTTTCAGATTACAGATCCCTAAAGCTTGAACAGGTGTGTATTATTGTTTGACAAAATGCTAATTACACAATGATGTGCTAGAAATAATTACATCATACATCACCAGCCACGATCCTTTGACGCAAACAAAGTTCCTGCCTTCCTACCTCATCACACACTCAATGTCTACGCCAAGGGATACGCCCAGTGCACTAAGCGACATCACTAACATCACAGGTATGTTTTCAAATGAGTTTATATACCGTTTGGAGTGTGCCTTATCTATTTCATATTTATTTACTATATATAGATAATGCCCGACGGACGAGAGAAGAATGGAACTTGCGGCGACGGGTTCGGCGAGCTGAGATGTCCGAAGAACAACAAGAGGAGGCGAGAAGGAAAGGACGTGAGTACCAGCGTCAGAGAAGAGAAAGGCAAAGGGCAGAATCCCAAAACATTGGCGCTACCTCTTCTTTACCCGGTACTATTTCTTTCCAAAAATTATTTAGTCAATCAATCAATACCTCAACTAATCATTGTACTATGTTGCAGGTACTAATCATGATACGACAACCGAAGATGGGGATCATATCCATGGTGTTATTGGCACGGCAATCACCATAGGAAGTCGACTAACTGTGGACAGTGGTAACTATCAGCTACATTAACCTGTTTTATCAGTTTACTAAAATCTTTACTATAACAAACATTATGCAGGTTCTCATAATTTCAGTATGGACCAACACTCACAGATTGTATTGAACGATGATAATACCGGACCAACTGCCGTTGGGAATCATAGCCATGCTGGCCTTCACATAAAAGGTACTGATAAAAAAAAAGAATTGCCGCTTCTTATTTGACAACAGTTTTTTACAGATAATTTTATGTATTCTCAACATAATCATGATTGACCGTGCCAATGGTACCCAACGTAGGTATTGCTAACACGTCGATGGACAAAAGGAACACGCAACAACGAAAGAGAAGAGCTGAGATGACCGCCGAACAGTTGGAAGCGAAACGAGGGAAGAATGCCGAGTACCAACGTCAATATCGAGCACGAAAGAAGGCTGAATTGCAACATGCTAACAACACATCTAATGACAACCAAGCCAATGTTGGGGCGTCATCTCAATTCGCAGGTACAAATTATATGAGCCCGAAATCATTTCGCCAACTGCTTCATAAATCATCTATCCCTGATCATAATTATTATTTGTGAAGGTGCCATTTTGGGGACTGCATTGTCGACGATATTAGAAAATGATGAGCCTGCTGAACACACTGATTGGTTACATAGAAATGATAGTTATGTTCCATCTCACAGAGGCCCACGCACTGCCGATCAACCAGGTTAGCACCTCAACAACATATTCTTGTACATGTCCGTGTACATCAAGGATTCTAATATGCTGAACTATGTAGAAACACCTTTATCTGCACCACGCCTAACCTGTGTACATGTCCAAGAAACTGAAGAGGAATTTGATCGTGATCTATTCGAACCGCCGCATGATATTTGGAACACTGGTGATGATGTCATGGACGCTGGCCAAACTGGATTGCATACTGAAAACTTATTATACGATGATGATGGAATATTTCAGCGACGTGCGCAAGGTAAGCTAAGTACAAATGTTGAAATTTATATATTAAATATATTGACTATATATTGACTAAAACGAGCACTGACATCTCTACACAGGTGGTGAATACGAGTCATATCGTGTGGTTCCCGAGGGCCCTGCTGCAAATAATCGGCACGACGCTGATCCATATGACTTCATCTACCAGAATCTGCTGCATAGACATACATTGAGGCAATTCCCTGACTGTAGTTACTGTGGAGCAATGAGGTTTCAATATGAGACACCAGGGTTTTGTTGTAGAAAGGAAAAGTGCAGATTGTTATACCACAAGTTCCTGAAGAGCTGAAAAGGTTATTCACGAGTCAGGTGGATGTTGATGCTAAATATTTCAGGAAAAATATACGTTACATCAACTTGCACTTCTCCTTTACAAGTCTAGGAGTTACTATTGATCAAAGATATAACAGACCTGTCGGAACTGGTACTTATACATTCAGGATTCATGGTGCCTTGTACCACCGTCTTGATCACCTGGTGCCAGGTAGTCAAGGCGCTCGGAATCTACAGCTCTACTTCTATGATACAAATATGGATGACTTGTCGCGTAGACGTGATAGGTCCCCTGACCTTGATATCAACATCATCCGAAAGATCCTTGAGATTTTACAGGAAAACCCATATGTACGTATCTTTAGGATAAATGGTGATTTTTCGAACTTGGATGACTACCGGGTCGAGCTTAATACAAATGTCACTCCTGACCAGAGAAGGTACAACGCCCCAACAACAGACCAAGTTGCTGCTATCTGGATGGACGGGGATGAAACACAGAGATGTTTTCATAGGAGTGTGGTTGTATTTGGAAAGACTGATCGTCGCATGCAGTATGTCTGAGCTTGGCATGGTGGTTATGATGCATTAGCTTATCCTGTGTATAACCCTAACGGAGAAACAGGATGGAACAAATATATCCCATACAGTGATGCTCCAATCACTCCACCATCTGCAAACATGACTCCTGCAATTATTGCCAATCCACCATCAACAACCATGCCGTCTACGAGTGCTTATGAAGGTATATTATGTCATATATATATATATATCTAATTGCATCTGCTATGATACTGCTACTTTAATAACTAATAATTGTTATGTATAGGCGACAATGACGTACAAGAAGGTGAAGGCGACAATGACGTACAAGAAGGTGAGGTGCTTGGTGCAGTTGCAGACGGTGCCCAGAAATTTGTAACTGCAAGAGAATATTACTGTTTCAAGATGCAAGTTAGACGGGGAATCTTTAACATCATATTATTTGGAGGACGTCTTTTCCAGCAGTGGGCTGTGGATATGTATGTGAAGATTGAGTCTATGAGGCTTGATTGATACTCAAATCCTGAGAACCAAAAACTGATACGAGCAGAACTATATCAGGTACGCAATCACATTTAATTGCTTATGATTTTCATATTTAAGATTATGAATTTTAGTGCCTTGTTACTGTCTTTAAGTAATAATTCAGTATTAAGATACGTGCTTAAATATATTGTGTAGGGACTGGCTGATGTTGTCTCTACTGGAGAGACTCGAGGTTCTAAGGTTGGCAAAAGAATTATACTGCCAAGATCATTCCCGGGATGCGATCGAGACATGCAGCAAAGATTCATAAATGCTATGGCTATTGTGCAGCGTTTTGGCAAGCCTGATTTCTTCATCACCATGACATGCAATCCCTACTGGGAAGAGATAACAAGCAATCTTGAGCCGGGACAAGAGTGGACTGATAGGCCAGAACTTGTTGCTAGAGTGTACAAGGCTAAGTTGTGGGATCTTAAAGACCTTCTCATCAAGAAAAAGTATTTTGGTGAGGTTGCTGCGTACGTCCATATTACTGAGTTCCAAAAAAGGGGGCTTCCACATGAGCATTTCCTACTGATCATGAAGTCAGGGAGTAAGTTGACAACCCCTGATGCATATGATCGAGTTATTTCAGCGGAAATACCAGACAAGGACAAATTTCCAGAGTTGCATGATCTGGTTGTAAGCCATATGTTGCACGGACCATGTGGTAATCTAAACAAATAATGCATGTGCATGGTGAAAAGGACAGTGCCGCTTTCAGTTCCCTCGAGAGTTCTGTGAGGCAACTAGGCAAGGAAATGACTCATATCCAACCTACAGGAGAAGGGATGATGGACGTCGAGTCAATCTTAGGAGAGCTGAACTGGATAATAGGTGGGTGGTACCGTACAACCCTGGTCTGCTCTTTAGATACAACTGTCACATAAATGTTGAGGCATGCACAAGCATTAAAGCAATCAAGTATCTCTTCAAGTATGTATATAAAGGTCACGACCAGGCAGAATTTGTCGTAAATGCAGACCAAAATGATACAGATGATGGTGTCATTAATGAGATAAAACAATATAGGAATGCTAGGTTCATAACTCCGCCTGAAGCTGTGTACAGGATATTCGGATTCTCAATGTTCAGAGTTTATCCCTCAGTTCTGCAGCTCCAGCTACATTTGCCCGGTATGCAGACCGTGACGTACAATGATGATGACAACCTGGAAGATGTTGTGAATCGCCCAGGCTTAGATAGGACAACACTAACAGAATATTTCAAAAAAAACCGAGAAGACCAGTCAGCAAGGAAAATATTGTACAGAGATTTTCCAGAACATTATCGGTGGATGAAAGGGAGAAAGATATGGCAAACAAGGAAACAAGCGTCAGCACAAATTGGTCGGATTGTCTATGCTAATCTTGCTGAAGGAGACAAATACTTCCTAAGAGTACTACTAAATCATGTGAGAGGTGCAACATCATTTGAGGATTTGAGAACAGTGGCCGGAGTAACTTGCTGTACTTTTAGGGAAGCATGTGAGAAAAGAGGACTTATTGAGACATACACTCTTATTGACGACTGCCATAGTGAGGCCACCACTTTCCAGATGCCATGTGCTCTGTGGAGGTTGTTTGCTACAATTATTGTATTATGTGAATCCACCAACATACGTGCTCTATGGGACAAGCATAAGGACGCTTTAAGTGAAGACTTCAGTCGGGACATCACCAACAATTCAGTTGTGGAGCAAATGGTGCTGAGGGACATACGAGATATTCTTCACTCCATGGGTAAAGATGATGAGGAAATAAAAAATACGGTCTACCACCTATTACTGATGTTGGTCAGGGCTCCATTGACATGATGAGAGAGATTAGAGAGGAACAAAATGTCTCTGTACCCCAGGAACACTTGGACATTTTTGATTCTCTTAACAAGGAGCAGAGAGAAGGTTTCAAAGAAATCATTGAGCATGTCTTTTCCAACAAGAGCCAAGTGTTCTTTGTTGATGGTCTAGGAGGCACGGGCAAGACATTCCTATACAAAGCACTCCTTGCAAGAGTGCGGTCCAAAGGATTAATAGCCATTGCAACAGCAACATCGGGAATTGCAGCATCAATATTGCCTAGAGGGCGCACTGCACACTCTAGATTTAAAATTCCAGTTAACATCAGGGAGGACAGCACCTGCACCTTTTCAAAGCAAGGTCCCATTGGAGAATTGCTTCGGAGGGCGTCCTTGATAATCTGGGATGAAGTTGCCATGACTAAACGACAGTGCGTCGAGTGTCTCGATAGGTCCCTACGAGATGTCATGGAGTGTGCTTTGCCATTTGGAGGAAAGGTCATGGTATTTGGGGTGACTTCAGGTAGGTCCTTCGTGTGGTGCCACGTGGTTCAAGAGCACAAGTAACTAATGCATGCCTAAAAAGATCCTATTTGTGGCCAAATATAAGGCAGATAAGATTGACACAAAACATGAGGGCGCAGTCAGACCCTATGTTTTCTGAGTACCTGCAACGAATTGGCAATGGAAGTGAGGAAACAATTAGAGATGACTATGTTCGACTGCCGGATGAGATTGTGATTGGATATACTGACACTGATGTGGCAATCAACCAACTCATCCAAGATATTTTCCCCTCCCTTGAAGATCATGCAACATCAGCCACCTATATGAGCTCGCGGGCTATTCTATCGACCAAAAATGAATATGTTGATCAGCTAAACGCAATGATGATTGAGATATTTCCAGGTGAGGAGAAGGTTTACCACAGCTTTGACACTGTTGTTGATGACCCAAGCAATCACTTCCCTCTTGATTTTTTGAACTCAATAACTCCAAACGGCCTGCCCCCCATGAGCTAAAGCTAAAAATCAACTGCCCTGTGATTCTGCTTCACAATCTAGATCCAAACAACGGATTGTGCAATGGCACAAGGCTCGTGGTCAGAGCACTGCAAGACAATGAAATTGATGCTGAGATCACTGGTGGACAGCATGTAGAGAAGAGGGTCTTTATACCAAGGCTTCCGTTGTCTCCCTCAGATGATATTTCTCTTCCTTTCAAGTTCAGGAGAAAGCAATTCCCGGTGAGGTTGAGTTTCGCCATGACAATAAATAAATCGCAAGGACAGCCCATTCCTAACGTCAGGATCTATCTACCAGAACCTGTGTTCTCACACGGACAACTTTATGTTGGTTTATCAAGAGGGATGTCAAGAAATGCAACAAGAGTTTTGGCAAAGCCAAAACAGGACTTGGATCCTCCAGGGAGGAGCACCAGGAATATAGTTTATAGAGATGTCCTAAACTGATGACAACACAGGTGTGTAAACCAAAGCCATTCTGATTGTAGTACTTTCTATTTTTATTTTTTAATCCTCAACTCATTTGGGACGTTGCATTATTTCCAGGATTTATGCCTTCACAACATTCGTGACTCCATGGCGGCCTTGTTATTCCTTATTACGACCTTGTTATTCCTTTTCATTCATCAATTATTTCGTGACTCCATGTCTACATCTGTAATATCATTTCAGTTTTGTAATATGCCATATATACGACTTTATTTTAGTCCCCCCTTTAAATACATATGGTTAACTACAAGGGTATTATTTTAGTCCCCCCTTTAAATGATGGACCTCTGCTTATAGCAGATCATACATGCAAGGTATATATATGCTATCAAGATATTGGCTTAGCTGTTTTTTTAAGACGAAAACAAGTACCTACAAGAGATTGTGGTTTTGAATATTATTGCATTGCCTATTCTGCAGGGAATTAACCAATATAATGCATTCGGATCGAAGTGTTTTTTTAATTCCAAATAATACTTGGTTTGGTCTGAATATTATAACTTCAGGAAGGTTCATTGACGCAATCCATGGGACAAGCATACCTTAGGTAAATTCACAGTGGTGATGAACATACCATAAATTCAACTAGACGAGTTCAGGTTCCTCACCTGAGACCATTGGGTGCCGTGTCGGTCATGTCTTCCAGGCGTAGACATAATAGAATGTAACTTTGTGCATAAAGTTCTCATGACTCAAATGACACTTCAGTGACGTACTTGAGAACTCAATAATTTTTGAACTCCATGCACAATGGTAGCACCTGAACCCAAGCAAAATATTCCAACTGCAGATATGAGAGACCATACAAATCTTTCCTTTGAATAACCATAGCTGCAAAAAGGAAAGCCACGATTAACATCTGCTGATTCAAAACATAAGGCATCATTGCGGCTTATGGTGTATCATATTTAATTTTAAATCCCATCACTGGTTATACATACCCGCGGCTGTTGCCGACGAGAGGGAGTCGTTGCACGTCGGTCCGATCATCAACGATTGCCGCCGGCAACAGCCGCGGGTATGTATATCCTCCGAGCGGATCGTTGAATACTAGCGGCAAACTGCTGTTGTAGAAGTAACTTTTCTCATATGACTGTACATGTTGTCGTCCAGATCAACTCCAGAATGGACGATGATGGTCATGCATACGTGTCACAAGAATCGGATCCACGTGAAGTAGAGGCATCCGGTCCTCAACACGGTTCGTTCTCATACTACCTACCAATCTAAATTTGCGACATATCAACTACTTGGTTATATACTTGGACCCGGTGCTTCTATAACTATATTTGTTACGGCTTTTTCATGATGCATTCAGAAGAAAACACAGTGACACATGATATTGTCTTAGTTGACAATCCAGTAGCCGAAGAAGAAACTAAGGTGCCAGAACCATTTTCTAAGGGATCAGGTGAAACCATTCCCAATAACGGTACGTACATGTAATCTACCTGGTTTTTTAATTGCGAAAAATATGTATCTTCTATTTTATTTATTTATGATGATATGTGCATCCATTTCAAAGAAAACGAGACCACACGTGATGGTGCCTCAGTTGACAAACCAGTACCAGAAGAGAATTCTAGCCTGCCAGACGACTCAGGTGAAGTCATCTATTCTTTTGACCTCTGTAATTCCTCCTTGTAGTAGAGATTGAACAATGTTTATTACTCCTTTTAGTAAATAAAATTATGATTACTACATCTATACTATTTCTATGCTTTTATTTATTTATTATATGTCTATTATTTATTTATCTATTTAGGATATATGTATGTATTTATGCTTTGTTTATCTGTATACAGGGGAAATTAATAAGAATCTAGAGAGCGAGCAAATGATGGAATCCTCTAACCAAAAAATAAACATTAAAGACAGTGCCGAAGTAATAGTATCGGCATCCGCGCCCTCAGGTGAGAAATAAACCATCCTCTATGTTAATCGTCCATCACCTAATATATCATGAACATCAATGCATTTATATATGTCAAGATGCTGATTTGGAAGATGGATTTTTGTCTAAAATAGAACTTGATGAGCCCGTGGACTGGCTACGTAGAAACGATAGTTATGTTCCAAAGCATAGAGGCCCACGTGTTACTGCTACACTGCTAACTTCCAGTGACACAGGTTAGCACATCCACCCATTGCAATTTTTTTTCAAATAAAACAAGTAATTAGATGTATGTATTGTAATGTACTTAACACAGAGATGTTTGCAGATGCACACCTACAAGAACCGGGCAATATTGATGTACATATTCAAAATAATGACGCTGTTGAAATGGTAGAGCATCAAGAAACAGAGATGGACAAGAAGCGAAAATGTTCTAAAGAGGAGGATGACGTACACCAACTGAATCAACTCAATCTCTGTGCATAATACTTTCGTGTGGACTGTTGCATACAGGGTGTCCCCATCTCAAACTAATATTGCATATTGCATATGCAGATCATTATGGTAGAAGAAGATGCAACCAAAAAACAAGTCCAAGGTGATGGCGTACAGACTCCACGACAAGCAAATGACTTGCGTGTGTGCCAATGCTGAGGTGATGGTGTTGCCTCAATATAATAAACCAAAGAAAACAAAGGACGCCCAAATTCTAAAAGAAGGTGAGTCCTCAACAATTATGATTTAATAGTTCATATTTTGGAAATTGATTTTTTTAATTTTTTTAATTCTTATATTTCTTGTATTTAATAGTCCTCAGCTTTTATATACATATGAATTACTTACCATAAAACCTCGACAGATTATTTGTCTACGAACGAAGACGCCGAGGTAATAGAATACATGAGAACAATAAAAGATGAAAAACATGTGCTTGTCAAAATCGATGATTGCTATGGAGAGCGACAAGACATGGATTGCCTTTTTAGTGGGGGTGAGCATGTCAATGGTTCTGTAAGTATATTTAACACGTCTTCTACATTAACTACTATTATCTGTGTCAAATAATTATCAATAATTTAATGGAAAATTAATAACTCGCAGGTCATAAGTCTATATATCCAGTTAATGCTGCATGAAGAACATGGCAATCAAAGAGAAGGTGGAAAAGTATATTTAGAAAACTCATGGTGGTCTCAAGTTCTAAAAGCACACGGAGAGGAAGAACCAGAAAAATTGAGCTATAATAGGCAAGACACTGTTGAATCAAGGGTAAATGAATATTTGAAAGCTGATATGGTAAGCCTGACCATAATATTTGTATTATGATATATTTTATGTCATCCAAATATCAAAACATAAATAATGTACTTAATACATCTATATGTCTGCAGGTCTTCCTACCAATCAATATTACACTGTCTCACTGGTACCTGGCAGTCGTGAATGCTAAAAAAGGTGAGATACAAATATTAGACTCTTTTGCCAAAGATATGACAGGCTGCAAACATCTTCGATACACGGTACAACCTCTAATTTATGTACACATACTTCTTTAAATTATTTAACTAAAATGTTCATAGTTAACCTTGCTGTCTTGGTTTTAACAGCTAATAGGTATGGAGATACCAATAAAACATATAGTAGAGAAGTCACAACTAGACACAAGTAACTGGCCAAATGGTATTGAAGTGTCTTCTTGGAAACCTCAACATATTATCACCAACAAAATGCAAGAGGATGGGTAATATAACTTCCCATCTTGTGTATGTGTAATTGTCTCAGCACCAAATAGATCTATATACCTCACTTTTTAAAATTATGCACAGATGTAGTTGTGGATTATGGATGCTTAATTTTATGGAGTATTGGAATGGAAATACTTTATCAGACCATGTCACACAGGTAATTCCTTTGGAAGTAGTTTCTAACTGTAATAAGAAGATGAATTAATTAGTAGAGATTGATATTAATATACAATCATTTTATCGTGTTTTCAGGATGACATTAATAAATTTAGGTTTAAGCTGCCTGTAGTATTGTACAACTCCCCGATAAATGAGGCCAGAGGGTTATCAGAAACTCCACAACTAAATAAAACCCCAGATCAAAAAGATGAGGGGGTCGAAGAGCTCGATGAAGAGGATTTGTTATTCTCGGGGAGTGCCAAGTTGCTAAGTAAACTGAGGTGGACAAGCAAGGAACATGTTTTGTTAAATATGCGGTCAATCATCTTGTTGGGAGACGATGATAAGACCTTACAGTAAGTCTTTCTAAATGGTTTACGTCTGCAATTGCAACAATCAGTAATTTCATTACACTTTCTTTGTTGATAAGAACGAGTGGGTACGACGTACACAACCACATCCAATTTCTTTGAGTGTTAGCAAAATTATAAAATATTTTGCGTGATGGCAAAGAGTTGGATCATGACACCTTTAATATGGCTATTCGGATCCTTGCGAAAAACAAATACATGATGCTGAATAAACAAAGATACCACCTCATGGATCTTAAGTTTGCATTAAGTTGTTGTATATAAATTGTTCTAAAATTATCTAATTCATCAGAGAATGCTAATTTTATCAAAATCAACAGGAGATAACACGGTTTGGACGAGATCCACGATGTTGTGGGAAGATTGACAAAGTATACCATCAAAAATTGCGAAAAGTACTTGAGTGTTGGCCAGGCATGCAATATCACATTGACGACTGTACCAGTGTAAGTTATGTTATGTTTACTGCTTTGTACAAGTACTTTATTTAATTTGGCATTTATACATTAATCTCTATGTGTTTTAGATTCTACTACCGTACCATCAGGATGAATTCTACATTTTATTCGTGATAGATATGCAAAACAAAATAGTGCGCATTATGGATCCACTTCAAGATCTACCATGTGCAAAGGGTTATAGTCAAAGTATGGTATATGAAACAATGCTCCATAATATTGGTAGAATGTTCAATCTCGCCATGGGCTATCAAAATCAAAGAGGAACCATTTTATATATTCATGGGAGCGAGAATACCCTGCATGTGTAACAAAGGTTACAGATAACAATAAAGACTGGTAATCACTTGTCACTTGGATTAACTTTGTTATTACATAAACAATTATTAATTGAGTTTTGTACACCAAGTAAACAACTCATCTTGTAAAGAAACTTGGGAGGCTTCCTTGTATACAATTTTATGAAGCTGTGGGACGGTGTGACATTGCCACCGATCAACAACGTAAGCATATTCAGTCTCCAACCATATTTTGTACAATACACAAATAAATAAATAAATAAATAAATAAATAAATAAATAAATACATTACACTATCTACCATGCACATCTATCAACATCACCGAGGACGGAGTTCTTGGCTGACATTTTGACAAGTCATGCAAATGAATCTTATGATAACATCCCCGAAGACATTCAATATTTGATTAAGAAGTTAGAGAATATGTAAATATTTCTACTTATATGCAGTGGTGACTCCAATATTGTCTACAGACTCAAATACAGTTGTGCAAAGGTTAAACTCTGCAAAAACAAAATGGTTGATTATTATACAACTTTCCCTAGAAAAACAACCGTAGCGTTAGCACGGGGCATTATACTAGTAAAAGAAGTATTGATCACAGAGTTTAGTACTTTTGTCACAATCCTCGAGGACATGGAAAACCCCAGCATATGAGCCATCAAGAAGTGACTTGAGCAAAATAAGTGTGCCATCCATGTCCCGTACGTACGCTTTCATGTGACAGCATCAACTGAAGCTTGTCCGGTGCCGAAAGCTAGGAACCACCTAGTCAATTTTGCTCCTGCTAAAAGACCAAATACGTCATGCTTGAAAGGTCTTGATGGCTAGAGGGGGGGTGAATAGCCTATTAAAATTTTCTACAACGACAAGCTAAACAAGTTTATCAATATAACAAATAGCGAGATGCGAGTTTTGCTTAGCCTATGGGTGTTTGCAAGCCACCTATCCAATTCACAATTCTAGTATTTGCACTCAACCGCACAAGTCAAACCGAGAAGTTAAGTACAACTACAACTAGCAAGCTACACAAGAGAACTACTCTAGCTAAGCTAACTAGCTAGCAAAGATAACTAAGAAATTAATACAAGAGAGATAGGAGGGTATCACCGAGGGGCGAAGTATTGAGCCAACCAATATGATCAACAATGAATACCAAGATAACCAAACACCGGGATCAATCAATCACAATATGAAAGTGATGACACGAAGATTTATCCCGAGGTTCACGTGCTTGCCGGCACGCTAGTCCCCGTTGTGTCCCTCTTCACCACGTGGTTCGGTGGCTAATCGGTCTCACACCGAGCCTCTCAAAAGGCACCACAAGAACCTACCAAATGGCAAAAGGTTGCAATGACACGAGCAATATACTAACGTTGCCTTTGGCGCTTCGCCGAGGTAGGCACAAACCCCTCACAATCACCGGAGGTGGCCAAGAACAATCACCAACTCTTGCCAACGCCTCCAAGCTGCTCCAAGCCGTCTAGGTGGCGGCAACCACCAAGAGAAACAAGAATCCCGCAGCAAATCAACCACCAAGTGCCAACTAGATGCTATCTCACAATGCAAATGCACTTGGATCACTCAATCCCACTTCGAATATGCAAAGAAGCAAGAGAGATGAGTGGGAGGGGAGTTGCTTAGCTCAAAGTGCTCACAAGTATGTCAAATGTTCGAGAGTGAGAGCCTTGAGCCGGCCAACGAGTATTTATAGACGTACCCCTTCGAATATAGCCGTTAGAATCTTGAAACAGCCGAAGTCGCGTTGACCGGACGCGCTGGTCCAACTGACCGGACGCGCTGGTCGCGCAACGGCTAGTTTCGCGAAGCACCGACCGGACGCGCCGGTCGCAACGACCGGACGCGCCGGTCACGACCGGACGCACCGGTCCCGTAACTGACCGGACGCGCTGGTCAACCCTGAGCCGCGCACAACGAACCAGCGACCGGACGCGCTGAAGAACTGACCGGACGCCACAGTGCCCGCGTCCGGTTGGAGTCCAGTAAGCTCCCTGGACGACCGGACGCGCCTCGCGTCCGATCAAACAACTGAAAAACGCGCAGACACTGGACACTGACCGGACGCGTCCGGTCAAACAGTGACCGCGTCCGGTCCAGCGTCCGGTCACCACTGTGACCCCCGTTTGCCTCCGTTTCTCTTTCCGACTTCCGGCGTAGTGGAAAATAGGCATTTCATTTCCCCAAAATCGCCTGAATCCCGCGCTCGCACGCTCGGCGGGAGGGAAAGAGGACCCCAAACCCTCTCTACCGCTTAAACTCCAACGCCATCACAAATGTGCTAACACCACCAAGTGATTATGTCATGTGCGAGAGTGTTAGCATTTTCACAATCATTTTTCGAGGCGTTATTAGCTCTATCCAAATGCATATGATCATGAAATGCACACCTAGAGGCACTTAGGAGTTCAATAGCCGCGTCATTCCCCTCTTTATAGTACGGCTATCTATCCTATAATGTAACCACACCCACTAGGTGTCTTGGTTACTAAAACACAACCCTTAAGCATATACCTTTGCCTTGATCACGTAGGGTTGCGTCCAAATCCAAGTGTGGCCATCATGATCACCATTTCCATCTTGCCACCAACCTTGGAATGTACTAATCCTCATATGCTACATACAACTTAGGCATAGGATTAGTACTTAGGCATTGTCACTAATTACCAACACCAAACATAGAGCTTTCAATCTCCCCCTTGTTGGTAATTGGTGACAACCCTTTTACAAAGATATTATGATAAAATTTTGATTGAACCCATGTCACATTGTCCAAGTATATTACCATGTGTAAGAAGTATGGACAAGTGATCATGAATTCAAATTGATAGCAATGGCTCCCCCTACATGTATGCTATATGTTTGGATTTTGAAAACATACATGTTTAGATAGGTAAATGTAGGAGCATTGACTACCAATAGGTGCTAAGTGTTTTAGATTATAGACCTTTGAAGCGTGATACCATCGGAGTAGCGATAAACACCATCTTAGCACCTTGTGTAGTTAGATTCGACTTGGAAAAGCACAAACATAACTAGAAACCTCGTGAGATCAACATTATAAGCAAGGCTCTAGTACCATTTTGAAAAACATGAAGCAAGAAAAATCTAACTATTTCCTATTCATACTAGTACCTCAATGCATCATTCAAATTATACTAGCAAGTCACCACACAAGCAATATATCGGAGAAAACGAAATGCATAACTATGCATCATACATATGAGGTGCACATAGAAATGCAACATTCATGTTTAAAAACTTGCTCCCCCTACTTGTGTGCTTCTTTTATCAATTCTTCTTTTATCAATTCTCCCCCTTTAGGATCTTTGTGAAACATTTTCAAACATTTTCTCCCCCACAACATTTTTGAGTTCTATCTTTGTGAACAACATTTTCTCCCCCTTTGGCACCAATTGACCACAAGGAGCAAACTTTAGATAGATTATCATGTTGAAATATGGGGTGAGGATCAAGTTTATGATTCAACCTAGATTGCTTGCATAAATAAAATACTTCGGTTTGATCCAAGGGCAAGCTTCTTCACACCTCACTAGAAGGGTTATCATGCACCATGTTGAAGCAAATATTTAGACAAGTTTTCTAGATTAAATACTTAGGATCACAAGCTACTTAAACAAGTTATATGCTACCACTAGATCATACAAGTCATGGAAATAATAGTGGCACCATATAAACTTCAAATTCATTTAATTTTCATGAATGATCCTAGAACATAAGAAATCATGACTAGATGCACTAAACATGTCCTTAGTATAGAATGTATGACATGTCAACCAATTGTACCTTGGGGCTCGAAGGAGAGGCATGTCATATCATGGGAGTGCATCAACTCATGTTGGAGAAATCAAGTATGTTCAACTCATTCTTTAGCTTGTGAAATCTCTTCTCATCAAGTGGCTTGGTGAATAGATCGGCTAATTGATCTTCGGTGCCCACACTTTCAATAGCAATGTCACCCTTTTGTTGATGATCTCTAATAAAGTGATGGCGAACATCAATATGCTTTGTTCTTTGATGTTGAATCGGATTGTTAGTTAGCTTCACGGCACTTTCATTGTCACATAGCAATGGCACATTCTTGAAATTGATTCCAAAATCCTTCAATGTTGCCTTCATCCACAAGATTTGTGCACAACAACTACCCGCGGCGATGTATTCGGCTTCGGCGGTAGATAGTGCAATACTATTTTGCTTCTTGGATGACCATGAGACAAGTGATCTTCCCAACAATTGACATGTCCCGGAAGTGCTCTTTCTCTCCACTTTATCACCGGCATAGTCGGAATCCGAATATCCAACTAGCTCAAAACTTGCACCTTTGGGATACCACAATCCAACATCTTGTGTATGCTTTAAGTACCTCAATATTCTCTTTGTTGCCTTTAAATGACTTTCTTTTGGTGAGGCTTGAAATCTTGCACACATACATACACTAAACATCACATCGGGCCTTGATGCCGTCACATAGAGTAGGCTACCAATCATTGATCTATATAGCTTTTGATCCACCATGTTGCCACTCTTGTCACTATCCAAACTTCCACTAGTGCTCATTGGAGTTGTAATGCCCTTTGCATCTTCCATGCCAAACTTCTTGAGCATATCTTTGATGTACTTGGTTTGGCTCACAAATGTATCTTCTTTCATTTGTTTGATTTGAAGTCCAAGAAAGAAACTAAGTTCACCAATCATTGACATTTCAAATTCCTTTGCCATCATTTTCCCAAACTCATCACAATAATCTTGATTGGTTGAACCGAATATGATATCATCAACATATATTTGCAATACAAATAAGTCTTTCTCAATCTTCTTGGTGAATAGTGTTGTATCAACTTTGCCCATGACAAATCCTTTGGATAGCAAGAAGTTCCTCAATCTTTCATACCATGCTCTAGGTGCTTGCTTTAATCCATACAAAGCCTTCCTTAACTTGTATACATGATTGGGTTTCTTGTCATCTTCAAAACCGGGAGGTTGCTCCACATACACCTCCTCTTGAATGTACCCATTGAGAAATGCACTCTTTACATCTATTTGATATAGCTTGATATTGTGAGCACAAGCATAGGCAAGTAAGATCCTAATTGCTTCCAATCTTGCAACCGGGGCATAAGTTTCATCAAAGTCAAGACCCTCTATTTGTGTGTAACCTTGAGCCACTAGTCTTGCTTTGTTCCTTACTACTATCCCATCTTGATCTTGCTTGTTGCGAAAGACCCATCTTGTTCCAATGACATTGTGATCCTTAGGCCTTTCAACTAGTTCCCATACTTCATTTCTCTTGAAGTTGTTGAGCTCTTCATGCATTGCATTTACCCAATCCGGATCTCTCAATGCTTTATCAATGTCCTTAGGTTCTTCCATTGACACAAAAGAAGAGTGACCACAAAATGATGTCAATCTTGATCTAGTTTGAACTCCTCTTTGTATGTCACCAATGATGGAATCCAATGGATGGTCTCTTGCAATGTTAGTTGGTTGAAGTACTTGGACTTGATTGCTTGGATGTTGATGTTGATTATGAGTTGGAGATGATGAACTAGCCACTTGTTGATCTTGTTGCACTTGAGATGATGTACTAGCTTGATTTTGCAATAGAGAACCACTAGCTTGAGTGATTGGACTTTGGAGCACTTGATCTTTGTTGTCATCTACATTAATAACTTGCTTTGGTCTAATATCACCAATATCCATTTCTTTCATAGCATTACTCAATTGAGTTCCTCTCACATCATCCAAGTTATCTTCTTCATCTTGAGAGCCATTTGTTTCATCAAACTCAACATCATGCACTTCTTCAAGTAAACCACTAGCCAAATTCCAAACTCTATAAGCTTTGCTAGTAGTTGAGTAACCAAGTAGAAATCCTTCATCACATTTCTTCTCAAACTTGCTTAATCTAGTGCCCTTCTTCAAGATGTAGCATTTGCAACCAAATACCCGAAAGTATGCAATGTTGGGCTTTCTTCCATTTAAGATCTCATATGGTGTCTTCTCTAGAAACTTGTGGCAATAGAGGCGGTTGCTATAGTAGCAAGCCGTGTTGATTGCTTCGGCCCAAAATGAATGACTCACATTATACTCATTCAACATTGATCTTGCCATATCAATTAAGGTTCTATTCTTCCTTTCAACTAGGCCATTTGATTGAGGTGTATACTTGGCCGAGAATTGATGCTTGATTCCAAGCTCCTCACATAGCTCATCAACTCTTGTGTTTCTAAACTCACTTCCATTGTCACTTCTTACTTTCTTGATTGTGGTCTCAAACTCATTTTGCACTCTCTTGATGAACTTCTTGAATATGTCAAATACATCACTCTTGTCCACAAGAAAGAATACCCATGTGTATCTAGTGAAATCATCCACAATCACAAAACCATACTTGTTGCCACCAATGCTTGTGTATGTAGTTGGCCTAAATAGATCCATGTGCAACAACTCAAATGCCTTTGAAGTACTCATAATGCTCTTCAATGGATGAGTGTTGCCTACTTGCTTTTCGGCTTGACATGCACTACATAGCTTATCCTTCTCAAATGTGACATCCTTCAAGCCTCTAACTAAGTCATGCTTCACTAACTTGTTCAATTGCTTCATGCCAACATGACCAAGTCTTCTATGCCATAACCAACCCATACTTGATTTGGTGAGCAAGCATGTTGAAAGTTGAGTGTCACTAGCATTGAAATCAACCAAGTATAGATTCTCATATCTAAAGCCTTTGAAGATCAAGTTAGAGCCATCAACACTAACTATCTCCACATCATCAACACCAAATATGCACTTGAAACCGAGATCACATAATTGAGCAACCGACAACAAGTTGAAATTGAGCTTTTCAACTAGTAGCACATTGGAGATGCTATGATCATTTGAGATTGCAATCCTTCCAAGAGCCTTTACATCACCCTTGCTATTGTCACCAAATGTGATACTATCAATGCCACTATCATTTGATTTGAGAGAGTTGAACATTCTTGAATCACCGGTCATATGTTGAGAGCACCCACTATCAAGCACCCAATGCCTTCCTCCGGCCTTGTAATTTACCTACAAAACAATTTAATGTCTTTTAGGTACTCATACTTGCTTGGGTCCTTGGAGGTTAGTCACTAAGCTCTTTGGTACCCAAATGGCCTTCTTCTTTGGGCCCATAATTGGTGTACCAACAAACCTAGCATGCACACCTTTCTCACCCTTGGTAAGCACATAACAAGAATCAAAAGGAATATAAGGTACATTAGCATTTTTCTTGTTCTTGTTCATTTTATTACAATTAGTCTCTAGATGTCCAACTTGCTTGCATCTATTGCAATAACGACCATTGCTCTTCACAAAGCGAGACTTTGGAGTAGCAAAGGCCGCCTTGCCCTTCTTGGGAGTATAGCCCAATCCCTCTTTGTTAAGAGAGAACCTTTGGCTACCCAAGCATTTTAGCAAGCGGGCATCCCCACCATAGGCGTTGCCTAATGCGCGGGTGAGATCATCCACCTCTCTCTTGAGAGTCTCAACCACAAGTGATGAATCACTAGTAGTAGAGGTAGAGTTGGTTGTGGTGGATGATGATGAGCTACATGAAGCATTAGTAGGACTAACAAATAAAGAATCATCAATAATATCACATGTTAGTCCAATATCACAAGTGACAATCACTTGCTCCTCCTTAGCTTCCTTCATGAACTTCTCCAACTTAAGGTCCTTTTCCTTGATGAGCTCAAGTAGAGTGGAGTGGGCTTCCTTAAGCCTAGTGTGAGCAATTTCAAGATCCTCGTGGTCTTCCTTTAGACACTCACGAGAAGCCTCTAGCTCATCAAAGGATTTCCTAAGAGCTTTGAGCTCTTGTTCAATTCCTTTGTACTCCTTACTCTTTTTGAGAGCAACAAGCTCCTCCATCAAGGCATCATTTTCATTGCTCTTGGCAATGAGCTCTTGTTCCAAGATTTTGTATTTCTTGGTTGTCCTCTTGTAGCCCTTGCTCATTTGATCTATTATGCCTAATAGATCATCCTTGGAGTAGTCCTCATCCTCCTCATCATCACTCCTACAATCATCACTAACACAAGAATCATCATCACTATCATCATGTTTTATCTTGGTAGGCTTGGCCATAAGGCATGTTGATGTAGTGTCGAAGATGGATGGCTTGTTGGAGAGGGCGATGTTTGCAGTGGCTCGTCGAGTGATCCTCTCATCATCACTAGAGCTTTCATCATCATCACAATCGGAGTTGTCACTATCCCAAGTGACTACATAACCACCACCCTTCTTCTTCTTGTTGAAAGTGAAGCTCTTCTTTGCTTTCTTCTCCTTCTTGTTCTTCTTCAACTTTAACTCTCCATCATTATATCTTTTGTCTTCATAGGGGCACTTTGCCACTACATGATCGGGGCTATTGCAATTGTAGCAAAGCACCTCCTTTGCCTTCATGAAGTCCCTTCTCTTTCTTGCACCATAGCCTTTCTTCTTCATGAACCGACCCATCTTTTGCACTAGAAGGGCCATGATCTCATCATCAAATGGATCATCATCATCATCATCATCAACCTTGCTCTTGCCCTTAGAGGATGAAGCCTTGAATGCAATGGGCTTCTCTTACTTGACCTTGGTTTCCTTCTTCTCTTCTACCTCATCTTCATCATCATTGTATTGGGCATCAGTCATTATATCTCCAAGCACATTGGTTGGTTTGACCTTGTCCAATCCCTCTCTAAAGATCATTCTTCTCAAGATGGCAAACTTCTTGGGTAAGCACATCAAGAACTTGTGTGAGAAGTCCTTGTCCTCAACCTTCTCCCCAAGCCCCTTGAGATCATTGACAATGACTTGGAGCCTATAGAACATCTCCGGGATGGATTCATCATCCTTCATCTTGAATGTGGAGAACTTGTCCTTGAGCATATATAGTTTGGCACTTTTTACCGTTGAAGTGCCTTCATATGTTTCTTCAAGCCTTATCCAAAGCTCATTTGCCTTTTCAAGATCTTTGATTTGCTCAAATACTTTATCATCAATGGCACGATAGATTGTGTCAAGTGCCGCCGTATTGCATTGTTTGTTGATGCGGTCATTGGGAGTGAGGTTTTCCTCATCAAGAATGACGTATCCTTCTTTGGTCACATCCCAAACCTTCTCATGTATATTGCCTAGATATTGCTTCATCTTCCTTTTCCAATGATCAAAGGAAGAGACGCCATCAAAGAATGGAGGCTTGCCATTAACACGATTAAACATAACTTGAGCCATCTTACACCGAGGTTGTTAAGCCTTACAAACGGTGACCACGGCTTTGATACCACTTGAAAGGTCTTGATGGCTAGAGGGGGGGTGAATAGCCTATTAAAATTTTCTACAACGACAAGCTAAACAAGTTTATCAATATAACAAATAGCGAGATGCGAGTTTTGCTTAGCCTATGGGTGTTTGCAAGCCACCTATCCAATTCACAATTCTAGTATTTGCACTCAACCGCACAAGTCAAACCGAGAAGTTAAGTACAACTACAACTAGCAAGCTACACAAGAGAACTACTCTAGCTAAGCTAACTAGCTAGCAAAGATAACTAAGAAATTAATACAAGAGAGATAGGAGGGTATCACCGAGGGGCGAAGTATTGAGCCAACCAATATGATCAACAATGAATACCAAGATAACCAAACACCGGGATCAATCAATCACAATATGAAAGTGATGACACGAAGATTTATCCCGAGGTTCACGTGCTTGCCGGCACGCTAGTCCCCGTTGTGTCCCTCTTCACCACGTGGTTCGGTGGCTAATCGGTCTCACACCGAGCCTCTCAAAAGGCACCACAAGAACCTACCAAATGGCAAAAGGTTGCAATGACACGAGCAATATACTAACGTTGCCTTTGGCGCTTCGCCGAGGTAGGCACAAACCCCTCACAATCACCGGAGGTGGCCAAGAACAATCACCAACTCTTGCCAACGCCTCCAAGCTGCTCCAAGCCGTCTAGGTGGCGGCAACCACCAAGAGAAACAAGAATCCCGCAGCAAATCAACCACCAAGTGCCAACTAGATGTTATCTCACAATGCAAATGCACTTGGATCACTCAATCTCACTTCGAATATGCAAAGAAGCAAGAGAGATGAGTGGGAGGGGAGTTGCTTAGCTCAAAGTGCTCACAAGTATGTTAAATGTTCGAGAGTGAGAGCCTTGAGCCGGCCAACGAGTATTTATAGACGTACCCCTTCGAATATAGCCGTTAGAATCTTGAAACAGCCGAAGTCGCGTTGATCGGACGCGCTGGTCCAACTGACCGGACGCGCCGGTCGCGCAACGGCTAGTTTCGCGAAGCACCGACCGGACGCGCCGGTCGCAACGACCGGACGCGCCGGTCACGACCGGACGCACCGGTCCCGTAACTGACCGGACGCGCTGGTCAACCCTGAGCCGCGCACAACGAACCAGCGACCGGACGCGCTGAAGAACTGACCGGACGTCACAGTGCCCGCGTCCGGTTGGAGTCCAGTAAGCTCCCTGGACGACCGGACGCGTCCGGTCGCCTGTGACCGGACGCGCCTCGCGTCCGATCAAACAACTGAAAAACGCGCAGACACTGGACACTGACCGGACGCGTCCGGTCAAACAGTGACCGCGTCCGGTCCAGCGTCCGGTCACCACTGTGACCCCTGTTTGCCTCCGTTTCTCTTTCCGACTTCCGGCGTAGTGGAAAATAGGCATTTCATTTCCCCAAAATCGCCTGAATCCCGCGCTCGCACGCTCGGCGGGAGGGAAAGAGGACCCCAAACCCTCTCTACCGCTTAAACTCCAACGCCATCACAAATGTGCTAACACCACCAAGTGATTATGTCATGTGCGAGAGTGTTAGCATTTTCACAATCATTTTTCGAGGCGTTATTAGCTCTATCCAAATGCATATGATCATGAAATGCACACCTAGAGGCACTTAGGAGTTCAATAGCCGCGTCATTCCCCTCTTTATAGTACGGCTATCTATCCTATAATATAACCACACCCACTAGGTGTCTTGGTTACTAAAACACAACCCTTAAGCATATACCTTTGCCTTGATCACGTAGGGTTGCGTCCAAATCCAAGTGTGGCCATCATGATCACCATTTCCATCTTGCCACCAACCTTGGAATGTACTAATCCTCATATGCTACATACAACTTAGGCATAGGATTAGTACTTAGGCATTGTCACTAATTACCAACACCAAACATAGAGCTTTCAATGCTGTAATCCAAAATTACAGGCAATTACCTAAAATCACATGGTCTTATATTTAGCATATCCTGAGAACATGGTCCCTAAGGGTCACAAAAAATCTATTTTTGCACAACATAATATTACCTGAACATGATATGAGGTGCTATATCTCTGATAGTGGACCTCTTAAAGGGTAACGATACAAGAACCAATAAAAATGAAGGAGGATCCTTTATTTGTGTAGTATTCTAGCGCATGGATAATTTATTGTTTAGATATATGACACGACCCACCTAATATGACAGTATGATAAAGGAATTCCCTAGCCAACACTAACTGATCTGGGCCTACTAATTCCCTCCACCCAATTGGTAGCGATCGTGTGCTCGTAACAGTCACATAATCTAATATTTGTGCATATTGTTGTAAAAACATGATATGAAGCATCTTAGCTGATCCTGGAACTCCAAGAACATGATATGAGGCATCATATCTGACCCTGAAACTCCGAAACAAACAATGATACACTCACCTAACAAAAGTCAAGAGGGGCACTGTAATTGTCTAAACAATAGTTGCTCTCTCTTTGTAGTACAGAATGACCTGGACAGCTATCCTAGTGCTGTTAGAAAGGTGTACAGATTAAAGAATTTGAGAAATGGGCTTTGCATAGAGAACTGAATTGGTAAAGCATAGCAGCTGCCTAAGAGGGACATTTTTTATTAGGAAATGCTAAATGTTTGGGCACATGAGCTGTGCTGGTAACTATATTGGAACAGGAAATTGTATCACTCAATCTGGGAGCATCCTAATGTTGGTAAAAGAACCAAAGTATTGCTAAGAAGATGCCAAGAGCCTTGAGAATAAGATAAGGAAAACTGGCACGTATTTTTGGCGTGGCTGTATAAATAAAGGAACCTGTGGCGGACACCCCCAAAAATAAATGGGCGGAGTTTGAAAAGAAAAATTCAACTAAAGGAATAGGGTGGTTAAATGTTTAACAATAATACATATGATAGAAAAGGAGAATTCTTAAGAGAAAACGGGAGAAAGGCAAAAAAGTATCAACCTGTCAACCATCTTTTCTTTTGAAGGGCCTTATAATATTGAATGGATCGTAATACTGAAATTTCATTTTATAAAAGAAACGACTAATATATATATACGATACATCGATGCGTAGAGCAATATATATAATGTATATATTTGTAGCTATAATCACCAGTGCTGACAATAAGGCAAACACATTTATATGATCTAAACATGTCATGTCAATAAGCAGCAACAAATCGGTTAATAGTTGGTAGTCACTCACATAGCCTGTGAGGCTGTAGATTGGTTTCCGAGAAGTGCATAGCAAACCCAATAACTATCATGATTTGACTGCAGTCATATAAAAAGTAAAATGGCTCGGTGAAATACTATGAATTAAATTGAAGCTACATAGCCTAGCAGCATACGGCCACATGTTTGGGCAAACAAAAAAGCACAAAGAAAGGAAACTGGATAGACAGGAGACTAATCGATACTGACTAAAATATGTAAAGTGGATGACATTCAAAACTAAGCAGGTTCAGAGGATACACGCTACGAGAACCAGGAAGCTACGCAATGAATGAGTACACAAAGTACTTGGTTAATGCCATATGAGATTAATACTGAAATTGAATATGTGGCCTTAAAATTACATGGACTCAATATCTTACCATTGAGAAAGTAGTCGTGAGCAGGCATATATTTTAGAACACGATGGACCGGATTCGTTTGCAATCACTAACTGATCCGGTGTACCGAATTCATTCACCCAAAAGGCCGCGTTCGCGTGTACACTGCTCGGTTCCCCCCTTTTGCCTACAATGAAGAAATCAAACAATAGTTCACCAGAAACAAATCACCGCGGCCATGCAAGAATTTGAAAAAGATAAACCCAAACCCACCTGTTCTCGTCGACGCGAGCGAGGCTAGGCAGCAACTCGTTACCAGCAGCAATAATTAGGCCACCGATTCAGGAAAAAATACACAGGTCACACACGGTATAGTACCTGAACATATTAGTAAAGACCACCCTACCGTTCTTGACTGCAACCAGCCAATCAATTGTAATGGCATAACCATCAATTCTCTACACTAATTGTAATGGCAGGAAAATTTGGGGTCTATTGTTGGGGGTTACCGATCAGGTAGCCTTGAACACTACATTATAAATTAATATATTATATTCTGTACATAGAACTGCCAACACCTTCCTTTCCCCAATGTCTGCATATAACTGCTACATGCAGATGCTGGTGTTTAACCAGCTGCCATAACCATGGTTTCTATCAATTAAAGGCAGTGTCGCAATAAGCAAGTGAGGACCAATTTGCTGTATATATGAATGGACAGTTAACTACATGATTATATGTAATCTGTATGATCACAATGGTACTAAGACGAATTATAAAAAGAAAGTTCAAATAATTTTAGGATTACCTGGTGGAAGAGACACCTTCCAAGATAGCTCAGTTTCATATAGGATTAGTATTAGGATGCATGTCATCAACCAAGATAGCTATAGTACGACAGCACACAAGGTAACTTAATTATATTCCATCACTTACCAATGATGACTGACTATGCAGGCAATCTCCTTTTATTAAAATTGCTCCCAACTACGAACCAATGCAAGATGAGTAAAAATTGTTTGTACACAATATTTCCAACGTGCTGCCTGAACACTATTAGTGTAAACACTTAACAGAAACCATGAAAAGTAATATGAGGTAAGCAAAGGTACAATGCATAAATAATAGGCATAGTTTTGGAAAGTTAAAGAGAAGAGTAAGCCTGATATTGACGTTCAGTAAGTAACAAATTACCTTTCTAGCAAGGGCAATCGCAAATACATGATCGGCAATGGGCTGTGGTCAGTAATACAAGAACCGATAAATTGTATGAAGCGAAGACATCATTGACAATGGATGTATGCTGACTAACAAATGGATAAAATGTGCAACTAATAGAACGACACTGTCACAAGATTCATCGAAGAATGAAATACTATATACTCATCACTGCACAACTTCATTGTATCAGTCCTAAAAATATCATCATTGCACCATCCCCAAGCCTTAGTAGAGAAGATGAATGTAACAATTTATAATCACTATACATGGAAGAATATCAGTACTGCACACAAAGAGAACAACAAGACACGATGGACACTGGCGAGCTTGCTCGCTGCAGCGAAGAGGGGAGGAGGGCCAAGATCCCTGCAGTGAGGAGAGAGAGTTTAGGGAAGGGGAGGGAGAACGGGAGAGAGCGCACGCCGGAGTTTAGGGTTTGGCCCATCCGGCATCGTACCTAGAGTTTCGCCGACAAGAGGAGCGCAGGCGCCCGACACTATGCCAAAATAGGACAAAGGAGACACCTTAATTTGTGACTCGAAATTAAAACGCGTCACTAATGTTAGATTAGTGACGCGGATAATCAGCACGCGTCACTAAATTAGTTGTGGCACATGGCTGGTAAACAAAACGCGTCACTGTAACAAGTTAACAGTGACTCTTCTTAAATAGACGCGTCATTGGTATTAAGTATGTCTACCATCACCCCGGACCCAAAAATTTTATTAAACCCAGTTATTAAACAAGTCAAGTCCGGACCCAGCATCTCTCCTCCCGTCCCATCAGCTGCCCCCGTTCCCTCTCTCTCGCGAGAAGCCCACGGCCACCTCCTCCCCCGTCGCGCAATCTCGCGCCACCCGCGGCCACCTCCTCCCCCGTCACGACGCCCGTCGCGCTCGTGGTTTGCTCCCCTATTCATGACCTCGTCAACCATGCGCGAAGACCGCTGCCCCCGCAGCTCCTCCCCCGTCCACAACAATGGCGCTCCAGATCTCTGGCTTCCGGATCTCCTCTCCTTGCTCGATGACGGCCTAGATCCGCCCATAGCCGCGGCTCTGAAGGTAGAGCTTCGTCTCCTAGGTGAGTGGCTGGCGGACCCTCTCTCCCTCTTCCTAACTCTCCCTCACCTTACCCTCTTCCTCACAGATCAATCTCGGTGAGGCTGCTTCCGCAGAGGCGGCGGCGGTGAATCGTGGACGTCACCTCGGTGGCCTGCTCCATGCCATCCGGCGAGGTGGCGTGGTCCACAATGGGCGTTGCAGCGAGCGGTGTTCTCTATCCGCGGCGGTGGCACGACGGGGCCTGATGCGTGGCGGTGGTGTCGGGGTGAGGGCACGTCAGTGGCGCCGCTGTGCAAAAGCATGATGACAGTGATGACGCCAAGCTAAGGTAAGCGGTCCCAAGGCCCAAACTTAGTAGAAATTAGGGTTTCCATTTTGAAATTTGGGGTAAAAGGGCAAAAATCATGATCTAGGGTTTCAGGAATTTGGGGGAAAGTTTCAGTTTGGCCGTGATTTGCAAATTCTCCTCCTACATGCTAATCCGAACCCTAGTAGCTTAATATGCACCGTTTAAGCATAAGACATCATCAACAGGGGCCGATTAAGGCATGAACTTGGCGTAATGTAGAACATTAAGCATTAATTTAGGCATAAAATGCATTAACCCGTGACTAATCATAACAATTAACTAAACCTAGGCCTTAGTATTAAATATACTGCTTTTCCAGATAAGAGAGGTCTTGAGCATTCATGCTAATACTGAACCGAGTTTGATGGAGGTTTGTATCAGGCCATTTTTTTTAATTTATATCATTTTTTATTATCATTACATGATGTGCAAGGAGAATTGCTAGCTACGTATATAGACCAAATTCTGAAGAAACAGAACTCTGTATGCTAAGTGTTTTTGTGATGAAAAAGTTTGATAGATAGAATCACATGCCTATATACGCCAAGAGTTGATGGGGGTATAATCTTACTGAAATGTTTATGATATATTCGTTACTGTAGGTTGAAGATATTTCAAGGATGTTTAGGCTCCTCTCTAGGATTAATGGTGGCCTGCCTCCTGTATCTAAAATTGGAGTGGTCTTAATTTAGATTATTTGTCCTATTGATAATTGCAGATGGGCAAGTACCATGTTAAGTCTTCTTGCAAGTAATTTGATGGCTGTGAGTACTCTATACTTTTATCTTTTTATGTTTATTATAAAACTGATATGTGAAACTATAGATGTACAATAATTTGAGTGAGTGAAGTGCTGATACATTTCTTGGATGAACATTGGGTAGCTGTATCCCGAATCCATGTGACTTACAATCACCAGGAAGCCTTTTTTTATTATGCCTTTGTTAGCTGGCAATTTAGTCCCAATTATTTTTCATGTGCCATGTATTGTGTTGTGACTGACTACTTTTGTTCGTCGAAAGATATTTGGTCCCAATTATTTTAACGGGGGCAGTTGATGATGGCTTAACTGACATTGTTAAGTTCTTGTGAGAGGTTGGAGCTGACCCATTTAGTTTTAGTTTCTCTGTACAAATCTAAGATATAATACCAAAACTACCTAATACTATGATTCCTTGACTTGGTGCTGTTTTTTAATAATAAACAAACTACCTCAAAATATGCTGCAGAAGTATAAACTCATTGATACTGCTAGGATGTGGTGCAGGGCCACGGTCATCAGTTCAAATAGCTTCTTTTTGCTTCACTAACTTTATGTGTGTATCAGGAGCTTTCTTGACCACTCTGAATACACACCTGGGAGGCTGAGATGTCAAAGATTATTAAAGAAGATATCCTGGTTGACAGGTAAACTTTTTTCTTTGTCTCTTTGTTTTGTTTAGCTGAGTCAGCTCGTGCTCAAGTTGAAAATAAAACTCAACCAGGGTCTCTTCCTTTGGATGTGGTAGCTAACTGTTGATCTAAAAGTAGTTGTATCTTTCCTTCATTTTAAACAATTATTATATAGCTCTCCAAACGGGCCAAGATTGCGAGAACGAAGTGGTGGAAGCTTAGAGGGAAAGCAGCGCAAACGTTTAAGGAGAGGATGCTAGACGAGGGGCCTTGGGAAGAAGGAGAAGATGCCGACGACATGTGGCTAAAGATGGCAACATGTGTCCGGAAGGTGGCTTCAGAAGTGTTTGGCGTGAGTAGGAGAGGCAAACGGGAAGCGAAAGACACATGGTGGTGGAATGACAAGGTGCAAAGGGCTATTAGGGAGAAGAAGTGTTTCAAGCGTCTCCACCATGATAAGAGTGTAGCCAACATCGAGGGCTATAAAATAGCGAAGAGGGTTGCAAAGCGAGCTGTGAGTGTAGCAAAAGGTCAGGCGTATGATGGCCTTTATCAGCGGCTAGACATGAAGGAAGGGGAGAAGGACATTTATAGGATGGCTAGAATTCACGAGAGGAAGACAAGGGACATCAACCAAATAAAATGCATCAAGGATGGGACAGATCGACTTCTGGTGAAGGATGAGGAGATCAAGGAAAGATGGAGAGAGTACTTCGACAAGCTATTTAATGGGAAGAATGAGGGTCCTGCCCTTGAGTTGGATGACTCATTTGACGATACCAACAGACGCTTTGTGAGGAGAATTCAGGAGGCAGAGATCGGAGAGGCTTTGAAAAGGATGAAGGGAGGTAAAGCGATGGGCCCTGATGGTATCCCCATTGAGGTGTGGAGATACATAGGCGCCAGAGCGACAGTATGGTTAACTAAGCTTTTTAACCTTATTTTTCGGTCTAACAAGATGCCTGAAGAATGGAGGAGAAGTATATTAGTACCTATCTTCAAGAACAAGGGAGATGTTCAAAGTTGTACTAACTACCGTGGGATTAAGTTGATGAGCCATACGATGAAGCTCTGGGAGAGGGTTATCGAGCATCGCCTAAGGAGAGTGACACATGTGACCTAAAATCAGTTTGGGTTCATGCCTGGTAGGTCGACCATGGAGGCGATTTTCTTATTACAACAATTGATTGAGAGATATAGAGAGCAGAAGAAGGACTTGCACATGGTCTTTATTGACCTCGAGAAGGCATATGACAAAGTACCGAGAAATGTCATGTGGTGGGCCTTGGAAAAGCACAAAGTCCCAACTAAGTACGTTACCCTCATCAAGGATATGTACAGGGATGTGGTGACGTTTGTCCGAACATGTGATGGCGACACCAGTGACTTTCCAATTAAAATAGGACTGCATTAGGGGTCAGCTTTGAGCCCTTATTTATTTGCTTTGGTGATGGATGAGGTCACAAGGGACATACAAGGTGATATCCCTTGGTGTATGCTCTTTGCTAATGATGTGGTGCTAGTTGACGACAGTAGGACGGGGGTTAATAGGAAGTTAGAACTATGGAGGCACACGTTAGAGTCGAAAGGGTTCAGACTTAGTAGGACTAAGACCGAGTACATGAGGTACGATTTCAGCACGACTAGGCGCGAGGAGGAAGACGTTAGCCTCGATGGGCAAGTGGTGGCCAAGAAGGATATTTTTCGGTATTTAGGGTCGATGCTACAAAAGGATGGAGACATTGATGAAGATGTTAGGCATAGAATTTCAGCCGGCTGGTTGAAATGGCGTCAAGCTTCTGGCGTTCTCTGTGACAAAAGAGTACCTCAGAAGCTGAAAGGTAAGTTCTATAGGACGGCGATTCGTCCGGCGATGTTATACGGTGCTGAGTGTTGGCCTACAAAAAGGCGACATGTCCACAATTGAGTGTAGCAGAGATGCGTATGTTGTGTTGGTATTGTGGGCACACAAGAAGGGATAGAGTCCGGAACGACGATATTCGGGATAGGGTTGGGGTGGCACCAATTGAGGAGAAATTGATTCAACATCGGTTGAGATGGTTTGGACATGTCCAACGGAGGCCTCCTGAGGCGCCGGTGCGTAGTGGAGTTCTAAAGCGGGCCGATAATGTAAAGTGCGGTAGAGGTCGACCTAAACTAACTTGGGACGAGTCCGTTAAGAGAAATCTTAAGGAGTGGAATATCTACAATGATTTAGCTATGGACAGGAGCGCTTGGAGATTGGCAATCAATGTGCCTGAACCGTGACCTCTTTTGTCTTGTGCCCTTTATGTCCCTTTATGTGTCTCCCTGTTTTTCGTCTCTTTTGGGTTTTATCTCTAGCCTACCCCAACTTGCTTGGGACAAAAGGCTATGTTGTTGTTGTATAGTGAATTTACATGGCTGGTAGAAAAGTAATGGTTGTTGTGGTTGCATTTTCTTTGTGTTTGGTTGGATGATGATTTCATTTGGTAGAGCTGCTCTCACTTGTTGCTCACTAGTTGCTCTGTAGTAGTAGGTTAGGGCAGCTGGTTGATAACCTCTGGTATCGTGCATTCCAGGAAATCTGCGATGAATTCCTGCTCTCTCTCTCTCTCTCTCTCTGCAATGGAATTTGTTACCAAATATTTGTATTTGGCTTTAGAGCTGTTGCCCACATTTCCCATATATCTTACATGTTTGGATATCACTATTGTGCCTTGCTGATTATAAGCTTTTTTTTTTACAACATGCTGATTATAAGCTTTGAAAAAGCACTAAATGCATACTTGAACGGGCAACTCATTATATGGCAAAGATGATGGTTAAATTACAATGCTTATTGCTTTAAGTTACAATGCTTGTTGTATGCAATTCTCTACTTGTGCTGTGATTTTAAAGCAATAAAATATATTAACAAGGACATCCTTTTTTTTATGGTTTGCCTTTTCTTTTACTGCCCAACAGTCAGCCAAGCTGCTCAGCTCATCTTTCTGTTGGTTCCTGCTAGGTTTTCTCCTCTGCCATTTCTGCTATCACTGGCACAGAAACTGGACATCTCCTTGACCTGGTGTGTTCAGAGCTAGAAAATTTGAGGTATGAAAATTGGTTTACTCAAACACTTGTTGCTTGATGTTATTTCTGTTAATGACTGAATGCTAATGAAATATTTATGAAATTTATGAAGTAAAGATTGCACAATAATACAATATATGAAATAAGAACTGGACATACAAAATTGTTTACACAATTCTTGTTTGATGACTGCTAATTGGTCACTCTCAGTTTTCACTTCTTGGGGATGAAATTCTCTTTATGGATCTAGATTTATTTGGTGGTTGGTGAAGAAGGCTACTTTCATTGATCACTATTGCGAAATTGCAGGTCAGTGAACTCTTGTCGTGGAGGAGAAAGTATCTCCATCTTACACCACATAGTGTCAGTAGTAGTTTATTTGACTGGTAGGACCTGTGACTGGCTAACTCTCAACTGAAGTGATAGATAGCCCTGGTTGTTCTGCCTCTGAGAAACAGATACTTCCGGTTCCTAGCAATTTTCCATTGAATTATTTCTATCAACAGTCAAATTTGCTTTGTTACAGTACAGTCCTGATCTGGTATTGGCGTCAGTACTTGTTTTATGGCATAAATCCATTTGCTCAACAAATGGTTGTAACATTTATCTGTGCAAGATGCAACTGTAGTCTAGAGTTCTTTGTTCCCTTTCCCCTTCAAATGTTTCCTTGTAAGCAACAAGCTTTATTTTTTAAAAAGCTACTAGCTTCAACAAAGGTGGAATATTTAATTAAATATATACTTTGATGGTTAGCATCAACCCAATATTGTGTTATCTAACTGCATTCATTTTCTTGGATATATGCAGATTGGCGATCTGGTGGTACTAGACATATTTGCAGAAAGCATTAACAGTGATGGCTCTGAAGGTGAAAAAATTTCATCGGCCAAGAGTACAGGTTTGTCAATTTTTCACGCATCTGACTTGCATGTTATTTTCATAACTTTGCCTTTACAATTTATTATGAGTTATCCTTTATTAGAAAAAATGGTATTCTGATGCTGTATATAGAAACTATTGCGCCTAAAAGAAATGCTCTCATGCCACCCTTGTTATGTTTGGTGCATTTATTTCCCTGTAATTTGATGTAGTGATGTGAGTGGCTCTTAAATATATTTGTCTGCTGAGTTTCTTTGTGCACCAGTTAGTATGCTAACTGAGACAACTGCCTTGCATTTCTGGTTTTTTGAAATCACAGTGCTATATTATACCTACTATCATTTTCAGGTTTCCACTTGGACACTGAGGAAAATAATAACCTTGTTCCTGGATTTCTTGGTTCATTAATTGGGATTCGTCGTGGTGAGGCTAGATCATTTCCTATTCAGTTCCCTGAGTCGTTTGAGCAAGAAAGTCTACAAGGTGTCAGAGCTGCATGAAGAGTGCTAGCTGGTGTCACAGCTGTTGTCATTGCTGTTGTTTATCATTCCAAAGTATGGATAGCTATGAATGGTCTTGTGTGTATACATAAGAGTTTCACAATGACATTTCTGTGTGAGTAGATTATGTAGGTGTTATGTTCTTGGAGTAGCTCACTGCCAAGCTTAGTAATGTACTGAATTTGATTGCTGAAACAGATGAAACATTACATATGTATATAGGACCCAAGAGGACCCAAGTAGGGTTTTTTTTTGTTTTTCTGAATTATTATCAGTGACGCGTCTTGGGTATACACGTCGCTGATGAGACCCATATCAGTGACGCATTTTTGGCTACACGCGTCGCCTGTAACTCACATCAGTGACGCGTTTTTGGCTACACGCGTCACCTGTAACTCACATTAGTGACGCGTTTTAGCTAGACACGTCGCTGATAACTCAAATCAGTGACACGTGTTTACGTGTCACTAATGTGCCCACATCAGAGACGCAACATAAGTGATGCGTGTTTTCCGCATCACTAATTAATGTTTGGATGCGTCACTAATCTGGATTTCTGGCATAGTGCGGCGGGAGGAGGCATCGAGGAGACCGCACGGAGGATGGGGGAGAGGGAGGGGCCGCCGGGCCCCACCCGCGCCACCGCGCCGCCTGCAGTCTGTGCCGTCGCCTCGCGCCCGCTGCTGCCGTGGGAGGGAAGGGGGAGAGGAGGAGGCGGAGGAGGAGGAAGAGGCGGAGGAGGAGGAGGAGGGCGGCTGCGGCGCGCCGCTTGCGCCTGGCACCGTCGTCGTCGCCCCTGGCGTCGGGAGCAGGAGAGAGGAAGCGGAGACCGAAGAGAGGGGGAACGGGAGAGCTGTGTTTTTTTACTAAGGAGAAGCAGAAGCTGTGATATATATTTGGTGGTCTGGATTCAAACACGAAATCAAGGAAGCTGATAAGAAGCCGGAGAAGCGCACAAGAAGCAGGAGAAGCCACTCTAGACGGAATCGGATCGAAGCAATCTAGGCCGTTGGATGGCGAGATCGAACGGAGAAGAACATTTGAGGTGACGTGGACGGTGTTTCTGGTCGAGAACCCCTCACATTCTATAGAGTTAAATTTATTATTACTTATCTCTATAAGACGGTGTCTCTCTATTTCTCGTCTATTTTGGGTTTCATCTCTAGCCTACCCCAACTTGTTTGGGACAAAAGGCTATGTTGTTGTTATCTCTATAAGACGAAATCCGCTGGGATTCTTGGGCGGTGGAGCGGGCCACGTCGCCCGTTAACTCGCAAACCGTTGGATCAAGCCAACTAAAGATACGAACCGTCCGATTGCGGATCGATTCGGGTCTCGCCCATCGAGCCCCACGCATGGGTGGTCACGAATCGTCGAGAACCCATTCGTCTCTTCCGATTTCTCCGCCGAGCTGCCTCCTGCTGCGGCGCGCATCTCCCTCATCCTGCTCTTCCCTCGCTCGGTCGCTCCTCCCTTCGCCTACCCAGTCTCCTACACTCCATCCTCACCGCCCGACAGGCCGACACCCGTGCCCCAAAAGCCTAACCCTAGCGGCAGTGCAAGGAGCAGCGCTAGGCAATGGCGCGAGGCACGGCGCGAGGAGCAGCATGGGCGGTGGCGTGAGCAGCGCGCGCAGGCCGCGGTGGCAACGGCGCTCCTGCCGGGTGTGTAAGGTCCAAATAGGCTAGAGGGGGGGTGAATAGCCTAATAAAAACTTCTACAAGAATTACTTAACTACACGTTAGTACGAAAGGTGGCGAAGCAAATGCACTAGCTCTAACTAATTAAGCAAGCCACCTACACAAGTCTATAACAAAGCTATTCACTAAACACAACAACAACTACAAGTTAGAAACAAGAAGTAATACAAGACAAGAGCTTTGAGTGATTATACCGCCGTGTAGAGATGAGAAGTACCAATCAATCAATCACACAAGAGAAATCCTCGGGAAGAGAATGACACAAGAATTTATCCCGAGGTTCACTTGCTTCCCGGCAAGCTACTCCCCGTTGTGGCGATACACCCACTTGTCGGTTCACGAGCTAATCGACTATCAAGAGTCGAGCCCTCGGCGGGCGCCGCACAACCGCACACAAGATGGGGATCCTCCAAGCCACGAGCTCCACTAGAGTATCCAATTCACGAACTCCCACGGGGAAGAATCAAGAACCCCTTACAACACTTGGTGAAGGCTCCAACAATCTCTAATTGTGAGCTCAATCACCTTCGCTGCTCCAAGCCATCTACCGTGTCGGGAAACACGGAAGAGTAACAAGAAATCCGCAGCTACTCGAAGATCAAGTGCCTCTAGAATGCAACTCTCAAGCAATGCACTTGAATCTCACTCAATCTCACTCAAGATGTGCAACTATGCAAAGAGATGAGTGGAGGGGTTGTTCTCTAGCTCAAAGTATGTCTCTAGTTCTCAAAATGTGCAAGAGTTACCCTTAAACCCCGGCCAACGTCTATTTATAACGAAGGGGTACGCAGCTAGCCGTTACAGACGACGCAGCGAAAAACGCGCTGACCGGACGCTCCGGTTAGGGTGACCGGACGCGTCCGGTCACTACACGACAGCAAGAAACAGTGCGAGTCAGAACTAGCCGTTGCCGTGATCGGACGCGCTGAACCGATTGACCGGACGCGACAGTGCCCGCGTCCGGTCGCGTTCCAGTATGCTCCCGTTGAGACCGGACGCGTCCGATCGCACGTGACCGGACGCGCCGCGCGTCCGATCGTCACTCCGCTTCACTCTGCCCCTCTGGACGCCTGACCGGACGCTCCGGCTACGTGAGGGACCGGACGCGCCGGTCGCGCGCTCTGATTCGCTCAGGAGAACTAACCAGACGTGCTGTTGAACTGACCGGACGCCACAGTGCCAGCGTCCGATTAGAGTCCAGTAAGCTCCGTGGATGACCGGACGCGCTGCGCGTCCGATCTTTAAACTGAAAGACGCACAGACGCTGAACACTGACCGGACGCGTCCGGTCATACAGAGACCGCGTCCGGTCCAACGTCCGGTCAACTCTGTGACCTCCGTTCGCCTCCGTTTCTTTTCCGACTTCTGGCGCAGTAGAAAATAGGCGTTTCACTTCTCCAAAAAGCGCCGAATCCCGCCTCGCAAGCTCGGCGGGAGGGAGAGAGGAACCCAAACCCCTCTCTACCGCTCAAACTCCACCGCCTTCTCAAACGTGCTAACACCACCATGTGTAAATCACAATGTGCACGTGTGTTAGCATTTTATAATCATTTCTCAAGGCGTTATGTTAGCTTTTTACTAGATCCTAATGCATATGCTCAAGACATTGATCTAGTGGCACTTGATTTCCGAGCTAACCATGATTGCCCCTCTTGATAGTCGGCTATGTATCCTAAACCCGGTCAATCACTTCTCTACTCATCTTAGACCGGCAAAAGAAAAACCCTATGATTATACCTTTGCCTTGCGCTCTTAGATCCTTCTCTTCCACTTGATCATCATGTCCTTTCTTTTATGTGCATCTCCACCATAATCATCATTTCATGTTCATGCACTATCTCTTTGTGATCTTGTGGCCACCACTCCTTGCCACATACACCTTCATCACATGTGTTACTTATGCCTAACTCAAAACACTTAACACGTGACATTAGCAACTTGATGTCATTAATTACCAAAACCAAACTTGGGCTTTCAGGGTGTCGCGAGGCGGCGGCGCGACGCCTCTCCCTTTAGGGCCTTCTCTCCATGCGTCGCCGCTCTCTCAGATCTGTATGACCTATGGCGGCCGGCCGTAGCGGATGACGGCGGGCGCAGCTCCTCCATCTCTCTTCCTCTATCTCAATCAGCAGCAGCCGGCAAGGCCCTGACGCATCAGCGTGCGAGACCCCCTTGCGGTAGCCCACCAGCACGGTCGGCCCCCCGGCGCCGCAGGTCAACGGCGACCAAGGTTCCCGTCGCGACGGCCCGGGTGCAGGCAGCCCCTGACGTGCCGGCGCGGGCATGAGCGGTCCCCAGCACCATAGCACACGAGTGCAGCGGCCCCGCCGCAGACGAGCCATGGCCGCGACCATCTCGGTGGCGTGCTCCGCCGGCTAGGATCCATGCGTCGTTGGAGCTCAGAAAAAGTCTAAATCATCCCCTAAACTATGGACCCTGGAGCACATAACCCCTGAACTATGAAACGGTCTAATTTACCCCTGAACTATCCAAAACCGTCTATTTTACCCTCTGGACGGTTTTTCGACGGCGGTTTTGTTACAGTAACAGCTACAGTAATAGCGCTTTTATCTTTTTCATTTATTTTCGCTGAATATTTGAAAAATCATAGTAAATCATAGAAAAATAATAAAAAAGAAAATCTAATTTTGTTGGACTCCACCTAAGTAGATCTACACAGTGAACATATAATACGGTACGTTTTAGTGCAGAGTTTTTGTTGTAGCTTTAGTCTAAATTGGAAGCGTACCGTATTATATGTTCACTGTATAGATCTACTCATGTGGAGTCCAACAAAATTAGATTTTCTATTATTATGATTTTCTGTGATTTACTATGATTTTTTAAATATTCAGCGAAAATAAATAAAAAAGATAAAAACCGTTGTTACTGTAGAAACCCACTGTTACTGTAGCAAAACCGCCGTCGAAAACCGTCCAAAGAGTAAAATAGACGGTTTTGGATAGTTCAGGGGTAAATTAGACTGTTTCATAGTTCAGGAGTTACGTGCTCCAGGGTCCCTAATTTAAGGGGTGATTTAGACTTTTTCAGAGCTCGGAATCTAGCGAGCTGCACGGGGTGCGCTCGTTCTCCTCCGCTATCCCATCGCCGGTGAGGGTGCTGTACTTGGACCTCGGATCCGCGCCATGGTGAGGGGTCCTCCAGCACTCCAGCCTGTAGGGGATAGTCGGCACGCCATCAGCCTCAGAGCCAAGCAGCAGTGTCCCTCCACCTCCAAGTCCACGTCTCTTTGCCTGCCTCTGATTATTGCATTGGGAGGTAAATTTAAACAGTCTATGATTACTCATTTCCTCCGTTGCCAAATGCAGCTGAAGCCCCATGGCAGGAATGGAACTGTATGTTCGATGAAATGCCCCTGACACATGGATATTTCCATTCCCCAAAATTTGGAAGGTTGGTCTTTAAGAAATTCTGTTTTTAGATAAACGTATGTAATAACTCCGCTCCAAATCTAGGTATGCTGATAGGGAAGAACTGCTTGGCAAGGAACCTTACCCATAGGATACATTTTTGTATTACATGCAGGTGATAAACTCAACCTGTAAATATTATGTTGCCTAAAATATAAAGCCTATATATTGTGTATTGTTTAGACCAATGTTGCTGAGATACATTGAGTTGCATTTGCTTAGGTGCCATTCGTTATCACATTTATTGTCTTTATAGAGGCAAATGTAAGTTTGACATGAGTATCTGACATATCTTAGCATATTATGGTGAAACTTCATTACAGTATACAAATGTTTGAGAAGAGTCTTCAAGAACGAAAATAATATCTGACTCGATTGTCCATTTTTCATCTTTATGAGTTGAATTCAAAGTAATGGTATCCAGCTATGCAAAGCTCCAAAAATAGACTCCTCTTTCATTTATGTTTTAGAATACCACTGCATAAAATAATATAATGGTTACATTGCAGTGCTGTTTTAGTTTCGTTATAAAAGGGGCCAACCGTAGGCGCAGTTTCATATCCTATCAGTGCTCCAGTTGCTCTTGCTAGGTCACTAGAGATTCTATTCATCGCCTACCAATGGTCAATTGCTGCCATGACACTTGATCACTGTCATCAAGCTTTACGTGGACGGCGCTGCATCTGAATCCGGGGTCATCTTCTTTTCTCTAAATCTCATGCTCATTTCTGTTTGTTCTCTATTTCACTGAATCTGACCTATTTTCAATGAGTCGTTTTTGTTCATCAGGGAGTCTGATTCCCTTTCTTTTGTCATACCTGCTGTGTTCTGCATCAGTTCTTGCAGTGCAAACGCCTCTTTCATGTAGTTTTCTATTCCATAATAGGGTTTCATGCTTTTGGGGATCTTTTGAGCTCAAATTGTCAATTACATGGTACGCTTGCTTAAATATTTGAAGTCTGTCAGTGGCATGAATTACTATGCTTGCGTCTTTCCCGTTAATAATAATGTCCATGTTCATACTGATTCCATTTTCTATGCTATAGAAGGCCCCCAATTGTACGATACTGGTTGGTAAGAGGCGCTTGAAGAAATCGGCCTTAATGTTATCTGCTAAACTAGAAGTTCATACTTTACATTTCCCCTTCTATATCTTTCAAATATGATCTGAAATCACTTAGAGGTGTCTTCAATGTTATCACTGTCGACTCAGAGCTCTCTTCATGTACTTTGTCTTATTAACGCTGCTCTGTTCCTCTAAAGGTGTTCTGGCATCTTTTTAGGGCTCTTTGCAAATTTTTTCAACTCTAGCTATTGTAGCACTTTCGTTTGTATTTGACAAATATTGTCTAATCATGGGCTAACTAGACTTAAAAGATTTGTCTCATGATTTACAACTAATCTGTGCAATTAGTCATTTATTTTACCAATATTTAATGCTCCATGCATGCGTCCAAAAATTGATGTGATGGAGAGAGAGTGAAAAAACTTGAAATTTGGAAGGGAAGAGAACAAGGCCTAGGTTATTTAGTAGGGAACTAGAGGCATTAATTTTGGTGGATTCAGGAAGTGTGGGGTCTTTCATGAATTATTGTCTTCCATTAGTACTCAGTTGCCTGCACAGTTTCAAAGCAAAATTCAGTCCTGTTCAGAGTTTCAGTTTGTTACTGCTGATGGCACTCTTATGGCATGTAATCAGAGGATTCCATTGTTACCACTCAAATGCTAAATGCTGTAGACCTCCGTGGTGACCCACACTCAAAGTACAAACACCCAGATCCAGAACTCGCAAAACTGCTGGTTCCTTCTGGAGTACTTACTGATGCCCTGTACCAATCTAGACACTTATATTTACAAAGAAACAGTATATAATTGGTTATTGTTGCCGGTATTCTGAACCTTCACTACCAGGTGTATTGTTGCATACTTAATTATTGCAGTGCACATTCATAGTGATTCATAGATCAAACCGTTGCTGCATCAAATAAATTGAATAACGGACATAGGGTGTCATTGTACCAAATTTCAATTCATCCACAGGTCCATCCAAGGAGGGCGCGGCAAAAGCCGCGCCAGTAGGAGAAGACAAGGATCTGATTCAAATCATTCAATCGGTTACTTCTCTACTAGTAATACTGTATAAAAATGTTCAGCTCTGTTTTCCATTAACCTCAGTCAGCCAGTGCCACCCAGCTGCCTATATACTATCTCGTACTCCATCTCGTATTCTTATTATATGGATGTGTGCTATGATTAATTATTCTAGCTAGTGGAGTATGCACGTTTCCTACTACTACAAGAAAGTCAAAATACCCACCTACATATATAACGGAGGAGAGGGAGAGGAGGCCATTTTCTTTTATTTTCTTGTTTTTTTCTCTGTTTATGTATATATGAGCGACAAGAGTACAGTCAAAATCGACTCAATCTTGTATCCATACTTACATACTTGCTTTCATTTATATACGAATACAAAAAAAAAATAACAAAAAGAAGAAACAGCTGCCTAGTTTTCGCTCCACATCATCTCATCTCTCTACAAGCTGGCTCAACTGCTTCAAGAGCTTTCATAAAAAATAATAAAAAAAACCCTGCTTCAAGAGCAGCTGGCCATTGGACTGGAAAGCTCCCTGCCCTATTGGCCCATCACAGGGCCTAGCCCGCGTATGCCTCCCACGTAGTGGGCCGCAGCCGCATTTACGAGCTCGGCCCGTCCGTCCTTAGACCGCTCTCCCTGGCAAAGGTGCGGACTCGGCGGCGGCGCCGGCCGCCGGCGAGTTCGTTCCCCAGTTCCTCAGCCGGCGCGTGCCTTCCTTTTCCCTCCGCGCCCACTTCGACACCACACTGCTCCTGCTCCAACCCCCTGTGCTGTGTCCCCTCACCTCTTTTCCCTTCTGTCTCCACGCGCCACCGTGCAAAATGCTAGAGCGGACGGAGGCGCGGCCAACACGGTTACTGCCTAGTTTCTGTCTCTTCAGCCCCTTTCTATTGCAGGTCACTGGATTCGGACGATACAGCGACACCGTAGCTGTCGACAGCAGCACTGCGCATCGACCTCGTCCACCCACCCGTGATAGATTCCACTCCAGCCAGGTGCAAACATCCAGAATCCATCCTACTTTCACGTAATACTAGTATTACTCAGCTGCGTACTTATGTCATCTTACCGTCCAAGGTGTTAATTGTCTTCCCTTCATCCAATCATCCTCATACCAAGTTCAGAACAAATCAACTCGGCAATACATCACTCAGATTCCAGCATTTGTATATGGTAGTATATACCATGTTTACTTCAAAGGTACCCGGTACTGCTCCAGTTATCCAACAACTTATTTAAGCTCTGCATTTGCTGCAAGCATAGTTTTTTCTATTATTATTGTATACATCACGCCCTTTTCATTTTTGCTATTTTCTTCTTATGCAGCACTTAACTCTGTTTCTGGGACGTCCTCCAGGTCAATATCTTGTGCGCATAGGTCACGCAAATATCAGGCAACATCTATCTATATTGATCCATGTGCGTTAACATGACTTCTCTTTTTCTAGATTTCTTTTTTTTTAAACCATGTGTGGGTTGACTGGGCCTTTTTATTTTATGTAAACAAGCATGTTTGGCCTGCAGCCTCCTTGTACATGACAAAGTCACATGACTTGGTTTTAGCCTTTAGACTTAATTATGGTTTTGCTTTTGTTATAGTTGTGTTACCTACTCCACACTCGAGGTAAGAGTTTTTTTTAAATGATTTGTTGAGAACGTTGTTTTATGATTATTCATCACTAAGATTGGCCCGACTGCAGTGGACATAGGAGAATTCTCTATTCAAATAGCCTACTTGTCTTTCATATTGAGTTGTCCTCACCCAACCCCACTGTCGTGGACGAGACGCCAGATGCTGATGGTAAAATTTAATAAGGCTCCAGAAAATTGGACATTTGTTCTTGCTTTCCCTTTTTTTGCTGACTAAATTTACCAGGACCAGGTCCACCTACTTCCTTTTATGTGCCTGACACTCTTGAGTGCCCTGCAGCTTCTTCTTTGAGAATCAGGCACTTCATTTCGCAGTGCCCAAGCAACAATACACCTCTCCCCCCAAAACAATGGCCACTTATATTCTCTGTCTATCTCTGATTCTGTTCATCAACCAAGCTATTCCTGCCATGGCTGCTCAGGCCAACGAGACTGAAATTCCTTTGGGGGCCACAATCAATGCAGGCGGTGTGCAAAGTTGGGTCTCACCTTCGGGGCGCTTTGCTTTTGGCTTCTATCCTGATGATGAGGGCTTCTCCATCGGAGTCTGGCTTATCATCGGTGAATCCAGAAGGATTGTGTGGACTGCCAACCGGGATGATCCTCCTGTTTCTGGTGGCTCAGTTCAGTTAACTTATGGTGGTCTTCAATGGATTCCAGCTAACGCTGGCAGCCAAGGGAAGTTCATATTCGCCACCTCTACTCAGCCTGCCTCTGCTGCGATGACGGACACTGGCAACTTTGTGTTGTACAATAGCCAAAAACAGGTCCTTTTGTCCACCTTTGGTTCTCCGACGGATACCTTATTACCAGGACAGAACCTACTTCCTGGTAGCCAGCTGTTCTCAAGTGTATCTGAGACTAACCATGCCACAGGGGAGTATCGGCTTTCCAACCAGCTAGATGGCAATCTTGTGTTGTATCCTGTTGATGCAGTCGACCCTGATAGCTCATACTGGAATACTGGCACCTATGGCAATGGCTACCTCCTCACAGTTGCTTTGGATCCCAATGGCACACTATGGATGTTCGACCAACAAACAGCATATACAAATGTGTTGTTCCTCACAAACCAATCTTCTAAAGCAGATGTCTACTTCCACCTGACATTGGACGCGGACGGTATATTGCGACTCTACTCCCATGTGTTCTTTAGGCAGGGGGGAGCTCCCATGACAGAAATCAAATGGCAAAAGCCTAGCAGTGATCGGTGTGATGTGAAAGGCGTTTGTGGTCCAAATAGCTTCTGTAATGTGAGTCCTAATGGAAATACTAGCTGCTCTTGCCTCCCTGGTTTTGAATTCTTAGGTTCTAACCAAAGCATGCAAGGTTGCTGGAGGGTGCGGACTGGTGGCTGCACAGGGAATAGCTCTAATGATGGCATCAGACTGGTAGCTACGATGGTTGAGGTGAAGAATACTACATGGTCAGATAGATCATATGCTGTTCCACCACAGACTACAGGAATTGAAGCCTGCAAAGCTCTCTGTCTTTCTGACTGTTCCTGTGAGGTTGCAATGTTCGATTCCTACTGCTCAAAGCAGATGCTTCCAATGAGATATGGCAGGAGTTTAAGTCGTAGCAATACCACGCTATTTGTGAAGGTCTACACCTATGAACCCAATAGTGCTATCAGAAAGACTAGGAGCACTGGCTCAATTGCCATGTTGGTATCAGGCGTTGCATTGGCCATTTTCTCACTGATTGCGGCCTCAGCATTCATGCTACTCTACAAGCATCGGCTGTCATCACGGTACACAAGGGCTCCACAACTGCTAGACTCAGAATTTGATGATGGCAGCATAGCTATTCGATCCTATTCTTTCCAGGATCTGGAGATGTCCACGGATGGATTTTCTAACGAGTTAGGAAGGGGCGCTTATGGTACGGTGTTCAAAGGTGTCTTGACCAACAGTAACAAGGACATTGCAGTGAAGAGGCTCGAGAGGATGGCAGAAAATGGGGAGAGAGAGTTCCAGCGGGAAGTGTGTGCAATTGCACGAACACACCACCGTAACCTTGTGCGCTTGCTGGGATTCTGCAACGAAGGCATGCACCGCTTACTTGTGTATGAGTATTTGCCCAAGGGGTCCCTTGCGGACCTCCTGTTCAAGGCAGATGCAGTGCCTAGTTGGAGCAGCAGGGTTGCAATTGCGCTAGATGTTGCAAGGGGGTTACAGTACCTTCATGAGGAGATAGAGGTCCCTATAATTCACTGTGATATTAAGCCAGAGAACATACTCATTGACAACAGGGGAATGGCAAAGATAGCAGACTTTGGCCTGTCAAAGCTACTAATGGGGAACCAGACACAGACTTTCACCGGCGTGCGAGGCACACGTGGGTATCTTGCACCAGAATGGAGCAAGAACATGGCAATCAGCGTGAAGGCGGACATTTACAGCTACGGCGTCATGCTTCTTGAGATGATAAGCTGCAAGAAGAGCATGGAATTGAAGCTGGCTGGTGAAGAATGCAATATTTCTGAGTGGGCTTACGAGTACGTGATATCCGGTGACTTGAAGAATGTGGCGGCTGGGGAATGTGTCGACGAGGTGGAGCTGGAAAGGATGGTGAGGGTGGGCATTTGGTGCACGCAGAATCAGCCAGTGACCCGGCCTAGCATGAAGAGTGTGGTTCAGATGATGGAAGGAAGTGCTGAAGTTCGGCGGCCTCCACCGCCTGCATCATTTTCACAGTCGTTGATGCGATCTGGAAGCAACTGACAACTCTGATTGACGCTACAAAGGTATAATGAACTTTGTTTCTAGCAATTACTACGAAAGAATGGAATCTTGAGGAGGTAATTTAGCAGATGCAGATGATCGGTTTTCATCAGGAAGTAAAATGTTGACTAGTGTGCATTCTCATTGTCCTGATTAAGCAGTATGGAGATGGATCATCATTTGATAACTTGCATTACACAATACTGTGTATCCAGCTGGTGTAGATTGTTGTTGTCTGGTAGTTGTTTAGTTCTAGGAAATACTAGAAATATGGCGTGCCTGCCTTTATGACCCGTCAATTTGGCCTAATGTAATATAGATAATTGTGGTTATGCAAGTACCAAATTGTGGTTAGGTGAATCAAATTCTGGAGAGAGAAATATAGACATTTTAGGTCGGGGGAGGAACTGGATAAACTGTTACTAGTTGCCAAAACATTGGTTCTGGAAATTAGTGGTGCACTACACGTAGCGTATCCTAAATGCATTTCTCTGTTTTTCTGAGTTTGAGATGGTCGTCCAATGTGTGCTGCGAACCAGCACGCTGTTCTTCATCCCTCCCCCTCTCCATTCTACATAACCATGAATATTTTTGTTTAGTGTAGTGTCTGATGGTGAGTTGGTGACCTCTCTCTTTCTGAAAGAAAGATGGTGACCTCTCTGATGATTCCTTTTTCTTTGTTTTCTTCCCATGGGCATACATGAATCCAGTACAAACTGAGGCCAACCATGTGAGTATGAAATTACATGGTTTTGGCAATACATGAATCTTACCATCATGGTTCACGCAAGATTTGAATCAGGCCTGCAGCTTTGTTTTTTTGTTCTTTATCGAAGGCATTTGCACAACTGCAGTCTGCATTGCACCACCTCCGCGTGCCACTTGTCTTCCCTACTGCTATAGAGTAGAAATAAATTTTATCCTGTCATGTTTTGGTGATACAGTGCCACAGTGGCAGTATAAATGTTGGCAGTCTTGTTGCATTGCATCATGGCATGGATCCGAAACAAGATACTCTCGCTGGTTGCTGGCGCTGCTGCAGTGAGTGAATAATACAAAAACGGAAATTAGGTCACCTGACCTCACCTGCAACGTTGTGGCGGCTTCTGCTTCTTGCCTCTGCATGTGCATTCATCTCATTGAGGCAGCCAGCCAGCCACAGAGATCTGCTCCAGTCACAACACAGAATTGTTTTTATTAAAAAAAAAAGCATATACTAACTAGAGGGATGTGGTGGGCTGGACTGGTGCTGGTGAGTGAAATTACAGAATCTGTGGCTCACTTGCACTGCTGCTTAATTCATTCCTTATTACAGGCTTACACCTTTGATCTTACGGGCATGGTCCACTTTGCAGAATCATAAGGGACCAGCAGAGCAGCAGGCATTCAGGCCTGTGTTGTTTGGATCTGGGCGCCATTCTGCATGCATTTACTAGTAGTAATAGCTGTGATGTGGTTTGTTTGACTGGGTAACTAGGCCATTCTTCTTTTTGAATGAATGAACAAACGGGTAAATAAAATAGGCCAATGATTCCTCTCAGTCCTCATACACGGGCATTCTCTTCCATTAAAGAAGATGAGATGCTCAAGTTGCATGCATGGCACCGACACAACGACAGGGATGTATTAGAGAAAAATTCACCGGCGGTCCTGAACTTGGCAGCTGGTGTCACTTAGGTCTCCGAACTTTGAACAGTGTATTTCTAGGTCCCTGAACTTGCCTTCAGGTGTCATCTAGGTCCCTGAACTTGGCTTTGGGTGTCATTTAGGTCCACGAACTTTGAACAATGTATTTCTGGGTCCATGAACTTGGCTTCGGGTGTCATCTGGGTCCCTGAACTTGGCTTCGGGTGTCATCTAGGTCCCAATGCTGACGTGACGAGGTCTTACATGTGGGGCCTACATGTCAGTCAGTTATATTTCTATTTCGGGGTACTGTAGCTATAATTTCTAAAATATTCCAAAATTGTATCTTTTTTATATGATCTCGGATGAAGATTATGTTTATATGAAAAATGTAGCTCTCGACGAGATTTACAACTTTCTAGTTTTAAGTTTTTTAATTTGAGATCATTAAAATGCTTAAAAAATTAAACAAATTTTCAGCAGTATATTAATCGCGTACAAACGCTTGTCGTCTTGGAAAAATCATATCTTTTTTATATGCTGTCAAATGGAGATGATTTCTATATGAAAGTTGCAGCTCTCGATGAGATCTGCGACTTTCTAGTTTTGAGTTTTTTAATTTGAGGTCGCTAAAATGCTAAAAAAAATTAAACAATTTTTCAGGAATTAATATACTGTTGAAAATTTGTTTAATTTTTTTGAGCATTTTAGCGACCTCAAATTAAAAAAACTCAAAAGTAGAAAGTCGTAGATCTCATCGAGAGCTACAAATTTCATATAGAAATCATCTCCATTTGACAGCATATAAAAAAGATATGATTTTTCCAAGGCGACGAGCGTTTGTACGCGATTAATATACTGCTGAAAATTTGTTTAATTTTTTAAGCACTTTAATGATCTCAAATTTAAAAACTCAAAACTAGAAAGTTGTAGATCTCGTCGAGAGCTACATTTTTCATATAAAAATCATCTTCATCCGAGATCATATGAAAAAGATACAATTTTTTGAATATTTTAGAAATTGTAGCTACAGTACCCCGAAATAGAAATATAACCGACTGACATGTGGGCCCCACATGTAGGACCGCGTCACGTTAGCATTGGGACATAGATGACACCCGAAGCCAAGTTCAGGGACCTAGATGACACCCGAAGCAAAGTTCAGGGACCCAAAAATACACTGTTCAAAGTTCGAGGACCTAAGTGACACCCAAAGTCAAGTTCAGGGACCTAGATGACACCTGAAACCAAGTTCAGGGACCCAGAAATACACTGTTTAAAGTTCGGGGACCTAAGTGACACCAGCTGTCAAGTTTAGGGACCGCCGGTGAATTTTTCTCGATGGATTATGTACCTGTCCTGTGCCTGTGACTCTATGGCAAGGGCAGGGCGTGCATCATGACTTCGTTATGTGCCTTTATGCTAGGAAGTATGTACAGCCGGATCTTTTTTTTTTTTTTTTTTTTTTGGTTGCATGTACAGCCGGATCTGATCGCCCATCCATCAGGCATCTTACTGCTTGCTAGGAGGAGCACCATACTCGTAGTAGATAGGGGCATCATCCTGCCTGAATCATGTGCCGGAACAGATCCCAAAGAAAATGCATGGTCCATCTGGACTGGATCCGCTGCTCCTTTCACGGTGAAAGAAAGCAGAACGAGAGTGAGAGTGAGAGTGAGCAAGACGAGACCAGAGAAGCAGGCCAGGCAGCGGATCAGGACAAAGAGACAGTTTGGCGCATCATCTGATCATCATCTCCCTCCGGCCTCCAATGTCTCCAGCTTCGTTCTCCGGTTCTCCACAGGCATCGGCTGGAATCACGTTCACATGGATGGATGGATGGATGGTGGATGCCCCCCAATTTTGCCATCTCTCGCATATACCCCTCCCCCATCGCCCATCGTCTTCTTCCTCCTCCGTCCGCGGTCCACCTCAGCTACCTTACCTACTGGAGTACTCTTCTAGCCTCCATTTTTAGTTTTTTACCACCACTCTGCCTCTGGTAGCCAGGCAGCCAGCACAGACAGCGCATTCACTCCAATCCCACTCCCAGCTCCCAGCTCCCAGACCAGCGCATTCAGTTCAGTAGCTGCTGCGAGCTACCACACCGAATACATACCCACACGATACGATACGATACGATTCCAGTCGCAGAGGCAGAGCAAGCACCAATCGGCCGCGCCGTGCAGCAGTACATTTAACCGGCCGGCCGGGCCGGGCCGGCTGCACCATTGCTCTAGGAGTAGTGCAGCACTCGTCCTCTGCTTCCGTTCCGGGCAGAGCAGCCAGCGCCAGGACCAGGACGGCATGGTGTGGAAGAGCTGGGGCGCTGCGCCGCCGCCGCTGCGCATTACTCTGCTGCTTCTCGCTGCCGCGGCGCCGCTCTGCTCCGGCGCCGGCGACGTTGCCCTCAGCTTCTCAGCCACCCCGCGCCGCGTATCCGGGTCCACGTCTGCCGCCTTCGCCTTCCGGGTCATGCGCGCTGCCGGCGGGCCTTGCGCCGACTGCCTCGTCACCTGCCAGGTACCATACCAAATGCACGCACGGCATTGCTGCCTGCCTGCATTCAGCACGGTGCAGATGAGCGCTGACCATGCATGTGGCTGCTGCTTGCTGATTTCTTGTTTTGTTCCTCCCCCTCCTCCTGGCTCCTGTTCCCGCTCCTTCTCCTTGTGCTATCAATGGCATGCTAGGTGGATTATTGAATTTGATGTAGGAACACACACTAAAGGATCGATGCTTGCTTGTGTTTGCATGCCATGTACATCCATGCAGTTGGACGGCGAGCCGGCGTCGCCCTGCGGCGGGAACAACGGGACGACGGCGGCGGCGGCGGCGAGCTACACGGGGCTCAAGGACGGGAACCACACCTTCACGGCGTGCGCGAGCACCACGTCATCTTCGAATTCATCGTCCATCTTCAGCCCCACCTGCGCCACCTACGCTTGGGATGTTGGTTGAGTAACAAACATCCCCTCTCTTTGTCTTCTCCGCTGTAACTGTGAGCCTGCTGTGACGACTGTGAATCACGCGAGCTGCACCGTGCAGACACTGTCCCCCCGACGGCGTCCGTGTCTGCGGGGCCGGCGTTCACGAGCGCGGCCTCCACCGTGTCGGCGCTCGTCTCCTTCTCCGAGCCCTGCCCTGGCCGCGGTGGATTCGTCTGCAACGCCACCTACTGCAATGTACTGCACCGCACTGAATTGCCTCTGTCTGCACGCACGCACGCGCAGCCAAAAACGGACGTGCGTTTTCACTGCATGCATCATATCATATTGTTTGCATTGCATTGCAGCTCATCGTGTACGGCTCCGGCAGCGTGGACCCGTCGACACTACAGGTGCTCAGCCCCGGCCTGCGCTACTCCGTCGCCGTCACCATCTCGCCGGACGCGCGGTACGGCCGCCTCATCCTCGTCATGGGCAGGGGCTTCTGCACGGACGCCGCCGGACACCCGTTCACCAGGACGCCCAACTCCACATTCACCCTGCACTTCGGTACACTGAACTGAAACACGATGACATGCTCGCTCTCAACGAATCGCTACGCTGCGTGTTGAAAAATCGTTTCGTTTCAGATCGAAGGAGTGACTCCATGAACATCACTGCCACCGTTCCCGAGAAGATGCTGCAGATACAGGGCGTCACCAGGCTGGTTCAGGCCACCAACGATGACAACAACTTAAGGATGTACCTCTCCTTCGCTCAGCCGGTGCTCAACTCGTCGGAGCAGATCCTGAGTGCCCTTACGGCGACCAACGCCGTGCTGACGCCCACCAACAGAAGCACCCTCGGCAATCGCCGCTTCGGCTATGTTGTAAGTAGTAGCTAGCAGCTTGCAGCTACATACATGCTGTATTCTTTCAGTTCAGTTCAGGCACGACTAGCTGCCTGCCTGTTGATTCAAATTCGATCGCTCATGCATGTCCTTGGTTTGTTCGACTCACTGATTGCATACTTTTATGATCTTGCTAACTAACTAGGTGGACAAGATGTCCGACACCGCCGTTGTGACCATTGCCTGCGACACAAGCTCTATCATCAGCAGGCAAGGGACTCCGGTTGTTTCAGCAGAGCCATTCACCTTTCTTTATGGTTAGTACAGAGAACCACACCACCCTCTGCTTCTACTCCACCCAATTTCTAATTCAATTCACTGCTACTCTGTCACTACTCATCTGATTAGCATTTTCAGATGCTGTTTAAACTTACTCGTTTCTTTGTTTTTCTTTTCTTCCTTCTGCTCGGTAACCTTGTGGTAGATACACAGAGACCTTGGGTTAAACTCGGCACATCGACTTGGAGGACCAGCTCTCTTGACATCTCGGTCCTGATCAAGTTTGCAAAGCCTGTGTTCAACTTTAGCTCCTCGGCAGTGCAGGTGTCTGGGGGCAATGTGTTGAGGCAAGATTATATATTATTAAACAATAATAAATACAATCTTAAACAAAGTGACTCATCTCCTAATGTATTCGCCTAGGAGAAGATAACTAATTAAGGCTGTTATTAGCATCTCATGGGTCATTGTTCTTTCAGATTCCATGAAGCCAGTAAGAGCATATACACGGTGCAGATACAGGCGGTCGACAAGCTGGTGTCGGTTCAGGTCGCTGAGAACGCAGCGCAGGACGTGGCTGGGAACCCCAACCTAGCATCAGACCGTCTTCAAGTCAGGCACTGTATGACCATCTTCTTTGCTTCAGACATTCATACTAGTTACAGACACTCATTAGGCAGGCAGCAGGGCACTTGATGTACTGTATGTATCTGCAGATTCTGTGCCTGCGTCATCGTCTTGGATCGCGGCAATCACCACTGTCATATTTCTGACAACTGCTGCCGTTGCCACACTCCTCACCGTTTCGACAACGTCTCTCGTCGCTTCCGGAGCTACCTCGAGGCCCTCTTCCTACATGATCTCAGAGCCATCAAGAAATGTACTGGTACGTACGCCGCACCGTAGATGATATCGCATCTTCAATTCTTCATGCATGGTTACATTACATCACAAGATGGATAGCTGATAGTGTATAGGCCATTTGGTGATTGATCTTGTGAGTTTTATTTAGAGGATGGCGTGCCACATCCAAATCTTTGCTCTGTCAAGATGGCTGTCAGTGAACCTGCCAATTGAGTACTACGAGTTTGCAAAGGGGGTAGAATGGAGCATCCCCTACATGCGTCTTCCATGGGAAGGCCTAGCTGCAGATCCGTTCCTGGGATACTCCACAATGCCCGCAATTGCACTCGACAGGAGTGCCGTCGGTACTGCAAACATCTCCTATCCTCGAGCACAAGGTCAGCCGATGGTGCCGACGCAGATCATCCCGTCAGACCCGGTATTCCCAACGGAGATCCCTGAAGATCGGAAACCCACACCGCCGATGCAAACTCCCAGAGACGCCACGCCGGTGATGCCAGTGCAGACCCCGTTGCCGCTGGACGGGATGCCGCTGACTGCAATGGAGTACCGTTCTTTCTTCGAGGTCAGTTGTTCTACTTACTGCTTGCATTGCTTAAGTTCTGATGAAGTCTGAATATATAATGAACAAGCAAAGTTTAAAACATTGCAGAACCCAGACATGAAGCCTGAGGCACAGATCATCATGAAGCTACAAGATTTGGATGGGTATGCTGCATTGTTGACGATGCTTGCTTGTGCAATGGCGTAGCATGAAGAAAGTGGACTGATGAGCTGAGCATGTGTTCTTGTGTGCCCATTACATGCAGGTGGAAGTACTTCGGCAGGAACATGTTCTGGCTGGGTGTCATCGGCGGCGGCCTCATCCTCCTGCACCTCCTCACCCTCCTCTACTTCAAGCTGAGGTACAGAGACAGGGAGCAGCAGCAGCATTGCTACGGTGCACTGGTTCTCCCCAGGCTGGAGATCATGGTCGTCGTCCTGGCGATGCCGTGCGTCGCCCAAGCGGCGGCGGCGCTCATCTGGGGCGGGACCAGGTACGGCCTGGTGGTAGGGATCGTGCTCACCGCCGTCCTGACGTCGTTCCTGGTGGGCCTGCTGCTGTTCCTGTCGCTGGGCATCACCATGGGCAGGCTGCTGCAGTACAAGGAGGTGCACCAGGAGGGGCAGGAGTACGACCACTGGTACCAGGAGCTGGTCCGCCGCACGCTGGGCCCTGGCAAGCGCGGGCAGTGGACGTGGAAGGACCCGCGCCGCGCCGCCTGCCTGCTCAAGCTCGGCCCGCTCTTCGAGGACCTGCGCGGCCCGCCCAAGCACATGCTGACGCAGATCGCCACGCGCGGCGGCGGAGGCGGCAAGCGCCGCCTTGCAGGCGGTGGACCAGAGCCGATGATTGCGTCGGAGGACGAGAACGATGACTCGGAGGCGCCCTTCATCCAGAAGCTCTTCGGCGTGTTCCGGGTCTACTTCACACTGCTGGAATCGGTGAAGCGCGTGGCGGTGGGCATCGTGGCCGGCGCGCACGCGTCGTCGGGGCGGTCGTCCCGCGCGCACGCCGTGGCGGTGCTGTCCGTCACCTCGTTCCAGCTCTTATTCATGCTGCTCAAGAAGCCCTTCATCAAGAAGCGGGTGCAGCTGGTGGAGATCCTGTCGGTGGCCAGCGAGGTGGCCGTGTTCGCGGCGTGCCTGGCGCTGATCGACAGGACGTCGGCGGCGAGCGGCGGCGGCGGGTGGCTGCCCGACGGCGAGGCGCGCGGCGTGGGGCTGGCGATGCTGGGCGCCTTCGTTCTGGGGTTCGCGGCGCAGGTGTGCAACGAGTGGAACGCGCTGTACCGGCAGGCGCGCCTGCTGAGCGCCGACCAGAGCTCCTTCCTGGACGGCGCCAAGACAGCGTGCCTGGGCCTGCTGCTGTTGGTGCTGCCGTCGTCCGTCCTCGGCGAGCTGGTGGCGGTGAGGCACCACCAGGACCCTCCACCTCCAGACGGCGGTGGAGCCGGGGAGAGCGTGTCGGCGTCGACGGCGGCCAACGGGGGCAGGGGCGGGAGCGGGAGCGAGGGTTCCCGGGGCTCGAGGGGCTCCAACAACGAGCGGTGGTGGCTTCGGCAGCTGCGGGAGGTGGCGAAGGCTAGCTTCAGCAAGGAAGGCAATGCGGTCCCTGCCGGCGGCGGGGGGGAGGAGGCGTCGACCAGCGGCAGCAAGGCGAGGAGTGGGGAGTGGAAGTCCAAGTCCAAGAGCCTCTACAACGATCTCGAGGCCATCTTCTCCAACACCAGCAGGTGATCCGGTCCATCTATTCTCGACCGTCCGATCCGAAACCGACCGATGAGCATGCAGGTCCACCTCACCTAGATGTACATGTATGTATCTTCTTAAATCTCCAATTTTCAGTACGAAACGATGGAGTATGTATTGATTACAAAATTTTGGTGATGAAACAATGAATTAGCTTAGGCCTGTTTGGATTCACTATTTACTGGCTAATAGCTCATATTTAATATTAGCTAGCTAATTATTAGCTCCTACTCTCTCTGTTACAAATTATAAGTCATTTCAAAAATCTCAGAGAGTCGAAGCATCTCAAGTTTGATCAAAATTATAGAAAGAATTATAAAGATTTATGACATCAAATATGTATACTATGAAAATATAATTAATGAAGAATCTAATGATACTTAGTTGGTATCATAAATATTATTATCTTATTATACAAATTTGGTCAAACTTGAGACACTTTGGCTCTCCAAGAAAGTTAGAATGACTTATAATTTGGGACGGAAGGAGTACATACTGAGAGGTGTTGGATGCACAACTAATAAAAAAATGCTACTACTATCTTATTGGGTCTAACTAGTGAGATAGTTATTTATCTAGAGGTCAAGCTAATAATTAGCTATTTTATTAGCTGCAGCTCTTTAGAAAAAAAGATAATTATTAGCAGATAGCTACTATCTATATTGTTCCAAACACAGCCTTAGTTTGATAGCTCATATGATATGTGAATAAGCGAAGTTTCTGAGGCGGCAAAAAAGTGCTCTCGTGTCTTTATTTTTTTCACCCTCTTCATGCGCCAAAGGTGCACAAGCGAAAACGGCTTGTGAAGCCAAAATCAAGAAGAAGAAAAAAACCGAAGTTGCTTTTGTCTAGAACCTGAAGCCATAAAATGCGCCTTTTTGGCTTCACCGTTTTGGAGAAAACCGAAGCCCTGACAAAGAGGACCTAAGGATGTATTTGGTATCTCTGAACATTTCTGATTCAGACATGGAACGCCAGAATTGGTACTAAACGATTTGAATGATAGAGTTCCAGCTCCAGAAACAGAGAGAAACGATTCATCTTTTTGCACTACATGGTTGAATATGTATGCTAAAATGTGGTTCTAGCTCCAGAAACCAAGAGAAATGATTCTTCTTTTTGCACTACATGGTTGAATATGCTACCGACATATTTTTGTTCTGACCTCGTGGACTTCGTCTGTCGTTTACTAAGACTTTTTATTGAAAAAACATACGTTTGAGGAACCAGAATTCAACCTCATTTGCTCACATAGTGATTTTGATTCGTTCTAAAAACGTTTCTTGAGAGAATCCAAATCTAAAACATTTGCGTGAGAATTTGGATCCCTGCCAATTAGGGTATTACACCCAAAATCTTTACTACCCTTGCCATCACGATTTCGATAAAAATCCCATGCATGGTTTCCAATGCTGATGGGCCTTTTGGGGCAATGCATGTGTTAGTGAGATTTCGATAGCAAATTTGGGATTACGAAATCTATAGTGGCAAATAACTCACAAGCTGTCCCAAAGTAGAACTACATGAATTAAGCATAAATCAGTTTATTTTGGATCAAAATAAACGTATAGCTAGCTGATCATGAACTATTTAAGTAGTACTACATCACTGTCACTCTACTACTAGTTGATCTATGGTGTGCCTAGACGGCCATGACTAGTTCATCCGCACAACTAATGACTAAACTAAGCCATCGCTCTCAAAATGTGAATTTGTTCTTTCGTAGTACATTACAACAAGCGTCAGTCCTACGTCCACATCCCTGCGGGTCCATGAGAAATTGAGAATGATCCATTCTCAATCTCATTCCCATTCCCATTCCAATTCCAATTCTCCGGCTCTCCCTGTCTCTCCAGCACGATGTCACCTGTCTGCTGTCTACTAGCAGTATATACTACGTAGTACAATACATGTGGACGGACGTCCATGTGATCGATCGATCGCATTCGCATCCTGCATCGTTGGGTTGCCTTTGCCTCCACTCCCAGCGGAGAGGCCCTTCTTCTTTCTCCAGCAAGCAGCAGCAGCAGCAGCAGCAGCCCAATTGCATTTCAGTGATGGTGATCTGATTTCTGTAGCCACGGCGACGGTGAAGAGCAAGGAGCAGGAGCTGGGTGACTGACGAGCGAGGCCCACCCACCGTAGGTGAACGGCAGCCAGCCAGCCAAGCCACATCACAAGGCAAAGGCAAATAGGCGATGCCTGCAGGCGCGGCTCCAGCTCCACACACGAGGACCAGGTCCAGCGGCAGCGGCAGCCCCAGCGCGGCAGCCCTCGGCCCCCCGCTTCCCTACTGGGGCGGCGCCGCTGTTGGCGCAGAGGAGCAGAGGTGGCGCATCGGCATGGACTCCGCCACCGCCGCTCTCCTCGACTCCGCCTCTTCCTCCGCCAACGGCAACGCCAAGGAGATGCCCGCCCGACACCTCGCCCACCGCACCGCCCACAACATGTCCTCCTCCTCGCTCCGCAAGAAGTCCGACCTCGCGCTCCTCCGCAAGGTCCCCTGCGCCACGCTCCGCCGCCTCCTCGACAACTTCCAGGAGGTCCTGCTCGCCACCAAGCTCGCCCTCCTCTTCCCCGCCGTCCTCCTCGCGCTCGCCGCGCGAATCTTCCAATTCGGCCAGGCAACTCCTCCTCCTACTGTCATTGCATCTTTTTTCCCATTAATTTCTCGCTCGTATATTCGTTTTTAGTACTCCAGTTCGATCAAAATTTGGGCATGTTTTTCGATTGATATTCTCTGCGTCATTCAACGCGCACAGTCAGACCGGGAGACAGATATAGATTGTTTTTTTATACGTGCATAAAAAAGAGCATTTTTATCACACCAGAGGCCAGCCAGGCTCAGGAGGCAAGATTGCATCCGCTTCATGTGCCGCCACTTCCCAAGCACATTGTCCTTGTCCCAAACAATAAACAACCCTGCAACTGCAGATATATATATAGCGCTATGTTGCACAAACTACCCATCCAGGTCAAAGAAAATACAACACAACGCGTGAACAGAGAAACAGACTCGCGCTCTCTGGTGATGGCTAGAATTGCAAAGTATTTGTAATTTTGCATACATACATGTGACCATGTGGGCTAAGCTGGCCTGTTCCTGCCAAATTCTGTTCGATCTGACACAGATGGAATCATGGAATGAAGAAATTGCACCACAACTAAACTAATCCGCCAATCACATGCATGAGCATGTACGTCCTATCTTACACCTTGTCGGTCCTGCTCTGCTTGCCCATCTACTCACCAGAACCTGATTTATTATTCTTCATCCGTCGCCCAATGTTCTCCTTCCTTCGACCCCTTCAGTTTTGAGGTCACTATGAGCATCCACAAATGGCACAGTTGACAACACCGACAAGTTGGCTTCAGGTTTTAGCTCCAGCTCAGCAGGTTGATTTAGACTTTCACTAGGCATAACAGCGGAAAGTGATATGTAATTCCTTCCATGAGATATTAATGATGTGTAGTTCCTCTTCCTACCATGAGATATGAATTTTGCATCAGGACAAACTTCTACTTTGTCTTTCACCGTGGTCCTGCTGGGCATGTGAACTAGCTTGCACATGTACAATGTTCTTCTCTGTCCTCGTCCAAAAACATGAGTACATGATATACACAAACAAAAGGACACATTGGATTGCCACAAACATGACCTCGCTAGACGCTGAATGAGCCTCGCTTCTTTTGTTCCATTGCCACCTCACCATCGTTTTCTTAACTTCAACAAGATACAACTAAATATAGGACTCCATCTCAGTATTGGATTCCAATGGAACTAAAACTGATCAAAACAAGTGATGCTTTGTAGCCAATGTATGATCATGCACATATCTCCCCTTCCTTTTTCTTAATGCATGCTTTCTTCTTGAAACTCAACAGGAATGGGTCTTTGTGCTTAGCTTGATCGGCCTCGTTCCTCTTGCTGAGCGACTTAGCTTTCTGACTGAGTAAGTTTGTTCTGCTCATTATCATACCATGTTCTTGATACCTCCTGTTGATTAATATCTTTCCGCTATATTAATATATGTTAATGTTACAGGCAGGTTGCGTTTTACACAGGGCCTACTGGTAATAAAAAAAATAAATACTGTCAGATTCAGTCTTCTTATCCAGGCCACAACCTTTACAATGTATCCTAACCTGCCCGAGTAAATTGCAGTGGGTGGACTGTTGAATGCAACATTTGGAAACGTAACAGAGGTCATCATTGCAATCTTTGCGCTGTATGAAGGCAAGGTAGTGGTGGTGAAATGCTCCCTACTCGGCTCAGTCTTGTCCAACTTGTTGCTTGTGCTTGGAACCTCCCTTTTCCTTGGTGGCCTGGCTAACCTTGGAACTGAGCAACTATACGACAGAGTAACCAACTCAGCTATTTCTCACCTATTATTAAGCTGTCCTTGAAAACACCAAAAGAAGTTTTTTGTCTTACTAAAATGAGTATATGGTTTTGTTGTGTACAGATGCAAGTAGATGTCAGCACAGGACTTCTGATTCTTGGCGTGCTATGCCACTCTCTGCCACTGATGCTGAGGTATGCTGTGAGCTCTGGGGAGCACGCGGTATCCTCTTGGGATTCAGAACTGGAGCTGTCCCGAGCATGTAGCATTGTCATGCTCCTTGCCTATGTAGCCTACCTTTTCTTCCAACTGAAAACCCACCGCCAACTCTTTGAGCCCCAAGAGGTGTGTTTGTAATATGTTGCTGATTGTAACCACCAGGAGCTGCTAAAATTGAACCAGTTGGTTAATATAACTATATGGTCCAATCAAATGATTTTGTAGGTTGAAGATGATGATGATGATTCGGTCTCTCAAGACGAGGCAGTACTGGGATTTTCCAGTGCGATGATTTGGCTGGGGGTCATGACTCTGATGACAGCAGTCCTATCAGAGTTTGTTGTGAGTACAATTGAGGTATGCATCATGCAGTACAATGCCATGTTTATTTTGCCCATTTCAGTCAATGCATACACTGTAGTAGGTTGTAGTGCAGCTAGTTATTTTCTGACAGAGAGTCATGTTAACAGGCAGCATCAAAATCATGGGAACTATCTGTCAGCTTCATTAGCATCATCTTGATTCCAATAGTTGGTAATGCAGCAGAGCATGCCGGTGCAGTCATATTTGCTTTTAAAAACAAGCTGGTAGGGAACTTGAGGAGCTCTTGCACACTCATTGCAATGTTGTGGTAGCATCTACTAACAGAACATTGTTGGTTGAAACAGGACATCACCCTCGGAGTATCTTTGGGTTCTGCTACACAAATTTCCATGTTTGTGGTGGGTGTTAACTAAACCTGTAGAGATAGTTCCATGTGCTTTTTTGCATCAGTAAACTTTAATGGTGGAACCAAAAACGTGCTAGGTGCCATTGAGTGTCCTTGTAGCCTGGATCATGGGAGTCCCGATGGATCTTGATTTCAACTTGCTTGAGACTGGTTCTTTGTTTCTTGCAGTATTAGTAACGGCCTTCACGCTCCAGGTATTTTCTTTCCTTTTTCTTTTGCACCCTCCTTGATGCATCTTAAACATGATTGATAGCATGGATCTTTCATTAGTAGAACATTCATAAATCTTGGTTGGTTAGTTGTATGTGCTTATTTTATTTATGAAGAAAAGAAATGTCCACTTGGTACGGTTGGGCTGTATCCTTGTTTCTAGGGTGCAGCAAAATTTAATTTTCTCTAGGAGTAAAGCCCATTGATGTGTTATTACTGGCCATAGGAGTGCTGTCAATATTGTGGTATTAGCACTAGAGAGTGACTACTCGTTTACGTGTTTTGCAGGACGGATCATCGCATTATCTGAAGGGACTGCTGCTTCTGTTTTGCTACATTGTCATTGCCATATGCTTTTTTGTTTTGAGACAGCGTGGAAGTATGGATTTCTAGTCTCAACAATTTGAACCATAATTGGTTGACATTTTCTAAATAATCTTAACAATATGTTGCTGATGCCAGATGGAAGCAACGATGATGTCCATCATCAGCTGGGTGTAGCAAGCAAGCCATGGAGGATTTAGAGTGCCAGAGCTGACAGTAGTTTCTCAATGAATAGCATGGACTTTGGTTTGCACAATTTTGCATGGAGCACTGGAGGAGCCCTGTGAAGTTCTGACTAAAGTATGTAGACTGCGGGAAGATGCTGTGCAGCTAATGTGTGAAAGCAGAAAGCAATCAGGCGAGACAATATGTAAGTACATACAAAGACTATAGCTGAAAACGTACGTCGTATATTATATAGATATTGCTTGAGACAAGTGTACATTACTGTTGTTTTGTTCTTCCAAGTTCCAACCAAGGTGGTGTTATGTGGATTTGTTAGCACTTGAGCAGAGATAATAGGCAAGCAATGCAACTAGAATTCGGTTGAGCTGTTGAAATCGTCTCCTGTAAATCTGTGATATATCTTACTATTTCCAACTGGCCTTTTAATGGTGCTTTTATGTTAATCCTTGCCAGGCACTCCAGGAAAAAGAAATGTACATCATAAGAATTCACACAGAAGCTATAAAACGCATTATCGTAGTTTTTTTGTGCAGACTAAGATATTTGTTTTTCTTCACCCCTATGAACATCTGAGCTACAAATAAGGTGTGTGCGTGTGTGCGTGCTACAAATAAGGTTGTGTGCATGCATTCATAAAAGTGGGTGTGCTTATCTAAAAGACCCTTATTAATGTATTTTTCATTTGCCACAAAATAAAAATGTTTGCATGTTTACACTTCTTTGGGTTTGCATTGCACTGTATATTTTGCCAGGACACTCATCGTCACAGATTCTGTCTTGTCTTATGCATGCCTTTTTGCACGGTCTGTCTGCGCTCGGGTGCCTCGTCCAGAAAGAACATAGACAAAGAAAGAAACTGAAATGAACGACAGGTGTATGTGCAGACACTCTTATAAGAAAAATAAATATGGATCCTAAAAATTCACTCAAAAGCTATAAAACACCGTGTCATAGTTCTTCGGTGCAGACTAAAATATTTGTTTTTCTTCGACCCTTTGTATTATTTGGCTGCACTCAGTGGCGGATCCAGCAGTCAAACCATGTGGGGCCAGCTAGTAGACACTGTAGGGCCAAGCCATATAAGCTACAGTAAAATTCTACTAGTTTCATCAAATCCTGTGGGGCCAGGTGGCCCCACAGCTATAGCCTGCATCCGCCACTGGCTGCACTCAAATCCATCTCAATTTCCATGTATCGAGATAGAAAAACTAGTTAAATTTTTTACTTCAATCTACTCTAATACATTATATGAGTACGCGTGTCTAAAAAAATCTTATTTTTCGCAAAAAAAAACCTTATTAGTGCATTTTTTTATTTGCCACAAATGAAAGTGTATACCTGCCCTAGGATAAGACACTCTCAGTGGTCACAAGTTCTGTCCCGTTTTATGCATGCTTTTTTGCACGGTCTGTCTGCATGCCTTAACCAGAAAGAACACAGACAAGTAAATAAACTGAAACGAAACGACAGTGGAGTAGGTCACCCTCGTTGGGAGAAAAAAAAAACTTCACCGACAGTTCAGCCTTCAGAAGTTGTTTTTTATACCAAATCTTATTATTTATTCTCGGCTCGTTTTCTCATAATCATTATTAGCCTTATTTTAAAATAATTGATAACTTCCATTGTTATTGTTTGTGTAAACAACATTTATTTGAATAATTAGTAAAGCAATGTGAGAAAAGTATCATTAGAAGTGTTGTCATATGGTTGTGACTTGTGAGCTAGCCTATAGTTGGTGAAGGGTCGGCATCAGATCCATCCATCGCCTCGCCCTAGCTAGTGTCTTATGCGAAACCTAATCTTCCCCACTAAGCAATGTAAAAAAGGTTTATTAGCATAAAGTGACCTTGTCTTATTTGCAATGCATCAACACACGACAGGTGTCATCTACCAAGTTTTCTTTTATAAAGTTCACCAGCCAAGTTGCTGCCGTAGCCATCATGGTTTAGGAACCTCCGGTTCCACCACAAATTAGAGCCAGCTTAAGTGTGTACCTTGATTGGTGTTAGCAAGAGTGCCACTGTGCCAGTACAATTAGCACGCACATGATAGCAAGTACTCTCTCTCTCTCTCTCACCCCCCCTAGAAAAGTTGATGTTTTATGATTCAAAATTTGTCAAAAAAAAAACTTGATGCTTTAGCTCTTGAAACTAGATTGGGCCCATATCAACTTGACAGGTCTCCATGCCTTTATGCACTGCTTTTAACTAGCGACTTATTTCTTAATTAGCAAGAGTCACTCAATAAATAGAGCTACTCTATACATGGGTAATTCTAGGAACAAAGTACAATCTCAATGCGAGTTTTATGGACATTAAATAAACTGACATGACATGGTATAAATAAATAGTGAAACGGTAAAAGTTTCATAGGATGAAAGGAGTCTTGGAAATAAGAACATGAAACATCCATTGAGACTGACCTAATCTATCATAAAATCCTAAATCACCAAGTTTTTTTGGGACAGAGGAATTATTACAAACGCAGTGGCCAGCGGATGCAACATCCTGGTTGAGATTTGGGACACGGATATTATGGTCCCTAAGCGAAATTCTTGGTTTAACTGTTACTATTCGTCATGAATGGTATGTCCAAACACTAGGTTTAACTCACATGGCTAGTGATCTAGTGAAAGATGATGATGTGCTCGTCAACACTGGTAGTCTAATATGATAAGTTTGTCAATCTCATGATATGTCGATCCAATCTCTCGGAGACGTGCATAGGTGTGTTCGCACATGTACAGTGGTGTTATGCATGTATGAACATATACATCTGTAGTATTATTTATCAGAACGATAGTTATTTGGTGTTAGCAGGGATGAAAATGATACGGATATTTATTCGACCGTCCGTTCGACCGAACAAATATGAACACTTATCTGGATAGTTACTCGGATATCCGTATTTTTTTTCGGATACGGATAATAAAACGGATATCTTAGGCGGATATCAAATACGGATGTAATATCATCGATATCCGGCGGATATCGGATAATCCGGTTAAGTATCGGATATATCCGGATATTATTGAAACGGATATTATCCGGATATTATTCAAACGACCTTGGATGGAGAAATTTAAAAATCACAAATTTGAACCGTCCAAACTATCTCAAATGGAAAGTTGACCAAAACAACAATTGTAGATCTTGATGAGTTGAACAAACTTGGTATTCAAAACTTTTCAATTTGAAGTCATTTAGAGTTCATAATACTAGAGTCAAAGTGTTGTTTTTCATTTGACCAAATTTGACTTGGTCAAACTTGCTCAAATGAGACACTAAATGACCTCAGATGAAAAAACTCTGAATACCAAGTTTGATCATCTCAGCAAGATCTACAATTGTTACATATCTCATTTTTCCATTTGAGAAAGTTTTATCAAACACTAGTCACAAATTCTTGAATCTCATATAGACTTTCTAAAACTATGTCACACACTTGTGAAATTTGAACTACATTTTGTTCAAACTTTCTCAAATGAAAAAATGACCTATATAAGGATTGTAGATCTTGACGAGCTGAACAAACTTGGTATTCAAAACTTTTCAATTTAAGACAATCTAGGGTTCCGAAAACTAGTTTGTAGGCATCGAAATTTAAAAATCATAAATTTGAACCATCCAAACTATCTCAAATGGAAAGTTGACCAAAACAACAATTGTAGGTATTGATGGGTTGAACAAACTTTGTATTCAAAACTTTTCAATTTGAAGTCATTTAGAGTTCATAATACTAGAGTCAAAGTATTATTTTTTTTATTTGACCAAATTTGTCTTGGTCAAACTTGCTCAAATGAGACACTAAATGACCTTAGATGAAAAAACTCTGAATACCAAGTTTGATCATCTCAGCAAGATCTACAATTGTTTTTTTTTTTTGCGACGAAAGATCTACAATTGTTACATAGCTCATTTTCCCATTTGAGAAAGTTTTATCAAACACTAGTCACAAATTCCTGAATCTCACATAAACTTTCTAAAACTATGTCACACACTTGTGAAATTTGAACTACATTTTGTTCAAACTTTCTCAAATGAAAAAATGGCGTATATAAGTATTGTAGATCTTGACGAGCTGAACAAACTTGGTATTCAAAACTTTTCAATTTAAGACAATCTAGGGTTCCGAAAACTAGTTTGTAGGCATCGAAATTTAAAAATCATAAATTTGAACCATCCAAACTATCTCAAATGGAAAGTTGACCAAAACAACAATTGTAGATCTTGATGACTTGAACAAACTTTGTATTCAAAACTTTTCAATTTGAAGTCATTTAGAGTTCATAATACTAGAGTCAAAGTGTTGTTTTTTCATTTGACCAAATTTGACTTGGTCAAACTTGCTCAAATGAGACACTAAATGACCTCAGATGAAAAAACTCTGAATACCAAGTTTGATCATCTCAGCAAGATCTACAATTGTTACATAGCTCATTTTCCCATTTGAGAAAGTTTTATAAAACACTAGTCACAAATTCTTGAATCTCATATAGACTTTCTAAAACTATGTCACACACTTGTGAAATTTGAACTACATTTTGTTCAAACTTTCTCAAATGAAAAATAGCCTATATAAGGATTGTAGATCTTGATGAGCTGAACAAACTTGGTGTTCAAAACTTTTCAATTTGAGACAATCTAGGGTTCCGAAAACTAGTTTATAGGCATCGAAATTTAAAAATCACAAATTTGAACCGTCCAAACTATCTCAAATGGAAAGTTGACAAAAACAACAATTGTAGATCTTGATGAGTTGAACAAACTTGGTATTCAAAACTTTTCAATTTGAAGTCATTTAGAGTTCATAATACTAGAGTCAAAGTGTTGTTTTTTTATTTGACCAAATTTGACTTGGTCAAACTTGCTCAAATGAGACACTAAATGACCTCAGATGAAAAAACTCTGAATACCAAGTTTGATCATCTCAGCAAGATCTACAATTTTTACATAGCTCATTTTCCCATTTGAGAAAGTTTTATAAAACACTAGTCACAAATTCTTGAATCTCATATAGACTTTCTAAAACTATGTCACACACTTGTAAAATTTGAACTACATTTTGTTCAAACTTTCTCAAATGAAAAAATAGCCTATATAAGGATCGTAAATCTTGATGAGCTGAACAAACTTGGTGTTCAAACGTTTGAGACAATCTGTATCTTTATCTTATTTGTTGCTTTACTCTTTAGTCTTTCGGCTTAATCTAGATGGATTATGGACAATCTTATATATATATATATACTGCTTTTACTCAATATCCGAATAGATATTTGTATCCGACCTTCTCCGAATCCGATTCATACCGTATTTGATACTCATTATTCGTATCCGTAACCGAGTCAATCCATATTCGTATATGTATCCGAACGCTATCCGTGTCCGAATCCGAACAGAAATATGAAAACAAATATAATATGAGTGATATCCGTTCGTATCCGATCCGTTTTCATCCTAGGTGTTAGGAAGACAAAAGGTCCGCCAAGCAAGACAGAGCAGAGCTGATGGAACGATGACTGTTGCGAAGATTTGAGTACGAGCTGAGTGTAGGAAGCTCTAAAATGTATCAAATTGACGTAGACTTCGTCAGCTCCAAGCAATTTCTGCTCCTTGCTGCAGTGCATAGAATGTAGGAGTCGGTAAAGTAAAAAAACAATAACTTTATCACTTTCTAATTTATCTAAGAAAAAATGGTACCATGTCATCAAAATATCTATGTGACATCAATTTTGTATTAAAATCATATTGAAATACACATAAAACTCCTACTAAAGATGCCTTAAATGTATGGCTAGATGTGAGCCGTACTACACCAATAGTTGGTGTAAACAAAGCGCTTCTAGATGCTTTTCTTCCTTCTTGGTCGAGTTGTCTGCAGCAACGCGGAAACGGAAGCAGGAAATTTCCTCAACAGAACGGCACGGAATGGAACGGAACAGGGAAATTAATAATAAGATTATTTCTTATTAGAGACCGTCAAATCACGATCAGTGGGTGTGGGCGCGTGTCCCTCCGGGCGTCCCCTGTGATTCTTTTTATTGAAACATTCGTTTCCACAATTTTTTATTTTTCAGAAGCTACAAAATCATGGTCACAATTTTTATATATCATACTTTGTCGCACAAAACCTTCTCAATATAGTTTTAACATAATTTTGTAGACAAAAATAGTCATGATAACTTTTAGCATGGTGTTTTTCTTAAAAAGATCATCATCGAAAAATAGCTTGATATATTATTACTATTTTCAAGTTATTTATAGAAATTAATATGACATAAACTTACATACGAATTTATACTTCCAAATTAATGTCGACTACCTGAAGAGATGGGCTAGGCCGACAGTCAAGGATGACACAAACCTAAATACTTCATCGACTTGGTGGGCAAAGAATATTTAGGGTGCAGTTCGAGACTTGATACAATTCGATTAATCCGAAGCTCTTTGCAACTGACTAGAAAACCAACGAAACGACTTATCAAGCTATGATTTCTATCTATAATAACCATGCCATCTGGACTATATACGGAGATATGGGGATAGATATCCCGATACAACAAAACACATGTCATCAACTCCCCCCTCTCTGCAAACAACCCTACATACGATGCACAAACATACTCTCCACATATGGTAGAGATTGGACATTTCTTGTATACACCAAGCAGTATAACCGTGTGTAATCTCTTTGATCTACTGCGATTGATTACCAAAAATCTTTATGCAGGACTAAAATATATACAATACGCGACCACGTACAAAAATTATAAAATTATACGTACAAAAGTATATACTTCAAAATTATTATATTATATATACGAATTTGTGTGACATATAAAACTATGGTATATATACAAATTGGAAAAAGTCTACATCACCCCCTGAAGTATGGGGTGGTGTCTAATTTACCCCCTCAAGTATGAAACGGTCTAATTTACCACCTGAACTTTCTAAAACCGTCTACTTTACCCCTGGGGCAGTTTTGGACAGCGGTTTACTACAGTAACCATAGTTTTGCTACAGTAAACAAATCTTTAAAAAATCATAGTAAATCACAGAAAAATCGTAAAATGGAAAATCTAATTTTGTTGGACTCCACGTGAGTAGATCTACACAATGAACATATAATATGGTGTGCTTTAGTACAAAATTTTTGTTGTAGCTTTAAATTTATTGGAAAATCCTAATAAATTTAAAGCTATAGCAAAAATTTTGTACTAAAGCATACCATATTATATGTTCATTGTGTAGATCTACTCATGTGGAGTCTAACAAAATTGGATTTTCCATTTTACGATTTTTCTGTGATTTACTATGATTTTTTAAAGATTCGGTTACTGTAGCAAAACCATGGTTACTGTAGCAAACCGCCGTCCAAAACTGCCCCAGGGTAAAGTAGACGGTTTTGAAAAGTTCAGGGGATAAATTAGACCATTTCATACTTGATGGGGTAAATTAGACACCATCCTATACTTCAGGGGGTGATGTAGATTTTTCCTATACAAATTGTAAGTGGGAACATGAGCGAAAGGAAACTGAATAATAAATAGGAGTAAATGATAGTGGAAGTAAAAGGAAGCTCCCAGAGATCCACTTCATCGTTCCTCCTCCCTTGTTGATTGATTGGATTTCCCTGTCGTCTCGGGGATATTTAAATATTTGCCCTCCTTACCATTGCCTCCTCTTCAGTTGCCCCTTTAGGATGGCAATTAAAGATTTGCCCTCAGAATCTCTCTAGTGCTAAAGTTTTGCCCGTTTTGGCTCAGTGGCAGTCCACCTCAACATGCCACGGTGGATCGGCATGGCGAAAAGACATCCTTGCCTCTTGGGCTGCCTGCCTGGACGGCCAGGCCCCTTCCTCTCTTCCACCGTGCTGATTGTGTATATTTTTTTTTGTCAAACCATGTACAGGATGGTAGCCATTGTATAGTAAAAATTTGACATGATAAATGCTTGAATAGTCATGGCATATATATATATATATATATATATATATATATATATATATATATATATATGAAATGTAACATGCACATCATTAGCTAAAGAGACCATTGATGTCTAAGTTTGGTCATGGCAACCATACAGTCATTAAACAGGTTCTATAATTTTTTTATATGATATATGATGTCGAATTTTTGTACATTCGCGGCCATGACTATTCAAGCATTTATTATGGCTGTGTTCAGTTCCAAAATATTTGAGAGAAATATTCCTGTAGCACTTTCGTTGTTATTTGGCAAAATTTATCCAACCATGAATTAATTAGGCTCAAAAGATTCATCTCGACCTTTATAGACAAACTGTACAATTAGTTATTTTTTTACCTACATTTAATGCTCCATGCATGGGTACAAAGATTCGATGTGACGGGTGACAGAGAAAATATTTTGGGAAGTGAACGGGGCCTATGTCAAATTTTTACTATACAATGGCTGCTATCGTGTACATGGTTTGACAAAAAAAATGTACACAATCAACACGGTGGAAGAGAGGAAGGGGGCTGGCCGTCCAGGCAGGAGAATAACAGCCCAAGGGGCAGGGATGTCTTTTCGCCATGTCAATCCACCGTGGCATGCTGAGAGCCAAAACAGGCAAAACTTTAACACTAGAGAAATTATGAGGGCAAATCTTGAATTGCAATCCTAATGGGGCAACCGGAGAGGAGGCAACCTAACGAGGGCAAATATTTAAATATCCCGTCGTCTCGTCTACTTCTCCAGCCCCTCCCATCCGGCCTCCATCCCCCATCGCATCACCAGTTGAGGAGAGGTAGCGAGGAGGGGACGACCCGACCGCCACAGGCCGGAGCCAAGATCCCGATCCACCATCCATCCGCCATGGACGCCTCCTACGACCGCGAGTTCTGGAACTTCAGCGACCAGCTGCGCCTGCACAACAACTTCTCCAACCTCTCCATCGCCGACTCCATCTGGTCCTCCACCACCTCGCCACCGGATCCCTCCTCCGGCAACCCCAGCGGCAACACCAACTCCCCGGGCCTCATCGGATCCGCCAAGCTCGCCTTCGGCAACGCCACAACCACCAGCGCCGACCGCTACAACGCCAACGCCGCCGCCAGCAAGACCATGAGCGTGAGCGACTACTACCTCAACAAGAGCACCAACACCAACGCCGCCGCCAGCAAGACCATGAGCGTGACCGACTACTACCTCAACAAGAACGCCATCCCCGCCGCCGGCAAGACCATGGACGTGGCCGACTACTACTACCTCAACAAGAACGCCTACGCCAACAACGACGCCGTCAAGAGCTACTTCAACAAGTCCGTCGGCAGGCCGGTTAACAACAACAACACCGTAGTCGTCGGCGGCGGCAAGAAGAACTCCGCCGCCGCCGCCCACCACGACAAGAAGCACAAGAACTCGGGAAACGGAAACGGCGCCGGCGTCGACAAGAGGTTCAAGAGCCTGCCAGCGTCGGAGGCGCTGCCCAGGGGCGAGGCCATCGGCGGGTACATCTTCGTCTGCAACAACGACACCATGGAGGAGAACCTCAAGAGGCAGCTCTTCGGTATGCTAGCTGCATCGTCCGTCTTCATTTCCCATTCATTCATTCATTCATTCATTCATTCATTCATTGGAATTGGATCGATTATACCCTACATACATATTCCAGCGCCGGATATATACCGAATCGAATCAAGACCAACTCCCAAGTTTTGTTTTTTATTCTTCCAATTCCATCCAATCGGAATACTGAATCATTCTCTTGATCGATTGCCTGCGCTGCAGGGCTGCCGTCCAGGTACAGGGATTCGGTGAGGGCCATCAGGCCGGGCCTGCCCCTCTTCCTCTACAACTACTCCACCCACCAGCTCCACGGCATCTTTGAGGTCCAAATCAATACCTACTCTTTATATTTGTTATTATTACTCATCACATCGATCAGATGATACATATGTACTCATTATTTCAACATATTATCTTTCATTCATGTATGTCTTTAATTTCATACTGAAAAAAGAAAGAAAATTTCTCATCTATGGCACGCACGCAGGCTGCAAGCTTCGGAGGATCCAACATCGATCCAAAAGCTTGGGAGGACAAGAAGTGCCCCGGCGAGTCCCGCTTCCCTGCTCAGGTAGGCATCTGATCTGATATTATCCTGAACAATTCTACAGAGGAGGCTCAACCTCCTCGCTCTCTGTGATGAGGAAAGAGTACTCAAATCATATTACCACATAATTAGTTTGTGTGAAATAAAATGGTAATTAAAGAAACAAAAAAAAAGATAGGGACAATTAGCTAGATTACTTGGTTCATGTGATCCTGCACATCAATGAAGCTGGCCTAATCGTCAAAAGAAAAGAAAAATGCTTGCTTTACTTGCATGCAGAGAAAAGTAGTGGTGGTAGGACTGAATGCTTGTAGTTGTCTAAGTCAAGGTGGTTGGCCGACCTTATCAATGGATCAAGTTGTCAAACTTTGGTTGGGTGAATGTGGCCTTGTCAAGCTTTTGCCTTGTTGGCCTAGTCATGTCAATATGTTGATGTCATGCACACACAAAAGCCAAACACATACTGTCGCAGTGCCTTGAGTCGCCCGTCTCCATCTGTTTCAACTGATTTCCGTGTTGATCCGGTCTAATAATGTTTTGATTCGGTCTAGTAATATCTGATCTTATCCCTGTTTTGCTTGCCAATCTTGACCAATAGGTGAGAGTTGCAACGCGCAAGATCTGTGACCCGCTGGAGGAGGACGCGTTCCGCCCCATCCTCCACCACTATGACGGCCCCAAGTTCAGGCTGGAGCTCAGTGTCCCTGAGGTGAGCTTGAATACTTGCTACTGCTACTGCTAGCTAAGCTACTGTGCAAGTGCAAAGGCTAATCCAGAAAAATTTCTCATGTGGCTGCATGCAGGCACTCTCCCTCCTTGATATATTTGCGGAGAAGATTTTTGCCTGAGTTTGGATGAGTTGACAAAACAGTTAATACACATGTTACATAATATATGCTTGTATGAATGTATCTGCTTCCTTCCAGAGGACTAGAGAGGGTAGGAATAAGAGTATAAGGCTGCTTGTATAATGTTAACAATATATGCTGGTTAGTTAGCAGCAACTGATTATCCTATAGAGTTATACTGGAACTTTGCCGTTTTGTATCAGATCAGAAGCAGGCAGCAGCATGCCCTTTTGTATAAGAAACCAAGTTTAGGTGCGGTGATAATGGCATTATGCCCCCTTCATCATATTGTAACATACACACAAATACCATGCCTCTACATATGAACAGAGAAATAAATTCAAGGAGGCGATCTCGGTTGAAATGAGGATTACTTCATGGAAATTCCTAGCCACAGCTTGTTCTGGTCTGTCAAACTGAGACGATTTTAGATTGAAATGAAAGACCAACAACAAATACACCTGAAACGAAAGATAACAGCGAAAAAACTATAACATGCTTCCCCATTCATAGATTCCGTATTAACATGCTTAGACTGCGTCATATACGACTGCCCGTCATTTACGTTCGAGTTCTTGATTGACACATGCCATGAAGGTCTCAGGGCCCAATCGCATGACTACCACTGAAATTTTTTACCTTCTGTACGCTAGTTTAGACGAGTAAATGGCAAGTTCTGACTTCGTTTTTTTTAAGAAATGGCCCAACCCCATGACAATATGCCACTGAATTTTTTTACAATCTGTACCATAGTTTAGAGGAGTAAATTGCAGTACTGCCACCCCAAGATACGACTGGGGGTACATATTCTGAAAAACACTGTTAGCTGATCTGTGGTGAGAGAAAAATACTGTTCCAGCTGAAAAAACAAGCTGAAAAAGACGGATTATAAGCCAGGTAAACAGACTCATTAACTTTAAGCTGTATTTTTTTACGACGAAAGAATTATATTATATGATAGCTGGGTACATCAACACGTTACAAACACTCTGGATTACAAAATAGTACCCATGCTGTGAATAGCATAATTCAAAACCTAACATGTTAATGCTTTGTAGTGTAGATGACCACACAGACAAACAGACCTGCAGCCGAATGACAGAAAGACCCCAGCAAATAGGGTCTCCACACATCATTTAACCCAGCAAATACTAAGTTAACCACCGCGGAACACAGATGAAAGGCAACGTATTAGGAGAAAACCAGACCATCCATGCAAACTTAGAAACTTTTAATCTAGACCACATTAATCCAAGAGGACACACAGGAGAGTGAAGGGAGATTTGCAAAAGTGTGATTAGAAACGGACGGTTAAACGCAAAATTACCCAATCCTCCTGCGCCCCTTGGATCAACATCCTGTGGTCTTAATTCAAAGTTTCTAAGTTTATCCAGGTGATCCGGTTTCCACCTAATACATTGCCCGGATAAAAAAACAACAAATATGCAGCTCACTGGTACAATAAGTGAATTAATTTTTGACAAAGCAAAATCCTAACATAACAGAACAGCACAATTTAGTTAGGCCTACAGGACCAAAAAGACAGCATTGTCTCAAAATACAGATCATCATCCTGACTGCCTTTTTTAAGGTACAAAGGAGGCAAAACAAATCCTCCAGATCGCATAGTTCCAAAAGTAACCATCTCCAGACAGCGGACTCACTATCCTGCTCTATTCTTCTCGGTTGAAGCACAGTGAGAATGCATTGCAGCAATGGCGAGTCTTTCACTTACGATGGCACTGACAATCACAATACAAGAAGCATGTAAGGCCACATTACAAAACACAAAGATAACTGCGGAGATATATCCCTCAATCAAGACAAAGCAGCACAACTTACTGTAGGTGGAAGTGTCAATTTGCTCAGGCAGTTCCTTTATGTCTACCTCAAACCTTTCTTGCACCTTCCAAAGGTTGTATACCATTGTTAGGCCAAGTTATTGCAATGGACGAAAAAAAAAAAGTTTGAGCACACAGAAACTTACTTGGTTAAGAACGTCAGAATCTGAAGCAGAGGAAACAAAGGTAATTGCAAGTCCCTTCGTGCCAAAACGACCAGCCCTTCCAACCTGCAAGGAGCATTAGGAGCACTACCATCAGCATACACAAAATATTTCGACCTCACTAAAGTTAATAGCAGGGCACATGAAAGTTACCCTGTGCAAATAAGTATCAGCTGAGTCTGGCATGTCATAGTTTATCACAATGTTGACACGCTCAATGTCAATGCCCCTGCCAACTAAATCTGTAGCCACAAGAATTCTCTTGTGGCCTTCCTTAAAGTTCTTATATCTGGTTAGCCTGCCAACCAAAAACATCAATTCACAAATAAGTACATGGCAGACATAATGCATGAGCTGGAAAACAACACAAGCTATTTTTATACACTATAATTAATTCACTTAAATAGTACAAAAAACAAAACCACAACAATACAATACATGCCATCATCAAAATTGCATAATTATTATCTAAAGAGGCACAATCAATCATCAACCAGCGAGTGCAAGCAGCCAAGCAACGCCTTTATAGGGAGAGTATACTCTATAGCTAGCTACAAAATAACTTATTTTGTAGCCACCTCTATTTACGATAACTTTATATACTAATTTACGACAATGTCAGTATATATTTACGATAGTTGAATTAACACATGGGGATATTTACCGTAATGTTATAGTAAATCACATAGTAAGGAGTTACTATACTACAACAACAACATAGCCTTTTGTCCCAAGCAAGTTGGGGTAGGCTAGAGATGAAACCCAAAAGAGACGAGAAACAGGGAGACACATAAAGAGATATAAAGGGCACAAGACAAAAAAAAAAGGTCACGGTTCAGGCACGTTGATTGCCAATCTCCAAGCGCTCCTATCCATAGCTAAATCCTTAGAGATATTCCACTCCTTAAGATCTCTCTTAACGGACTCGTTCTAAGTTAGTTTAGGTCGACCTCAACCTCTCTTTACATTATCGGCCCGCTTTAGAACTCCACTACGCACCGGCACCTCAGGAGGCCTCCGTTGGACATGTCCAAACCATCTCAACCGTTGTTGAATCAATTTCTCCTCAATTGGTGCCACCCCAACCCTATCCCGAATATCGTCGTTCCGGACTCTATCCCTCCTTGTGTGCTCACAACACCAACGCAACATACGCATCTCTGCTACACTCAATTGCTGGACATGTCGCCTTTTTGTAGGCCAACACTCAGCACCGTATAACATCGCCGGACAAATCGCCGTCCTATAGAACTTACCTTTCAACTTCTTCGGCACCCTTTTGTCACTATAATCTCGTAAATTACCATAGCAATTATCGTAACTCAAAGTGGCTACATAATAAGTTATTTTGTAGCCAGTTGTAGGGTAATAGTACTATATATATATAGTACATATACATAGTACACCAATAAAGGAAACTTAGGAAATTGGATAACAACGCCTGCAATGGAGGGAGCAAATGCAACCAGCCAAGCAACACCCATAAATAAGTACGTAGTACACCAACAATTACAAAGCCTGCCATGAAGGATTTGGTTACAAAACCAAACACCAGAAGAATGGAACATTAATACCCATTCAACTTCATTTCCTCAGGCAAACACACACACAACTAAGCAAGAATTGAACCACAGCATGAGTTCGAGCGATTACCTTTCTTCCTGCGTCATTCCAGAATGAATGCAGATTGATGGGAAGTTGCACTCACAAAGCAACTTATTCAGTTCGGCAGCTCTGCTAACACTCTTCACAAATATCACAACTTGGTTGAAATCAAGAGCGTCCAAGAGATCATTCAGTTTCCGGTTCTTCTCAGCCTCGCTAAGTTTTATATAGTGCTGCAAAACATATGATTCCAATTATTCAGATAAAACCAATAAAAAAAGATGTGCCATGACTCAAGAGAAGAGAATTCCTGTGTTACCTGTACAAGACCATGGAGAGTCAACTTTGCCTCATCATCAACATATATTTCCATCGGCTGTAAGGGAACAAATGATAGATTAAAGAAATTAGCATTCCAGCGTCAATCTTGCAGATATATACCAAAAGAATGGTATATAAACCCCTCTGTCAGTGTACATGCAGCCTCCATATAGAAGTTCAATTATGCACTGTTGGACACTAGAATCTCTCCAAATTTGCTTAGGTTTTGCAACAGTGCTTCCAAATACAACTCCAGCAAAAGAATTCTTTTTCCACCAGCACAAGATAGTTCGATAGCCAGCATCAGTGAAGTCCAATTAAGTGAAACCAAGTGAACATTGGGTGTACAGCAAACTGGAGATGTCGACCAGGAGCTCGAGACTGCATCTTCAAGACAGAAGGTAACCCTTTATCTGCCCCCAGTTGCCAACACATTGCCAATAATTCACCATTTGGACAGACACCCCTCCCTCTCCACCTTCTACTGTACAGGGGTGGACAATGAAAAAGGAAAGGACATGACTGGAATATGTACTACAAATGGAGACACGGAGGAATAGAATCCTTTCGCCTAGAGAGAGCAGACGACTAAACTACAACTCCAATGCTGGTAAATGACTAACAGCTACAGGAGGACCACCACATGAGGAATTAAATATGACGACTTTGGAAAGGAGAGCTGGAGAAGGCTGCAGGACATTACATCTTGCATAAATTTCTTGCATACAGGACGGATCTCCTTGCTGAGCGTTGCTGAAAACATCATGACTTGTTTATCATGAGGAGTCATTTTGAAGATCTCCTGAACGTCTCTCCGCATGTCTGCATGTGATACATATATTTGTCAAGGACACCATCAGGAAAAAGGACACCAATTATACTTTTTATACTGTATACTTAAAACATGTTGACAAAATAGGAGATAAGAGTATTACCAAGTGATTCGAGCATCTTGTCACATTCATCAAGAATGAAGTGCCTCACATTCTTCAAGGAGAGATCCTTATCCCTGGCAAGAGCAAGTATCCTTCCAGGCGTGCCGACCACAATATGAGGGCATTCATTCTTCAACAAATCTTTATGCTTCCTGATGTGAACACCTCCATAGAAGACAGCAACTTTAACTTCAGGGAGATATTTGCTGAACCTCTCAAATTCATGACATATCTACAGAAAGATAAGTGGAGCAACTAATCAAAATCTGACACAGATTCATCAAGAAAACTGATGGAAACATATTCTGCAAGTACCAACCTGGTAAGCCAGTTCCCTAGTGTGGCACAGTACAAGTGCCGCTACCTGACCCGCAACAGGGTCAATTTGTTGGAGGGATGAAAGGACAAAAACAGCAGTTTTCCCCATCCCAGATTTAGCTTGACAGATGACATCCATTCCAAGAATGGCTTGAGGGATGCACTCGTGTTGCACTGATGTGGAACCAAAAGAAATTGGAGCAGCACCCCAGTGAGTAAAAGTTTAACCTTCTGGATCCGTGTTAATGGAAAGTGTTACCATGTTCTGCTCCAAAGAAGAAAGTGTACCTGCACACCAACAAGACAAGAATGTTACAAACTACTAGGTGAAAACGAACGATAACAAACACTGAAGCTCAGCAGAGCACTAGGACAAGCGTTACAGCAATCTGCTAAAAGTGCCTGGCACGAAATACCACTTTTAAGTATACTTTTAGAGAGCTTTCAAAACACATCTTTGGCCATTAGTTTTTATAGTAATATATACCTAGTTAACAAAGCAGCTATGTTAAATTACTTGGACATCGATGTACAGGTACATCATGATTGGAATGAGTCAACTGGACAATAAATATTGCTGACATTTATTAGTTTGGCTTCGAACCTTTTCAAAAGTACTTCCTTTTTTTTACTTTGGCTGCATTTTTTAGTTGCAAGAACCCTTTTTGGTTATGTAACAGCAATGATCACACTGGAATTCGAAATATTTGTCTACCAAGATTCCACAGTGCAGAGCAAAACCATAACAGCGAAAATACCAGAAGCGTCCAAAAACTAGAAGTCGCCTCCTCATATGACTAAAATACATCATTACTTGCTATTCAGATGTCAAAATATGGCTAAGATACTAAATCCACGATTTACAGACACTCAGAGTCAAAACTGTTTGTCCACATGGATTGAGCCTCCTAACATCATGACATATGATGGAAGAACTAATTGACTGGTATCTATTTAGATTGTGCACCTTGGTTCTAGGAAGGAAACCTGTAGCCACGGTATAATATGCTGGTTTACTACTATTTTATTGCATATTTATAGAATTTCAGTAATTAATCTTATCAAAAACTAAAAATCCACTGCCTCAGCAGAGAGCTTATCTTGTTGACAATTAGGGATGATAATGAATCATGAGTTCGCAATCACTTTGCAGTATCCACTAGCAGGCGCACAGAAGTCAACGGTGAAAAGAATAGATGGAAAGGAGAAGCTTGCCTTCGGAAGGATGTTCAAAACCGCAATCCTGGATAGCACGAAGCAGCTCTGGCTTGAGAAGGAAGTCTCTGAAACCGGAACTGTGGATCCCGACGTAGCCCCTGCAATTAACGTGTTAGCATAGTTGGGAATCAGATCGAATCCAAGTAGCAGAGAGAGAGAGAGAGGTTAGAGAAATCAAACAGTAGGGGAAGAAGGCTTACTTCTTCGCGACCTCTCCGGTGGGCTTAGCGGCGGAGCCATCGACCGTCTTGTCATCGTCCTCCTCGTAGTCCAGGAGCTCCTCTTCGTAGACGTCGTTCTCCTTGGCCTCTCCCATCCTGCGCAGAAGAAGCGGAACGGAAACCGTCAACACCGCAAACCCTAGAAGCCCAGATCTCGCGATTCGCACGCACCCAGCACAAAGGGGGAAGAAAAGGAGAATCTACTACTCACATGTATGGATCTGTCGAGCGGAGCGGGTGAAGTAGGTTGGGGATTGAGGGCGGCGACTGCACAGAAAGAATTATTAGGATTAGAGGTTGTGGGTTTTGGGGTGGGGGAGGAGGCGGAGGCGACGGGCGGCGGCGGACAGGATAGGGTTGGGTACCGGCTGCGGCGGGGGACTAGGGTTTCCTTTGAAGACGACACATCGCACTTCATCTATTGCCTTAGCGGCTGTTTAGTTGCAAATTTTTTGGCGAAATAATACTGTAGCAGTTTCGTTGTTATTTGATAAATATTGTCTAATCATGGTCTAATTAGGCTTAAAAGATTTGTCTCGTCTATTTCGTCTAAACTGTGTAATTAGTTTTATTTTTTATCTATATTTAATGCTTCATGCATGTGTTCAAAGATTCGATGTGACGGGGAATCTGAAATTTTTGGAAAAATTTTTGACATCTAAACGGTGCCTTATATATATACTACTAACACCCAAGGCCCCGATCGCGCACGGTCCGCCTCGGTCGGTTCTGATGGGCCCCCACCTACGTGGGCTTTAAAGGCCCATTGAAGACAGCCCATGACCCTTCCGTTGTGGTCCTCCTCCTCCTCTTCTTCTTCTCTTCTCCCCTTCTTCCCCTACCCCGACTGCCCCACTGCTCCGCCTCGCCTCACGCCACCACGGGGGGAGCGGAGCCCGCGGCCTGTGCCCTCCCCCTGCCCAGGCGGGGAGATCAGATTGCCGGAGAGGAGGAGGAGGAGGGGATTGGAATTGGAATTGGAATTGGAATTGGAGCGCCAGCGCAGATGGGGGGTCTGCCCAAGGAGGGGGCACCGGCGGTGGATGTCTCCGTCTCCGTGGAGGGGACCCTGGTCTGGCTGCGCCGCCCCAACGGCTCCTGGTGGCCCAGCATCGTCATCTCGCCGCAAGACGTCCCCGAAGGCTGCCCCCCGCCGCCGCGCTGCCCCGCCACACCCATCATGCTCCTCGGCCGCCGCCCCGACGGACCAACCTACGTGTATGCTGCTCCTTCCTTCCTTCCTTCCGTACTATTACTGACACTTACTATTGCTGGCAACATGTCACACCATATCAGTCAGTTGAGTCAGCCAATCTCCTGCTCAATCCTCAATCCATAGAATTGGGGCAGCCAGCTAACGAACACTTGCTTTCGCTTGCCACAGCGACTGGTGTAACCTCGCCAGGTGCAAGCGCGTCAAGCCCTTCCGCTGCGGGGAGCTCGACTTCGAGCAGCGCATCACCAACGCCCTCACCCTTGCCGCCACCGGCAACAGGTCCACCTGGAGCTACAACAAGGGCAGGTACGCCCGCATGGAGGACGCCATTCTCCAGGCCCTCGACATAGAGAAGGAGGGCGCTCTCGGCCCGGCAACCAAGGCCTACCTCCATGCTGCCAGCTGCTCGCCCAGGGCCAAAATTGAAATGTCCAACGGGCAAGTCAAAGAAGCTGCAGCAAAGGATGCTTCTCCAGCCATTCAGCCGTCACCGCCGCTGCCCCTGCTGCCGCCGCCACCGTTGCCGCTCCCCCTCCTGCCGCCGCCGCCGCCCAAGAGGAAGCGCAAGACGCCCTATGACTCCGAGGACGATGCGCCCAAAGGGTCCCGCCGCATGAGGGATCTCAGGGACATCGGATCCAAGACGGTCCACCCAATGGACTTGCCCCATTCTGCCACAATCTCCACTCCCAAGTATGATGATCTGCCTAATGGTGGAGAGGTCAAAAGAATTGTGCACTCTCAGGCTACCACAAAGCGGAAGCATGCTGCTGTGCATCAGGACCAACCTTGCGGGATCCCCAGGAAGAAGGACAGGTCTCGCCCGCTCGCGGAGCTCTGCAATGGAGACATGTGGAATGGTTCCAGACCAAATGGCCAGAAGGTCGATGAACATTTGTTGGGTGTGGCTACATGTTCAAGCAGTTCCTCTGCCACTTCAACCTTGGATACTCCATTGGACACGAATAGCTGTCATCGCAGCGCAGCATTCAAAACACATCAAGCAAAACGCACAGAAATATCCTGCATGACAAGGCTAATCAGTGATGATTCCCGGCATGGGAATGATTTTGTCGAAACTCCTGCTGTACAAAATATCCTGGAACCAGGTAAACCTGCTCTGCTACTTTGTATTTTCGGGTAGTGATTTCTTTGCTAGCAGTACTGTGTCTTCTAACAATGGCAATCATCATTCATGTTGGCTAGCTAGATGCATGAGCGTTGGTGACCACGTGTTTATGTTTAACTTCAACAGATTCTGGAAGATGCACAGCATTTTATACTTAGATAGTTACACTGCTAGTTTTGCTATCTCTGTTGCTTCTACCTCCAGCCTGTTTGTTTTATTAAGGGGTCATGGTGACAATATGGCGATTTTCGTGTGTCCAAAATTCCACAGCTTGGAAACTCAAAAAAAATAAAAAAATCCACAGCTCGGTACAGAGAAATCAGGGAGACCATCAGGCCTGCCTGCAGTTGCCCTTTTTAATGTTGATTGATTGATCACCTTGATCATACTGCTGAAATCAGGGAGACCATCAGGCCTGCCTGCAGTTGCCCTTTTTAATGTTGATTGATTGATCACCTTGATCATACTGCTCTCTGCTGGTTGTAGTTTTTTTTATGTATATCTCTTTTTTTTGTGAACATTTATATATATATATATATATATATATATATATATATATATATATATATCTCTGTTGGGAATTACTGAGGTTTTATTATTTTATTTTAGAATTCCACATAAGTTTATTTATGCAACTGAAATGACTTTTTTATGGAATGGTAGATTTATTGGTCAGTATACAAAACTGATTTAGGTTGGATCTTAGCTTAGATGCACTGTGGTAATTTGACATATTATCTTTTGACTTCCTGGCATATGTGATGTTTTCTTCCTGTTTCTGAACCTCTAAAGGGTGCTCTACTGACCAAGTGATTTTCACCAGATCATTTGCATAGATCTTGTGGATTGACAAAGAATCCTACCTGGAAACCCCATAAGCAAGCTAATGGCGTCCGCAAAGCTGAGAAACATGCACGCAAAAATATTAAGATGAGAACCATAAGTTCTGTTGATCAGGAGGGCAAGAACAGGACAAGAGATTCTAATGATCGTGACCACCACAAAACAAAGACAGGAAAGCACAAAGCAGCAAGAGATGAGGTTGTCCTTTTGGAGAAAAGGCTGGAGAAGCGTTCTTCGAACAAGCCCGCTGAACATGATACTAAAATGCATATTGCCGTAGTTCCTAGTGGTATGGATTGTGTTGGTGGAGTTCAGCAGCGACACTGTAAAAGCAAGTGTGATCCTGAAGAGTCATTAGAAACCTTAAGCAACCATTCAAACTGTGAGAGTGGTTCCATATCATCTCTGGTGTTTGAGAAGCCACTGCAGGTATTGCCGCCCGAAAAGAAACCGCTGGGTCATGAAAGATGTCATGCAGTGAAGCCAATCAAGACACTGCATTTGAATCCCACCCTTTATGATGTGGAGTTGAGTGTGCTGGGGAGCAGCAACTCGGGGCGCCGTGTGCCCCTTGTTTCTCTGATGAGTAGGTGGAATCGTAAACCCGTCGTGGGGTATCCAGTCTCCGTGGAGGTCAGTGATGATGTGTTTGACCGTCCTCTATCAAGGAAAGATGTCCGGCAGCCTGCTACAAGCAGTGTGAAGGGAATAGTATTGAAGAAGGATGAAACTGAGGGTTTGCAGCATGTTGTGCCATCATCAACACAGACATCCCGGCCAAAACCCAAAAGCCGCAGCAGAAGGCCATCTGAGAAAGAAGTGGACAAGTTATGGCAGCCGCATACCAAAAAGCCAGCGTCCTCGTCGAGAAAGATGCGGAGGCTTTCCTCTTTTGCTTCAGGCCAGAGAGACGGCGATGACAGGAAGTCGGCGGTGGGGAAAGTGGCAGGCGCAACTATCGCGTGCATCCCGCTCCGAGTTGTTTTCAGCAGGATCAATGAGGCGCTGAGCTTCTCAGTTAATGAGAATGCCGTAGCTGGGTGTGGGGCTGCTTCCCGGCTGAGGAGGAGGTGAGGAATACTTGGTAGCTAGGTGTTGCTGCATGTTCACCACTTGCTTTTTGTGGCCATGCCATAATAGCATTGGGAAATGCTTAGTGTGGCCTATCACTAGGAGCATGGTGATAGGTGATGATGTATCATGTGGTTGTGCGCCACATCACACTTCACTCACAGTAGAGAGGCAGTAGAAGGAAGGACTGTGCTGAGGCACCCCGCGTCATTAAAAAAAAAACATTTGATGGTCTGTGGAGCACATGATCTGACGATGGAAGCAAATAAAGTAGTGTAGGCTGACGATTAGCCCCTGCCTATCTTGTTTGGAAATCTGCTTCTGGTGTTGGTGATGCATCGCTGCTGTAACGTAACTGCCTGTGTTGGTGCAGGCCAGGCCATCCTAATTGGAATTGGAAGCATCAGCTTCTGCTTGCTCTATCTTTCTTTGTTATTACTGTATATTTTGCTGCAGTGGGTTGTATGGTTTGTGCTGTGCCCAATATTTCAGAAAAATGCAGCCTGTAACAAGGATGGGATACCTTGAGCCTTAGGAAGAGGGAGATTCTTTGCTTCTGTGAAGGGTGAAGAGAAGGCGAAAAAAGTGAAGTGAAGGCTTACCAGAATTGTGGTGAGTGGCGCTTAGCTTCTCTCTTTTTTTATAGAAGTGTTGGATTAAATTCGAATGCAACGATTCCCACTGACACCATTATTACATCCATGGTACGCATGTGATTTACTTGATTTTGCTACGAACAAGTAGCGATCGTTTGCTTGCGTCTAAGCAAGCATGCGCAATGTTAACGACTCATGGGTCATGGCACTCACTGTCACTTGAGATTACGCAGCACGCCAAACCATTCACGGTAGCTGCACGCAACAACCAAATAAATTGATTTCTAAAACTTTATTGTAATTAATTTGTTTTAGATCAGAAAAGTTTAAAAACTAGTACCAGTTCTCTTTAGAGATTTTGTATCTTATTTGTTTTTTGACTAAATAATTTGCATGCCTATGAGGAAAAAAAATAAGCATTATGAACACGAGCAAAAACCAATTCTAAATAATTATAATTATATATATTGAAAAGTGTACTTTAACACCAACTTTATATTCTGCGAGTAGTTTTTTTTCATCTTGGCTTGATGATTAACCAAAGCTAAAGGAGTTGGAGTCGGAATCTATATTCTCCCATTTTTTCGTCCATCGTATCCTCTTCAACTATTCTTATGTCTCTCCACTCAGGAGAATAAGAGTCATAACCGGTTTTACAAAGAGTAATAGTACATGATGAATTAGATATATTGTTCCATGACCCGAACCCACGACCATGATAAATTAGAGATTAGAGTCCTCTAATTGGATTATTGCCCCGCTAGTGACCCAAACTCACGACACATGCTCCAATGAGTTAGAATAGCACATAGTTTGATTTCGAAACTGATAATGACATAATTAAGACGTCCGGACAGACAGACGCCTTCCTCCGCTCATTCTCGCACCCGCTCATTTCTCCCGCCCCCTCCCCCCACCGTGGCATCGTCGCACCCACGTCGCGATGCTCATCTGCCGAGCCACACCCCCGTCCCCACGCGCGTCGCCCGAGCCGCGCGCCCCGCTGCCTTCCTCTCCCTCCTCCTACTCCGGTGCGGCAGCATCCTCGGCGCGAGCACGAGCTCAAGCTCTGATCCACGTGGCCACCCTCGGTGACCCCCTTTCTCTTCTCCGGCCGGACACCCCCGGCCTCAACTCCGGTGTGGGGACGGGCACGCCCCGACGGCGGCCTTGGCGCAGGCGCAGATCCGGGGTGGGCGCACGGCCCTGCTCCGGCACGGTGGCGCCCCCGGCGCGGGTGCGCGGCGTTGCCCCGGTCCACGCCTTCCACCCGCTCCCCATCCTAAATCCCGCCCTCCGATCCGGTCGCGACCGTGGTGGGTTCGATTCTCCTCCTACAGGGGGGCAGCAACTGTGGATTAGAGCCGGCGGGCGGTGGAATCGTACTGGCCATTCATCCGAGCAGTAAGTAGATGTTGCGCTTGAAAGTGCATGTTGCAAGCGTTTGTTTCAAATGTTTTATAGGTATGTTGCAATTGTTTCATATGGATGTTGTAAAAGTAGATCGAGATGCTGCATATGCTGCAATGGTTGTACACATATGTTGTAAACTTTTGTTTCCCCCATGTTTCATCTGTTTTTTTGCAAACGCATGTTGCAAGTGTGTTTATCAGTATGTTGCATACGTTTTACACATATGTTGTAAGTGTTTTATCTATTTTTTTTGCAGGCGTATTTTGCAAGTGTGTTTATCTGTATGTTGCATATGTTTCACACATATGTTGTAAGTGTTTTATCCGGATATGCGTATGTTTTGTAATGCTTTTCAAGCGTTTTTCAGATGTTTTTGCTAGTGTTTCAGATGCATGTTTCATGTATTTCATCTGCCTTAAGATGTATGCTGCAAGTGTTGCATTCGGATGTTTAAAAAGTAGATCGAGAGTTGCATCTTTGTCCTTGCTTTCCGTTGCCTCCCCTTCGCCTCGGTGCCTCCTCCTTCTCTTGTCGCCGGGCACCCACCACCCTCTCCCCTCCTCTCGATGCTAGTGTAGCCACCTGCTACAGCTGCTGCCCGTGTGCAAGCGCGTGAGCAGCGGAGAGGGTGCGAGCGGGGACTCCTCACGTACAGTCAGGGGTGGCACGGGTGAATCCGGACGGTACAGGCTCCGCGGGGTGGGGCACGGGATTCAGGTGCGCTGGGAGACGTAGTGCAGGCGCCGGCGTCCGGACTTCCGGGCGCTAGCACCGCCATTTCAAAACGGAATAGAATATATCATGATTCATAAATATAGATAGATGGACTTGGATACATGATTGGAGGAGAGGAGGAGTTGTGGCGTTGTAACTTGTACCAGAGGAGGACTCCCCACCCTACACGAGTAGGGTAGGAGCAGAGAGTACTTGCATCGGCCGCGGGCCGTCTCCCTCCCTAGTCTTCAAGTCGACGCAACCGCCCACGCGACCCGGCAGTTTGCCTCCATTGCCGTCTTTCTGTTTGGTTCTGACCTGCACCTAGCTAGCGAGCCATGGCGAGTAGTCGCCTGCTCCTCTTTGGCGTGCAGCTCCTCGTGCTGGTCGCCGCAGTGGCCGGCACACGGTGGCAGGACTTCCTCCGCCTGCCGTCGGAGTCGGCGTCGGAGGACGACGATGCCGCGGCGGTGGGGACAAGGTGGGCCGTCCTCATTGCCGGCTCCAATGGCTACTACAACTACCGCCATCAGGTAAAATTACTATCAATTACTGGATCAATGGAAGACGACATGGCGTGTTTGGTGCTTCTTATTCTTCTTCTTGTATTGCCCACGGCCAAGATTGGATTGATTTGGATTCATCCTTACGTTGCTTGAAACAATTCCTTCTCTTCTTCTTCTACTATATTTTATTTGCCCTTTAATTTCTTTCTTAAACAGAGAACGATGATCATGGCCTGCTTTGCAAATTGTGGCATATTTACAAACAGGACGAATCGATCAGTAACTGGGCTTGAATTTGGTGCGAGTTAAAGGATTGATTCTGTTGTTATTATGTGCACTCAAAGTATCATATACTTGTACTAAACAATTAATTAATACTACTGAATTCTGGTTATTATATACACAATCAGATCAAATGAAGTCAGTTTTGGTGATTCGCTGCTGCCAACTGAAATCTGGTTGGCACATCTTTTTTCTATTCCCAATCCCCAATTCCTATCCATCGGGGTTGCATTGTCAAAGAATCAATCAATTCAATTAGTAACTAATAATCACTCCTATAGTCCTATAACAAGTACAGTAAATAATCATGCCATGCACACTACTATAGTATAGTAATTTCTTTTGTTTAATTAACCTCCATCCATTACATGGAATTCTGAATTCCTATTAATTAAAAAAAAACTCTGCATGTGGCGATTCGTACGTGTTGCTTGTGTTGGCCATCTCGAGCTGATCCTGATGCATCCATGGACAGGCGGACGTGTGCCACGCGTACCAGATCATGAAGAAGGGCGGGCTCAAGGACGAGAACATCATTGTCTTCATGTACGACGACATCGCCGACAGCCCCGACAACCCGAGGCCGGGCGTCATCATCAACCACCCAGACGGCGGCGACGTGTACGCGGGGGTCCCCAAGGACTACACGGGCAAGAACGTGAACGTGAACAACTTCCTCGCCGTCCTGCTCGGCAACAAGTCCGCAGTCACCGGCGGCGGCAGCGGCAAGGTGGTCGCCAGCGGGCCGGACGACCACGTCTTCGTCTACTACAGCGACCACGGCGGGCCCGGGGTGCTCGGCATGCCGTCCGACGATTACCTGTACGCCAAGGACCTGGTGGACGCGCTCAAGAAGAAGCACGCCGCGGGGGGCTACCGGAGCCTGGCGTTCTACCTGGAGGCGTGCGAGTCCGGGAGCATCTTCCAGGGCCTCCTGCCGAAGAACATCTCCGTGTACGCCACCACGGCGGCGAACACGGAGGAGAGCAGCTGGGGCACCTACTGCCCCGGCGACGACCCGGGCCCGCCGCCCGAGTTCGACACCTGCCTCGGGGACCTCTACAGCGTCGCGTGGATGGAGGACAGCGACACGCACAACCGCCGCGCCGAGTCGCTGAGGCAGCAGTACGAGACGGTGAAGGACCGGACATCGGCGCACGGCACCTACAACCTCGGCTCCCACGTCATGGAGTACGGCGACGTGCAGGGCCTCGCCGCGCAGAGCCTCTACACCTTCATGGGCACCGACCCCGCCAACGACGACGACTCGCTGCTGCGGCGATCCACGGGCGGCGCGGCAGTGAACCAGCGCGACGCCGACCTGGTCTACTTCTGGCAGAGGTACCGCAGGGCGGCGGAGGGCACGCCCGGGAAGGCGGAGGCCCGGAGGCGGCTGCTGCAGGTGATGTCCCGCCGGTCCCGCGTGGACAGCAGCATGGAGCTCATCGGCGGCCTCCTGTTCGGGTCGGAGGAAGGGCCCAGGGTGCTCGGCGCCGTGCAGCCGGCGGGGCAGCCCCTGGCCGACGACTGGGACTGCCTCAAGTCCATGGTGCGCGCGTACGAGCGCCACTGCGGGCCGCTCGCGCAGTACGGGATGAAGCACATGCGCGCCTTCGCCAACATCTGCAACGCCCGCGTCGGGGAGGACGCCATGGCCAAGGTGGCATCCCAGGCCTGCGCCGCCGTCGCCCGTTCCGACTGACCGGCCCACCCACCGTCGCCTTGTCTTTGTTCCCCCTACCGTCTGCAAAGGATGTAATCATGGAAATCGTGTCGGTCAAACTAGCTTAAGTTTGACTAAATATATATAGTAAATAATATTAATATTTATGTCTCTAAATAAATTTATTATAAAAATATATTCTATAGCTAGTTTAATGGTACTTATTTTGTCTCATGAATATTAATACTTTTTTATATATAATTTTAGTCTAAAATTAGACTGTTTGACTTATCGAAATATGAGAATCCTATTCTTTCGTGGACGAAAGTAGTACGTCTCAGCTATCGACCTGCACCGAATGTCGCACCAAAGATTGTGGGTATACATACACGTTTGTTAGTACTTATTATACACTTCTTGTGCCATCACTGTATAAAAGTGTATGCTCCTATATCGTTAGCACAGGAAGGTTCTCTTGTACAGTAACTGTTTTGTAATTTTATTCTCTTGTATGTAACTGAAAGCCCCCGACACAGAAACGATGAAACAGAGCAGGGCAGAACCTTCTTGTCTCCAAAATCAACATCACAAGGATAGACCAAAACGCTTCTCCGTCATCATCCGTCAACATATGATGGCAGCAGAGTTCTCTACCTTCGAATTAGTCAGATGGCACAGGTATGAACCATGACATTATTATCCTGGCAACGTCATCAGCACATATACAATATATAACACACAGGTTTGAATTTCTTAGCATTCCTACAACAGAACCTTTGCAAGTCAAGACAAACCCCAGTTTTTCCTTAACAGAGAAGTAGAAAATTCCTTCAAGGTTACAAATTCCAGTTCCTGTATACAGCATCATAACCAACATAGCTACAGATGTATTACAAGGCCATCATTCTGACAGACACCTGAATCCCCGCATATTTACACTGAACAAAACATCAGGTCAGCCAATTTATGGCAATCATATATAACAGCTATTATCGGTCAAAAATAATACAGTACCTAGCACTATTTGTCTAGGCTCTCAGCTAAACAATTATAGTAACTCAACGGGTCAAGTAACATAGAGCGTTCGACTGCGAGTCACGGGTCGTTTTGTTTCCTCTCCATCTGTATTGACTGGAAAATCCGCGCTGCTGACTCCGAAGCAGTGCGTGCAGTGTGGGGAACAACCCTAATGACTCTGCTCGGATTCTCCCTGCTTCCAGAGGAGGGTTGAGCTTGAGCTTGCCCGTTTCCAACTGAAGATGCCGGAAAGGGTGGCGCAGGACCCCTCCCTTCACCTTGCTGCCTGTCAAAAGGACCGCTAGCGCTACTGCCTTGCAGCTCGCTGTCCCTTGACGCATGGACTCTCCAAACGCCGGCTGATACCGCTTCGCTCCTCAAGTGAGATGCGTTACACGAGTTCCGTGTATTCTGCTCTATGTGCCCCTTATGCTGTGATGCTGCAACATGGCTCACTTGCTCAACTGCAGAGGCTGACACAGCAGGGTTCATCACCGGCATGCTAAAAGGTGGGAAGTACATCGGTGGCATGGGTGGAGGACCAGGAACACCCATGTGATGGGGCTGGTGAGGCATAGCAACGCCATATGTCGAATTCATGAAATCCCCAGCTGTGGACGGGAGGCTTACAGGACCACAGCTGGCAAAAAGCGGGGGCGCCATGAAACTCCCCGCCGGAGGGCAGTGCCCAGTATAAGGTTTGTAGACAAGGCCTTCAGACGGGGACATAACAGGAACCAGCCACTGACTCGCAGGTGGAGGAATGCACCAGCTGTTCTGTTTGTTGTCAGAAGGGGTAGGCATCGAGGGAGGATTACTGCTAACGGCACCATTTTTTGCAGCTTGATTGTTATGTTGGACTTCAGCTGCATCACCTTGAGATGGTGAAGGATGGTTCGCTTCAGTGTTCTCTTTTGAGTGCTCTAGCTGCTGCGTTGGTTGCACCTCATCATTGTTTTTAGCTGATTGAAGCTGTTTTTCCACATCTCCAGCCAGTTGTTTCTTACTTGCCGCCAAGGATTTGCCAAGGCAAGGATCCCCCTCAATAAGTAGATGTGGAGATGCAGCGATCAACTTCTGCACCTGCTTGCAAGTCAACATCAACAATGGTTAAATCAAACTTCAAATTAAAACCACCCGTAAGTTAACCTGCCCATAAGCATGAGCCCGAAAAAGTTATTTATTTGCCGCAGACTCACTTTGATCAACCTATGCAGCTCGAATACTTGAACAGCAAAAACCCTCTGCTGACTGTATGGAAGTTAAAGAAAAGCGAGTGTAAACAACAAGAAAAGGAAATTTATAAAGGGAGTTAATATTCCAAACACATTTCCGGCAAAGAGGAAGAAAGACATTCAATATATGCCACCACACAAAGTACACCAATTGGCATCATACTTTTCTTTTCTACCTCTGTTATGCTCCTAGTTCATAAATGCATGTGTTGAGAGTGAATTTGAAATGAAACAGGATTTGGGAGAGGGAGATGTCTAATCTATACAGGTTCATTTGTGGTTAGCAAGAACAAAGCTTGAAAACAGTGATAAATTGTTTGATAGCAGCAGATGCAGAGTCTAGAGAGATATGATGGACATAAACTGTTTGGCCTAGTCAGCCAAACACTAACTGATACAGGGGTCACCAAGGTGGTATGTGCTCACACAGGACATTCAGTAATATGTAAAACAGCAACAACATGAACTAGAGTTTTGGATACTTACTTGACAATAGCTCTTCTGGCTTTCCAAAAATGCTTGGGACCAATAGCACCAACAACATCATCTGGAGAAATCTCCATTCCAGGTAGAGATTCCACTGAGGAATCAGACAAATCATCGTTTTGTTCCACACCATGATGTGATCTTTTCCTCTTCTCACCTGTATCTCTTAAGCCATGTTTCAATATATCAGAATCACCATTCTGTTCCCTATCAGCATATGGCTTAGACAACAGCACTGTTCCATTTTTTGGAGGGTTCTGGGTCTTAACAGCATCCTCATTCCTGGTCCTCATCTGATAACTCTCAGCTTCAGAATATTTCTTATCAGCAACATTATATTTGTTCAACCTGCCCATGTATGAAGACACCTTTGGGTCTGGTCTCCCCATCTTGTCTTTCAATATTTGAAACGATGGAGTTGTCTCTTCGTCTTCCAAGTCTATCCTCACTTGTACTGGCTCTGTATCCTTAATACCTGAGGGCCCCTTTGATTTCACATCAGAAACATCCATTCCTTCCAAGCGTCTCTTGCCATTGCTAGAATATTTTGCAGGCACACTCTTACATGGACTTGTGGTAGGGAACAGGATGAGCTTTTCTTGGCTGGAATGTGGAGGCACTCCAGAATATAAGACGGAGGGAACTGTAAAATCATCATCATTAGCCAATTTCTTCCCTGAAGAACTCTTATTGGCATTCTCTCTCTGTCTTGAACTACACTCTGCCGTTGGTCCAGCAGCATTGGTATCCTTGCTCTTAAGATGTGCGGACTGCCTCCCAGATTCAGCTCTTGTACCATTGGCAGCCCGCCCATTGGAGTTGGCATTCATCTGATCTGATGAACGAACAGGTTCAGTTGAAGGCACACAAAACGATGGGAAGAGAGGTCTATCGCTGCCGCCAACCTAGAAGCAAAGGTTCAGTTGAGCATGCCATAGTATGAATTCAGTACAAATAAATCAAGCCATATGCGACAAGGACCCCCTCGATGCAAGCATCATTAATCATCAAAGGATTAAAAAAAAGAGGATGGGTGTTGGGGAGGGGGGGAGCCTAACACTGTTAATCATCAGAAGATCAAAGGATGGGGGGAGCTAAACACTGTTATTAGGTAAGGTGTATCTTGTTCCTGTCACCTTCTAGTCCTATATACCAAGGGCGTGCGAGCACACAGAAAGAAAGAAGGCCTTTAAAGGAAAAGCTGTGGACAAGAACTGGAGCATCCTCAATCCATTTCATGGTCCCCTTTCTATGAAGGGGAATCGATATTTTTAAAATTTAGCATCAAAAATAACTAAGAAAGTATGTATATAATTACTTTGTATTTATTGGTCCAATGGTCTTATAAATTTATGTTTTACTCCAATCACATTTTGTAACTGTAACTGCTTACAGCCTGATCAAAGTATCCAACTATGGCGTATGCCAAATCTTGACTTACTTGGCTAATAATTAAAGAAAAAAATTGGGTGCCTAGGCAGCTCTACAGCGTAAATAAATACAATTTGCGCTAGCAATATAAACCTTGATTAATTTCATTTGTGGGATGTGGAGCAGAAGGGTAGAAGGAAAAATTTTGTATTGTTGTGTCGGCGCTCGGTCTCTTGCTCCCTAAAATTCATCGACATCATGCATACCCTCAGTCATAATAATCAACTAACATGGATGGATTAATCCAAGAACCACCTCACCTGCCTGGCGGACGTGGACGGGACGTCGGAGGCGGGTCGTTGCGCGCGCCATGGGGGCGCCGGGGAAGGGGCGGGCGCGGGCGGTGCGGCGGCGGCGGCGCTGTAGCGGTGGGAGGGGACGCTGAACTGCTCGTAGAGCGCCATCTTGTTCCTGGGCGGCGCGCGGGGTCCGCCCTTGAGGGTGTCGTTGACGTGGAGGCGGGGGAAGAGAGGGCCCATGACCTTGTCGGGAGCGGCGGCGTCGTCCTTGGCGCCTCCCCGCCTCATGGCGCCTCGTCGTCCTCCGTGGGGGTGAGGGTGGTGGGGGTGGGGGTGGCCTCTAGTCTAGTAGCAGCGGAGGTGGAGCAGCAGCGCGGGAGCAGGAGCGGGAGCTGGCATGGGCATGGCCAAGTTTAGGCGACGACGATGGTCTTGTGCGTCCCCTGAGGAGAAGATCCACCACCAATCCAATCCAATCCAATCCAATCCAATCTAATCCCGTCCCTGAGGAAGAGGTCTGCGGAGTGGAATCGGCGTGGTTTGCGGTGGGAAAATCCGACCGATCTCCGCGCGAGTAGCGGGGGAGCAGAGAGCGGCCGGCGAGACAGGAGGAGGTGGCTGGAATCGGAGGGGACCGGCGCCGAGGAAAATCGGGGCAGGCAGAAAAAGGCGGAGAAATATCTGAGCGAGCGAGCACAGACCCGCGCCCCTGCCGCGGCGACTCAACGGGGGAGGGGAAGAGGGGATGCGAGGCGGACGAGACGGAGACGACGGCGGCGAAGGCGGCGCTGTGGTGAGGGAGGGAGGTGGGAGATTTTTGGGGGCACTTTTTGCTTGCTGATTTCTCTTCTCTTGGCGTGGTGTGTGGATGTGAACGTGAAATGGGATCCTCATCCACTCCTGAAAGCGAGACACCGCGGATTTGTTTTCCACGGCTCCGTCCCCCCCCCCCCCCCCCCCCCCCCCCCCCCCCCCCCCCCCGTGCACCCCAGATTCTATTCTGTCTTCTTTTGTTTGTATTTATCAATTAGTGTCTAATTATAGACTAATTAGGCTCAAAAGATTTGTCTCGTGGTTTTCTACCAAACTGTGTAATTAATTTTTTTCGTCTACATTTAATGCTCCATGCATCTGTCCAAGCATTCGATGTGACGGAAAATCTTGAAAATTTTTAGGAACTAACCATGACCTTACTTCTACGGTTCCATTCACGTTAGCTGACAGGGGTTCAAATTCAAATTGCAGGAGTAAACAGGGGCGGATCCAGGATAGGGACAAGTGGGGCTAAATAGTGAAGATTTAGGGCTAGAGCTAAAGATTAATTGTGATTTGAGGCTAAGCAACTGTGATTTAGTGAAGAAATGAGGCTCAAGAGGGTGGCTGCAGCCCCCCAGCCCACCCCTTGGATCTGCCCCTGGGACTAAATGCATGCATGTATAGCGATCTGTATCTGAGTTTTGGGCAAACAATGTTTAGATCCATCGACTAAACTTTAGCCGGCTAAAATTAGCTAATAGGAATCCAAATGGTCCGGCAAAAAGATCGGCTAAAGTTTAGCTGTTTCAACCAATGTAAGGGTCTGTTTGGTTCCATTTAGTTCCTAGACTAAACTTTAGTTCAGGCCCTAGCTATTTGGATCTAGGGACTAATGCACACTAAAGGTGATGAACAAAGACCAAAACACCCCTGCTCCGCTCTCTTTCCCGCTGGATCCACCCACCATCGAGCCCCTGCTTGGCTCTCTCCCCCGCCGGATCCACCCACCACCGAGGTGCTCGGGCGCACGACCAAGGGCCTCAAGCCCGTTCCTGCTCCTCGCCATAAATCCCGTGCTCCGCTCGACGTCGCTACTGCTCCTCCGTGACTCCCTTCGCCTCTCGAGGAGCCCCTTCGCTTCCTCTCCGCCAACGGGCTGCTCCCACCGCCGTTCCTCCGCTGTGTGGTGGTCCGGTCACCATGCCTCCCAGCCGCATCTGTTCCCAACACGCTGCTTGGTGCCGGGCGGGGCGGGCTGGGCAAGCGCGGGCGTGGTTGGATGGGCAAGCGCCACCTTCACGGACGGTGGTGCGGCCGCGGTCATCGTGGCCTCCTAGGCATGCACGGACTACTTGACGGGCGAGTGCATTGATGAGGGGCAGGGTGGTCTTTTTGGCCCTTTAGTCCCCTTTAGTCACCCCTTGACTAGAGGACTAAATCAGTTTAGTCACCTTTTAGTCATCTTGTTTGGCAATTTAGTGACTAAAAGGGGGCCAAAACCACCTGGAACCAAATAGGGCCAGTTTAGCTGAGTCTATTAGCTGTAGGATCCAAACACCTCGTCTAAAATTTAGCTGGTTGAACTTTTAGCTAGCTAAGATTTAGCCTTAAAATTTTAGCGAGCTAAATTTTAGTTGGATGGATCAAACAGACCTTTATAGTACAAGTAAAATGATATAGAGAGGTTCATGGAATGGAAAAAAAAACTAGGCTTAGAGCAAATTGCTAGTATACGCCGGCACAATTAAAGTAGTATTTTCTGTATTTGAATTTTGTACCACATGTAAAATGATATAGCGCGGTTCATGACACGCAAAAAAGGCTTTAGAGCAAATTTGCTAATGGACAGAATTTTATAGCGCGTGTAAAAATGATATCGAGCAGTTCATGACACAAAAAAGGCTTTAGAACAAATTTGCCAACTGACAGAATTTTATAGCACATGTAAAATGATATCGAGCGGTTCATGACACGCAAAAAGGCTTCAGAACAAATTTGCTAACGGACGAAATTTATAGCACGTGTAAAATAATATCAAGCTGATTTGGCATAAAATAAAGAAATGGCTTAGAGCAAATTTGCTAACAGACACTAACACAATTAAAGTAGTAGTTTTCAGGCTAAGACAGGAAAGGATCAAAAAGTCACATGAAATAATGAGTCACATTTTTGCTTGAATGGCTTTATTAAGTGAATGAGAGCTTATGAAGTCAATCAAACCTTACAACCTTGCCCAAATGACTCTAGATGAACTCTACAACAAAAGTCAGGAATGGTTCATGTTGAGCAAATGTCAAGAGAATGTCTCAATTGGCCTAAAACCCTAGTTTTAAGTTTTATCGTGATGCTGCTTTGACCAAAGTGGAACTGTAGATTATATTCAAGATATGAGGTTTGACCTTTAAGCAAAGTTGAGGATTAGAATGTGTACAACAAATGTTATTTTTGGACCAAGTTATGATTCAACCTCTAAGTTGCTCAAACAGTGACCTTTCTCTCTCCTCCATGTCGTAGAAATGTTATTCTAATAAAGGCACTTATGTAATCAAGTTAGCTTGAAGCCAGAGTGTTTTCTTCTATATTCACCAATAACTCGGTATCATTTTACATTTCCTGCAGTAAAATTTTCCCTTGCATGGGCGTTAACCTTTTTATACAGAAGAAGAAGAATCTGAGCTTAGAAAAACAAGACCAAATTCAATAGGGTTTCATAATGTTCTTCTCCGGTTATTCTTCTTCTTTAAGGGCCTGTCAAGTTCCCAGCCCAAACTCGCCAAGCATCATTGTGGCGTCGGCACACTTGCGGTGCCAAAGACATCCGCCACATCTATGGCGAAATTTTATGTTGTAGATCAATGAAAAAAAATTACGACGTGACCAACTTTATTTGCAACCCAAAAAAATGTCGGCCGATGTCGCAGCCTCAACTTTGTTGCGATGTGGCATGACAGAGAACCAAATATGCGCTAAGTCCTCTGAGGATGGAAGGACCGGCAATGGAGACAAGTTAGCATGGTGGGACAACCATGTAGATGAAAGTTTACGAAAAACAAAGAAAGAGGACACATGACGCCCTGAGTAGCTGCCACAAGAAAGAAAATAGATAGTCGTTTCTAATGGATAGTCGTTTCTTGTATCACCTCAGGCTACTTAAGACTTGTGGTGCACGAATTAATAGGTTTAGGGGCCAGAAATGAATTTTCAAAGCTTGTGGAACTAAGTGACATCCTTTGACAAATCAAGAGATCGCTCATGCAATTAACTCTTAATATCATGGTATTCACTAACAAAGCACGAGAGAGTTTTGATGGGTTATTCTATTATGTAATGTAAACGAAAACATGTAACACACTTGTGGGTACTAGGAAAGAATACTGCTGTTGCTGTTAGGTGTGACCGGGGACGTGTTGCATTTTACATAGTGTTATTGGTAATAAAATGCAAGGTTTCACTCGTTTTCGAGCTGGACCCACATAGCACTTTTGATGAGCTTTCTCTCTAGCAGTTCATGGGTAAAAGGATAATATCGAAGGGCCCTGATAAGACCACGTCATCAGGAAGCATCTCCTGGCCCACCATTTTGCTTTGGTTGGCAGTGGAGCCCACACGCGGTGTTGGAGCATCGAAGGCTCCATAGATCGGAACCAACAGATTTGGTTGCGCTCCAAGCAATATAAAAAATATTATTATTATTAGGAGATAGGAGGAGGAGTACGTATAATGCATTGCTAATTTTAATCCTTGATGTAAGTATGGTTCCCAAAGGATGTCACCTTGTGTTTCCAAATTGCTACAATATGATAAGTCGGACATGTACCAATTTGCTTTTGTGTCTGACATGGCAAGGCCTTCCTGTTTTTAAGCTAAATTTGGTAGAGGGGTGAAGAGGAAACTCAACTGAGTTTTGGCAGACCGGTGCTTGTGCTATCTTTTATTCCATATATTCACCAGATATCTGTTTTCTTTAAAGAAGATAGAGCTATAGCATTACTCAGAAAAAACATTGGGCCTCGGCTCACTTCTCGGCAGCACTGCAGCTACTGTAAAAAGCACTGTAGCTATAGTAATTTTGTATCGCAGCCTAGCAACGGCAACAACCCAAATGGTTGGCTTTAAGTTTAGCCGAACAGGCCCATTGCATTCATGAGCAATTAAATGCTTTACACACTAATTTTGTATATCCATTAGGTATCATTATCACCCAATCATATTTGTACCCATCAGAATTTTTTTATATCCCATGAAGAAGCCCATGCCCAAGTGCGGGTGCAATTTTATGCCCATACCCATACTCATGCGGTAGCGGGTATCTACTGGTTACCCGTGTCCGAGAAGAAATGTAACACATGTATTAAGCTTGACTATAATAATAGAACAACAAATATGTAACAAATATAATAGAAAAAAATTATATATATACAAACGCACACACGCTACTTCCTATATGACACTAGATATGCTAGTCGAACCATGTTTTGGAGTACATTAGATTCAGAGATAGCTTTCAATTATAGATGTATATCGAGTATAAATGTACTTATGGGTTTATGGGTTCAGGTATAACATAACCATAGCCGTACCCACAAACCAAATAGGTATGGATTTTTGCCTATTAACAAATCATGAGTACATAAATTAACCCACACTTATACCCTGATGGGGTAAAAATCCATCGGTTTCAGGTCACGGGTACCCATTACCATCCCCATGTCGCGTCACATTGCAACATGAACAATTCGCTTTGCAAGCTGCGCATGTTCATGGGGGACACCATTTCGTTCTCTTCTCGTATGCTTCACAATGAGTTCCTGGAAGACACCTCCGGGCTCCGGCTTATGTTGCCTCTCTGATTGGATGTAGGCTCGATCTTTGAATAAATGGTTGTTGAAGAAGCCTGGCCATACTTAAATAGTCTGATTTAAGTATGCACTTTCTCCGTCACCACTTCGGCCCCAGTTGTAAGCCCTCTCGGCACGCCATAGCTTCGACCTCCTCAGCGTCCCACAACATGGAAGACGACCCTCCAAGCTATTAGATTCACTCTTCGATCTAGTCACATATGACGACACTGATGCCTGCATGACCAGAAACAACATTAAACATAGCCAACATTAATTTTAAGATAGCCATCAGAAAGTGGTTCCCAAGCTGGTTTGTTTTTTCGCAGAGTATGTCGGCGTACAGACCAGTGAAACACTGGCCACTTGCTTGAATATTTCTTTTCCTATTCATATGGCCATCAGCTCCAGTGCTGGGTGGATAGTATGTCATATATGTTTCCACAAAAACACAAATGAAATAGTGCTAATAGTTACTTCCTCCATCCCAAATTATAAGTCATTCCAAAAATCTTGGAGAATCAAAACATCTCAAGTTTGATCAAATCTATATGATAAGATAATAATATTTTGTTGAATAATTAGACAATTTCCAGATTAAAAATAGAATATAAATTATGATAAATTGATGAACTAGATTATGCATGTATAGAGTACTAGCATGACAGATCAACATATGGCATAACATAAGCATAAACATGATTATAGTTGTAAGTATAGTGTAACAAAACCGACCAAATTATAAGAGCACAAGTACAAAAATAAGCACCGAAGCGCTCAAATTTTCGAACTTGAGCCCATATAATCCCGGTAGTCAATCGAAACCACGAAGGATTTCAAATCAACTTGCTTACAACCAAGATCGCATCATTCAACATAACACATCACACGTTACATTTCACAAGTAGTTCTGAAATCCACTTACACACACGGAGTCGCAAATTATTACAAACCAAGTTCATAAAGTAGCGGAAGCATAACACACACCAGTTGTTCAAATACTACTGTCAGTCTTACTGATCAACATCCCGCAAAAGCATTAAGGAAAGTACATAACGGATGATCACGTCCGAGTGATCTAGTCTTCGTCACCCGCAGGGTGGAGACAGGTCTTGCAGAAGCCTTGGTAAAGCATATCATCTACAACAGGAGGAAATAAACCCTGAGTACTGGAATGTACTCAGCTAGACTTATCCGTTAAAAACCAGAAATAAGATGACACCAAGGATTATGCAAGGCTTTCATAAGTGGGCTAGCTGACATCACATTTTGCAGAAAGACATAAGTAATTGAAACTCTTTCAACCTGTACTAGCAGTTATTTTTAGCATTTACCTGTCATCTATCTTAGCACCTGTACTAAACATGCACTTGATTATAATCAAACAATTAATATCCTTATGTCCATAGCAGGTATAGATTACGGCAACATTGTATCATTCACTTAACTATCTGTTCAATTTAATGAGATCTACGTTGCCGCTGCTCAAGTCAAGTGCTCACTAACCGGGAGCGAAGGCGATTCGAATCGAATTCCTATCCAGCTGGAGGGGTATTTCTAACACTCACCGAGTCACGCCTGGCGAGGGCTGCTCCGGTCACCTTTCGTACAGTTGAGGAATCGCGGGTCCAAATAATGTCACGTCCCCAAGGGCGACACTCTGTCAGGTGATAGGGACTCTAGCCCCCCTTGGTCTCACGTCAATGTCCCCAAGCACATCCTTTCTCTCCTCCAAGATGCAACCTACCATTCGATTCCCGGCCTGAACCATACTACTCGACTTCGCGGTCGGAACGACTTATCCGGCCAACTAAGTGTTAGACTGCGTTCAACATGACTCAAGGACATACAACGAATCAGTCCTTAAACGACTTAGACGGGCATAGCTCCACACCCAAGACGTGAAGTGTCTTGCGACTGTACTATCGAACTTCCGCCCGGTCTCAATTTCATTTTAAGGCATGGTTCCATCCACGATAGCCATATAGCCACTCGTGACCCATTCCTACATCTCGCAGATGACCGAAAATCACTCGACTTCTACCGGACTAAGCAAGGCTAAGCATTGACACGTGCCTAAACCTAATTTAGGATTAAGTACGATATCTGGACAAGGACAGATATAATGCAACAAGTGTTTTTCACACAACTCCTACAACTTAATGCAGTAAACAAGCAAAAGTACTCAAGATTGATTTATAAAATAGTAGGGTCAGCATGCACCGGGACTTGCCTTTCAGAAAGGTGGACGGCCGGTGATCTGGGCACTCCGGCAATTCCTCAGTGGCGCCTCCTTCGCTGACTGCTTCTTCGGGCTCCCCTGGCTGCTCCTGGATCTCCTCCGGGATCGCTCCCTCGAACTCGAGAAGAGTCACCCCCTCCGGAACACCTATTGCATGTGTGCATAATAAGTTTCATGAATGCATAATGAAGGATGCAGCATGCTCGGGATGAAATGCATTACAACCACTCCTAAAGCTTTATTCAAATCACTTCAATTATTAAGTACAAATTTCCTCTCCGGTAGAGAAGTACTCACCTAATCTACTCAACCTAAGGTATAGTTGTTCCTCCTCTGTTAAGGCCCTAACACCTAACAATCACAAGAACAACTTTACTTAAGTTACCACATCCAAGCACAAAATATCAAAGCAAGACATTCTGGACAGCAGCTAAGTGTTTTTATCATAACTGGAGATCCCTAAATCCAAAAGATATGATCCAAGACAATCTGGAAAGCTTATAAAATGCTCTACAAATCATTTTCAGACTTCAACACTTAATTCCTAAGTTTTCCTGGTCGAATTTCCAGAGTTTCAGAAATCTGTCCTCTCCAAACAGAGAGCAGCCATTTCTGGACAGTCACTTAAAACAGCAATAACTCCTAGACTACTAAGCTAAATGCCCCCAAATTTTGACACAAGCTAGTTTATCAAATTTACTACCACCTTGTTATTCACAAGTTTTCCAGAAAACACTTTTATTAAGAGTCAAATCCACAAATGCTATTGTGTCAAAAAAATCCACAAATACTATTAGCTGTCCAGAAAAACCTAGAAATATGAAGATTAAATATTTCTTTACATGTCAAACTTCCTCTATGACTAAAGTAATGATACCAGTAGTTCACACATGTCATAAAAACACCAGAAAGTAAGGGGTGCCAACCTAGAACATTTATTTTCACCCCTTTCTTAATTTACTAAATCAATTAAGTGGAAAATTAAACCTATATGCAAACTGCTTATAAAATTCTACAAAAATTACAGGAGACTCTCTGACCTAAAAAGAGGCTACTGTAAAAATTTGAACTAAAGTTATGCACAGAAACTCCCTACACAAAATTCATAAGCCAAAAGGCTGATTTTTGTATAATTAACAAATCACATTGAAAAGTATCAAACAATAGAATTCATATTTTTATTAAACACTTTAGGGTACCAGGACACTCTCCACAAATTTATATGAACATTGCACATGTAGAAAAATTACTAAAATTCATTCAAGTATTTCCTAAAATAACATGATATCATCACAACTTGAAACATACTCCAACACTAGTACCTAAATTTTTACCAGAGCTAGTACATGCATAAAATAACCTTCCCACCAATTTTCACAATTTTTGGGAAAACACAACTCCAGTTATTTATTTAACAAGTTTGTATCTAACTTAAGACACATTTCAAAACCCTAATTAATCCTTCTAGAAAGTAAACATCACATACCTATTTTCTATTTTTCTTAAATACTACACTTCATGCAGAGCCCAACAAAATTTAAATCATAATTTTTGAGCAAGTAAAACCCTAGATATGAAATTTCTAAACATCATCTAAATCTGTGACAGAATAAAAGAAAAACAAAACTAAATCCTAACTCGCTGCTGGGCCGGCCTCTACGCGGACGCGGCTGAAAGGTCCTTGTTTAGTTTTGGTAATTGAGTGACAACTTAGGTGGACTAATATGTGGTTATGTGAGATACACAGGAGATTAGTCCACATGTGATGGTGTCATGAAGGAGCTCATTGCATATGAGACATGACATGGAGTCATGTGACCAAGGTGGAGAAGATCATGATGAGGCTTGGCTTGATGGACCGGTTGCTAGGGTGAAGGGCAAGTTGTGTGATGGCTTGACACCGAAGGACCGAGGCAACGGTGAAGAGCAAGTGAGGTCAAGATCGATGAACCAATACGGTCATGTGATGATATAAAGTGGATCATATCATTTGATGATTGGTTGGTGCATGTGTTGCATCAACATCAATGGAGATGGAATGGAATGCGCAAGGCAAAGGTATAACCTAGGGCATTTCCATTTCACCGGTCATAGGTGTGTAGAGAAGTTTATGACCGGGTTTAGGATAGATGGCCGTACTATTAAGAGGGGCAAACTTGTTTGCATATCGGTCATCTAGTGCCACTCGTGTGATCTAACTATGCATCGTTGCTAGGATCGAGTGGCGTGGTAAGTTGAGTGGTTAACTCCTTCGATAAAATGATTATGAAAATGCTAACACACGTGCACAAGGTGGTGATCACTTGTTGGTGTTAGCACGTTTACGAAGGCGATGAAGTTTGAGCGGTAGAGAGGGTTTGGGGTCCTCTCTCCCTCCCACCGAGCTTGCGAGCACGAGATTCAGGCGTTTTCGAGGAGTTAAAAAGCCTATTTTCCACTACGCCGGAAGTCGGAAAAGAAATGGAGGCGAACGGAGGTCACAGAGGTGACCGGACGCTGCACCGGATGTGGTCATGGTATGACTGGACGCGTCCGGTCAGTACAGCGCAGACGCGGGTGTTAGGGTTTGTAACCGGCGCGTCCGGTCACTCGCGGGACCGGCGCGTCCGGTCATGCGCCCAGTGGGAATTGCAGAACGCAAGGATGATCGGACGCGCGGCGCGTCCGGTCACACATGATCGGACGCGTCCGATCGTTGAAGGAGCTTACTAGACTCTAACCGGACGCTGGCACTGTCGCGTCCGGTCATCGCAAGGAGCGCGTCCGGTCGTTGCGTCGCGGGCGCGTGGGTCAGTGCGTTCGGCGCGTCCGGTCATCGGGACCGGCGCGTCCGGTCGTTATGAGAAGCGCGTCCGGTCACTGGTTTGACCGTTGGGGGTTAGTGACCGTTGGAGCATCGGACGTGGCTGAGCGCGTCCGGTCAGTTACGACCAGCACGTCCGGTCGTCCCGAGTTTTGCCCAGTGAAGGGGTAACGGCTCTTTTTGACCGTGGGGTTATAAATAGACGTTGTGGCCGGCCATGGCCGGTAGCTGAGCACACTATAGTCTTTGTGACTTGTGTGGTAGTGCTTGGGAGCCCTCTAACTCACTCATGCTTGATAGTGTTCATCGGATCGAGTGAGAGAGCGATTCTAGTGCGTTGCTTTGAGAGATTGCATCGTGTGGCACTAGGTGATCGTGTTGCAAGCCGGTGGTGCTTGTTACTCTTGGAGGTTGCCACCTCCTAGACAGCTTGGTGGCTTATGGCTCCGTCGAAGCTCGCAAGAATATTGTGCGAGGCTCCGGAGAAGCTTTGTGAGGGGGATTGTGCTCACCCCGTGAGGATCGCGAAGAGCAACTCTAGTTGAGCGTGTCATTGAGCTACCACATTTTATGGTGGGTTCTTGCGGTGCCTTTTGAGAGGCTCGGTGTGTGACCGATTAGCCGCCGAACCACGAAGTGTTGGTCGACACAACGGGGACGTAGCTTGGTGGCAACCAAATGAACCTCGGGAGAAAAATCACCGTGTCAACATTGTTCTTCATCTTCTCGGTGGTTTGCCTTCGTACAACACAAGCTTGTATTTACTTTCATATATACTTGTGCTTGTGTAGTTTCTCTCTTAACTAGTTTGCTTGTGTAGCTTGATAGTTGTCTTCTTGCTTATGTAGCTAGAAGCTTCCCCTTGCGTGACTAATTTGGTTTGTGTAACCTTGTTAGTCACATTGCTTAGTTTGTGTAGCTAAGTGACTTGCGCTCTCTAATTTGGCATTAGTTGCCTTGTTATTGAGCTTTGCTAGTGAGCTTAGGAGCTTTGTGCTTTTGCTTCACTAGTTGTGTAGGAGCTCCCTCGGTTGGCAAAGTACTAGTACATAGGTTTATGTGACCTTGCTCTAGAATTGAGTAGGTGAGCTCTTGGTAAGCTTAGCACCTTAGTTGCTTAATTAGGATCTTTGCAAGGTGCTAGAGAACTTAGATAGAGGGGTGTAGTCTTGGCTAGACCAATAAGTTTAATTCCGCATTTGTTTTGGTTAGCCAACGCGTTTAAGTTTTAGAAAGGACTATTCACCCCCCTCTAGTCCGCCATCTCGACCCTTCAGCGGCCCAACCGCGCGCGCGGCCTGCTCGGGCCGTCCCACCCGCGCGCGTGCGCCTGCCAGGAGGGGCCCACTGTCAGCGAAAGAGGGACAGGGGAGCGGCGAGCTGAGAGCTCCGGCGAGTGGGTTTGCGCCGCCGCCGGCTCCTCCGACCAAGCCAAGCACACTGCTGTGTTCCCCAGACAAAACCGCACCTAGGCATGCATCTTTCCCCAAAGCTACCGCACCGGAGCACCCTTGCCGACGGTGAGGGCGGACGATAGTGAACGCATGGCGGCACGCCTGCGAGCTCCGGCCGCTAGACGGCCGGCAGAGGGGTGCACCCGCTCCTTGGAACCCTGGCGGACCTCCCGAGGCTACGTAAGTGGATAGGGATGGAGTGGAGTCGCTTGGCCGCGTGAGCACTTGGCCGGCGGCCATGGCGCGACAGTGCGCGGCCGTGTTCCGGCTTGACCGGACCGAGAATGGTGGTAGCGTCTTCACCCGAGCATCTAGGTGTGATGGGGAAGAGGGGACGTGAGCAAGGGAAAACGGAGGAGTGGGGTGCGGTGCTGTCCACGGTGACCGTGACCACGGCGGAGTTTCAGTGGCATTTGGGACGGGTGGAGGCGGCAATGTGGCTCACCTCAGGCTCAATTGAAGCCACGGGTTGGTCGAGGAGGTGCAGGGCAGTGTGGCAGAGTGAGGGACGCGATTTGGCCGGTGGGAATGCGGTGGAGAGCGTGCGCGAGCTCGTCGGAGTGGAGGCGGCAATGGCGCTCGATTTTTCCGCCCGGGTGAGGAGAGAGCGAGAGAGAGGGAGACTGTGGTGCGAGTGAGGGCGGAGATCGACGTCATGGTGACCTTGAAGACCCGGTGACCTAACGGGTAGGGCCGCGGTCGGCGTACGGCTGCCACCGCGCGGCCACGCGTCGACGTCGGTCTGCGGCCGGTCGGCCACACCGACTGAAGACTAAAACGCTGAATCGATGATGCCGGTAATGGCGACTGACAAGGCAACTTCGTCGATGAATATCTCCTAAACCAGCTCGAGTTAGCAGAAGGTGATAACATCAAAGTTGTAGAGCTACATGAGGGCTACAACTTTGCCAATTGGAGCTCGGTCTAGTTCGGCATGGTTTGTGAGGTATGTGGCGTCAAAGTGAGGTACATTGAAACTGAAACTTCGAATCTCATACTTAGAATTTTTCTAAGTGTTGACAGCCCTTCAAACTGACTTGTGGGCTATTTTTGAGCATGTTCTGATCACTTTCATGAGATGGCCATATTGAGACTTTTGTTCCCTAGGAAATTCTCTACAACTTTGCTTAAGGTTGCTCCTCCATGAAAGGTCTCTAAGCTAGACTTTTTAATTGGTCAAACTAAAGCATTCTAGGGTCTAATATTGGTCAACAGCACATTGGAGGGCATTTTGGTAATTTTGGTTAACATGAACATTGCTCCACTAGTTACCCTAAGTGCAATTAAGGTGTTGTAGGATATAATTAGCCACTCTACCCCTTAGTTACACAAAAATACTAGTGTCACATGATTGGAAACAAACCAAAACCCTAATACACCCAAAAATGTTGCATGCCATGTTGCACATGTTGCAAGACTTTGTTGCATCCAATGATCCCAACAAAAAGTGCTAACCATAATGTCATATTTCAAAATGTGTGACCCCAAAGTTGTATCTATAATTTGCACCACTCACATTTCATAAGCACACATTTTGTGAAACAAACACATGAGGCATGTGGCATACTCATATTGCAAACAAAATAAAACACAAATGAGATGATGAATGCTCATGCTTATGAAATGCAATGCAATTATGGACGCTAAACACCTGAGGTGTTACTGCCCTCCCCCTTATAAAAAATCTCGTCCCGAGATTTGGAAAGCGTACCATTTTTGATAGAATTCCTTATAACCATCACATAAATAGTCCTCTCGTTCCCACGTAGCATCACTCTCACTACCCTGATTACTCCACATTACTTTATACCACTTAACCACTCGACTTCTAGTTACTCGTTCTTGAGTATCGATCACTCGGAGTGGATTTTCTTTGTAAGTTAGATCAGATTCAAGCCTGATATCTCCTAAAGGAACTCTTTCCTCAGGAACCCGAAGACACTTCTTTAACTGAGATACATGGAAAACATTGAATATGACACTCATTTCAGGAGGTAACTGGACCTTATATGCTACAACTCCACTTTTGCCTATGATCTAGAAGGGACTCACGTATCTCGGTGCAAGTTTTCGCTTGACACCAAAACGTTGTACACTCTTCATTGGAGAAACTTTTAGATAAACGAAGTCTCCAACTTTAAACTCGAGCGGCTTTCTACGACGATCAGCATAACTTTTCTGTCTAGCTTGAGCTGCAGCCATGTGTATTTTGATGGTACGGACTTGTTCCTCAGCTTCTTGGATGAAATCAATACCATAATACCTTCTTTCACTAGCTTCTACCCAATTTAGTGGGGTTCTACACTTACGACCGTACAAGGCTTTGAATGGGGCCATCTTAATACTCTCTTGGTAACTATTATTGTATGAAAACTCGGCTAGAGGCAACCATTTTTCCCATAAACCCTTGGATGAAATCACACATGCCCGTAACATATCCTCCAAGATTTGGTTAACTCGTTCGGTCTGACCTGACGTCTGGGGTGATAAGCAGAGCTTCTCACTAACTTGGTTCCTAGAAGATGATGCAATTGCTCCCAAAAACGAGTAGTGAACTGGGGACCATGGTCAGAAACGATAGTACGAGGTACCCCATGGAGCTGAACTATCTGATTGAAGTATAACTCAGCATAGTCAGTGGGACGATAGTCTACTCGAACAGGAATGAAGTGAGCTAACTTGGTTAAGCGATCCATAATTACCCATATAGAGTTATGATTCTTGACAGTAGGGGGAAGTCTGATGATGAAATCCATACTTATATCTTCCCATTTCCAACCTAGGATAGAAAGTGGTTGTAGCAATCCTGCTTTCATATGCACAGCCTTAACTCTACAGCAGGTGTCGCACCTAGCAATATATGCAGCTATCTCTTTCTGCATTTTGATCCACCAGTAATACGACTTCAAATCATAATACATCTTATTACTACCAGGATGGATGGACAACTTTGAAGAATGCACTTCAGACAGGATTTGATTTCTAAGCTCTCGGTCCTTAGGCACCACTAACCTATCCTTAAACCACAACACACTCTCTTTTATCTACCCTGAAATGCTTAGTTTCTTCCTCTTTCATCTTACGCTTGATGTGGAATATATCAGGATCAGTCTTTTGGAGCTCAATAATTCTGCTTTTGAGAGTACAACTGACAGTGATGTTGTACAAGACTGCTGGATGTAGAAGGCGAGATCAGTGAAAATTAGTTTCAACTAAGGAATGGCAATGAGACTTATGGCTTAAAGCATCGGCAACCACATTTGCCTTGCCAGGATGATAGTGCACTTGAAGATTATAATCCTTAATCAACTCAAGTCATCTTCTTTGGCGCATATTTAACTCGGGTTGGTGAAGATGTATTTGAGGCTTTTGTGGTCCGTGTATATATTACAGACATTGCCCAATAGATAATGCCACCACACTTTCAAAGCATGAACAACTGCAGCCAGTTCTAAGTCATGTGTTGGATAATTCACCTCATGTTTCCGAAATTGTCGAGAGGTATATGCAATTACTCGGCCTTCCTGCATCAAAACACCTCCCAAACCTATGCCTGAGGCATCACAATAAACATCAAATGGTTTCTTGATATCCAGTTGCGCCAAAATCGGAGCCGAGGTTAGGAGGGTTCGCAGTTGGTGAAAAGCCGCATCACACTCAGGAGTCCAGACAAACCTGGTGTCTTTTTGCAGCAACCGAGTCATGGGTTTGGCTATTTTAGAGAAATTTGGGATGAAGCGACGATAATAACTAGCCAACCCAAGAAAACTCCGGACTCGTGAACCGAAGTAGGAGCCTTCCAGTTCAGTACTTCCTGTACCTTGGTGGGACCCACCATAATTCCCCCATCGGACAACACATGCCCAAGAAAAGGTACTTCACGAAGCCAGAATTCACACTTACTGAACTTCGCATACAGTTGATGTTCGTGCAGTCTGGTGAGGACAATACGCATATGTTCAGCGTGTTCTTCCTCATTTTCAGAATATATCAAGATGTCATCAATAAACACCACCACAAACTTGTCCAATTCAGGCATAAACACCGAATTCATAAAGCACATGAAGTGTGCGGGGGCATTAGTCAGGCCGAAAGACATAACAAGATACTCATAAAGACCGTATCTTGTCGAGAAAGCTGTTTTTGGAATATCTTCAGGACGGATTTTAATTTGATGGTAACCAGAGCTCAGATCAATCTTGGAAAAGACTTTAGCTTTAGACAACTGATCAAACAAGATATTGATGTGTGGTAGAGGATACTTATTTTTGACAGTGACTGCATTCAGAGGCCTATAATCTACACACATCCGCAACGACTGGTCCTTCTTCTTCACAAAGATAGCAGGGCATCCCCACGGAGACAAACTAGGACGAATCAGCCCCTTCTTCAAAAGTTCATTCAACTGCACCTTAAGTTCAGCTAGCTCATTCAGAGGCATCCTATAGGGTCTCCTAGAGATGGGTGTCGTGCCAGGCAACAGCTCAATTTTAAATTCCACATCCCGATCCGAAGGTAGTCCCGGCAAATCATTGGGAAAAATGTCAGAAAACTCACTCACTATGGGGATATCAGCTAAAGCCTTTGCTTGCACCGCATGAACTTCACCAGACAAATCAATTTTTCTAGGAAGTTGCACTAGAAAACCCTTTTGATCGGTAGGATCTCTGAGCATAACTACCTGGGTGGATGTATCAATGAGTACCCCATTCTGACTCATCCAATTCATGCCCAAAATAACATCTATGCCTAACCTAGGCAAAACCACTAAGGCAAACGAGTACTTTCGCCCTTCTATTTCAAATTCTAGATTTCTCACTACTTGATTTGTGGAAATATTCCCACTTGTCGCACTAATGCAATAACCCCCACCTTCAACAGTATGTAATTTACATGCAAACTTTGATGCAAACTTAGGACTGATAAAGGAATGCGAAGCACCTGAATCAAATAGTACCACTGCAGAATGTTGGTCAACTAGGAACTTACCAGCAGTGACAACCTCACCAGATGGAATCTCTTCAATACTGTTATAATGAGCATGCCCCTGACGGCCACCTTGATTGACATTCTTCTTAGGATAAGGACAGTTCCTAGACCAATGGCCTGGCTTATTGCAATTCCAGCAAGGCATATTGTTGGGAGGGACACTGGAGGAGCTGCCCTGACTAGAATTACCCTTTGGCAGAGCTACGGTATACACCTTGTGAAATCTAGTCTTAACGGTAGACTTCTTCTGCGGTGGACGGAACTTAGCATTCGGGGCAGGTGGGCGAGGGGAAACCCTCGGTACAGCTATAGTTCGAGACTGCGAAGCACTCGCCTCAAGGGCCCTCTTACGGCTCTTAGAAGCAGAATAGATAGTATTATTGTTCTCTTGAGTCAGAGCATCACTGATAAATTCATTGAAAGTAGTACACTTGCTAGTGCCCATGGTCTTCATCAGCTTTGGGCCGAGGCCCCTTTTAAAGCTAGTAATTTTCTTAGCATCGGTATCCACAAACTCTGTTGCATACCTTGCTAGATTGTTAAAGGATTGCAAATATTCTGTCAAACTCTTATTGCCCTGGGACAGCCTCATGAATTCAGTGTGCTTTATAGCCATAAGACCTGGAGGAATATAATTCCCGCGGAACGCCGCTTTAAATTGGTCCCAAGCAATCGGGACATTTGGAGGCAATGTGGAACGGTAGTGGCTCCACCAAATACCCGCTGGACCGTGCAGTTGATGGGAAAGCATATTCAGTCTTTAGCTCATCAGTCAAGCGAAGTAGACATAACTTCTGCTCAATAGTGTTCAACCACTCGTCAGCTTGCAGCGGTTCCTCCGCCTCCTTAAAGAGCGGGGGCTTAGTGTCAAGAAAATCCTTGAAATCACTATATTGATTTAGTTCCGGGCCCTGGCGGCCATGTCGAGCCTCCCGATTGGCAAGCTGGCACATAGCGTCTGCCAGCATGCGTTGCCCTTCAACCACGGTCTGCATCAGCTCAGCTGGGGTAGGTGGTGGCGGAGGGGGTGGCTGTTCCTCATCCTCAACGCCACGACCACGACGGAGGTTGAACGACATCTACAAAATGCATAGCCAATGAGCACTGACGATGTGAGAAATTTGTAAATGAATTATTGTAAATATGCCAAACTGACTTCATTAAAATGAATTCGTAAATAATCAAGGCACAATAATTCATCACAACCGCACAATCCATTCAAGTGCATCAATTGACGCAATCATGCGAGGGCATCCAACAAGATGTATTCTAATAAAAGGTGAAATTTATTAAAGGCTCACCCACAGGGAGCACAGCTATGACTGAACCGTTTACTTTAATATCAACGGGACTTTTGACCTTACGTACAGGTGCTCGGATTCGATCCAAACTTCTAACCGAATGAGAAAGGCTACTACAAACTGACTACAAAGAGACTTCTCAACGGTAGAGTTCCATGGTGGATCATGACTAGCCACCTCGATACCAGCACGTGCCAAGCAGCCCAACCTTATGTCGCGCGCCACAGGAGGCCCTCGGTTTTGTCGTGGCACCGAAGGGTGCTAATCGTGACACCATCATCGAACGCCACACAATAAGACATCCATTTGTGATCGAAATTAACAGGTTCAACTAAACATCCAGGAGAACATAGGGTTCGACATTACATCCCAAAAGCCAAGTTATTACAAAGCCTCACTCCAACACATGGAGGGCACAAAATATGAGTCTAACATCGTAGCTACGTGATGACTACACTAAGCATCGTCCTCGGAGTCGGTGTCGAGGATCTCCCCACCATCCTCATCGCTAGCAGGCTCTAACTCCTCATCCTCTTCTTCTTCTTCTTCTTCTTCTGGTGGGGTATTCTGTGGTTCATTGACCTCCACGTCGTCATCATCTTCAGCCATGAAGACTCTAGAGCCCATTTCCTCATCCTCGTCATTGTTATGAGGCAGCAGAGGATTGAGCTGATTGTTCAGGCGATGCACTTCTTCATGAAGATTGTCATTGTATTCTTCTGCATTCTCCAACTATTGCTCAAGCTCCACCTAACGAGCTCTCAGGATGTTCTCCTCGTGCCAGGCTTCATCCCTCTGGTTCATCACATGGACCAGCATGCGTTGACAGTTGCGATGGGCTACTGTCAACCTCTAGACCGCAAGTGTTTCTTGATCTCGGTCATGGATCACTTGCTCCAGTTGTTGCTGCGCCGCATTTCTAGCGGCAGTCACCTCCGCCAACTCAGCCCTCAACCTTTCCACCTCGGTGGGCTTAGGGCGGGGGCTCACGTGGAGCGAGCTGGTGGTGAGGGGCCCTGCCTCCGGTTGACTTGCGAGCGGTCCTCTTAGTGCGTGCCATCTGTAGCAACAAGACATGACTTAAAATAAGGATAATTTAGGGGATACAAAATTTAATTTAGTCGGGACTATTGAAATTTTTAAGGAGGGAGTAAAATAACATGTATGACATAATTTAAACATGATGCATGTACGTTCCGTACGCTCTCTCACCCTAGTAGAAACCTAAATTTCTAACGTTAGGCGGTGGCATACATACGTTCTCTTATATAAGCGAAACTATCGGTCTACTCGTTACGCTGTTAGTGTACCTGCAGAAAATCTCATTTCAGCCCAACAGTTTCTCAATATAAGCACACAAGAAAGCAGTAAACTAAATACTTTCCATATACACATCCCCGATGTATATACTTCAATATCAAAGCTACCTGATAGATATTCCTACAATTAAGTACTTCCATAATTACATGGTTTGAACATGTAAGTATGCAAGTCACCAAAGCTACTCTTCCCTAGATCGCCGGTTGGACGATCATGCTCTCACAACTCACACTTACCAGAACGTCAAGGTATCTGATCCATACATTACCACCCAAGCGGATGGCATCCATACAATATCACGCCGTATGGACGACGAAACAGAAACAAACAAGACCCCCAAGTTAGTCTTTAATAAGTCACCTAAGAGTCCTTATTTGGGCTAAGGGATGTGATCACTGGCATACCTATAGAAATAATTTTTAGAGTTTTAACACTTTTCGCAAACAAAAACTTTTGTTTTCAAATACACGTATGATGTGTTTAATGTTGAATTATGCTCCAGTACTAGCTGTAACAGAACCGACCAAATTATAAGAGCACAAGTACAAAAAAAGCACTGAACCGCTCAAATTTTCGAACTTGAGCCCATATAATCCCGGTAGTCAATCGAAACCACGAAGGATTTCAAACCAACTTGCTTACAACCAAGATCGCATCATTCAACATAACACATCACACGTTACATTTCACAAGTAGTTCTGAAATCCACTTACACACACGGAGTCACAAATTATTACAAACCAAGTTTATAAAGTAGCGGAAGCATAACACACACCAGTTGTTCAAATACTACTGCCAGTCTTACTGATCAACATCCCGCAAAAGCATTAAGGAAAGTACATAACGGATGATCACGTCTGAGTGATCTAGTCTTCGTCACCCGCAGGGTGGAGACTGGTCTTGCAGAAGCCATGGTAAAACATATCATCTGCAACAGGAGGGAATAAACCCTGAGTACTGGAATGTACTCAGCTAGACTTACCCGTTAAAAATCAGAAATAAGATGACACCAAGGATTATGCAAGGCTTTCATAAGTGGGCTAGCTGACATCACATTTTGCAGAAAGGCATAAGTAATTAAACCTCTTTCAACCTGTACTAGCAATTATTTTTAGCATTTACCTGTTATCTATCTTAGCACCTGTACTAAACATGCACTTGATTATAATCAAACAATTAATATCCTTATATCCATAGCAGGTATAAATTGCGGCAACATTGTATCATTCACTTAACCATCTGTTCAATTTAATGAGATCTACGTTGCCGCTGCTCAAGTCAAGTGCTCACTAACCGGGAGCGATGGCGATTCGAATCGAATTCCTATCCAGCTGGAGGGGTATTTCTAACACTCATCGAGTCACGCCTGGCGAGGGCTGCTCAGGTCACCTTTCATACAGTTCAGGAATCGTGGGTCCGAATGATATCGTGTCCCCAAGGGCGACACTCTGCCAGGTGATAGGGACTCTAACCCCCCTTGGTCTCACGTCAATGTCCCCAAGCACATCCTCTCTCTCCTCCAAGATGCAACCTACCATTCGATTCCCGGCCTGAACCATACTACTCGACTTCACGGTCGGAACGACTTATCCAGCCAACTAAGTGTTAGACTGCGTTCAACATGACTCAAGGACGTACAGGGAATCGGTCCTTAAACGACTCAGACGGGCATAGCTCCACACCTAAGACGTGAAGTGTCTTGCGGCTGTACTATCGAACTTCCGCCCGGTCTCAATTTCATTTTAAGGCATGGTTCCATCCACGATAGCCATATAGCCACTCGTGACCCATTCCTACATCTCGCGGATGACCAAAAATCACCCGACTTCTACCGGACTAACCAGGGCTAAGCATTGACACGTGCCTAAACCTAATTTAGGATTAAGTACGATATCTGGACAAGGACAGATATAATGCAACAAGTATTTTCACACAACTCCTACAACTTAATACAGTAAACAAGCAAAAGTACTCAAGATTGATTTATAAAACAGTAGGGTCAGCATGCATCGGGGCTTGCCTTTCAGAAAGGTGGACGGCCGGTGATCTGGGCACTCCGGCAATTCCTCAGTGGCGCCTCCTTCGCTGACTGCTTCTTCGGGCTCCCCTGGCTGCTCCTGGATCTCCTCCGGGATCGCTCTCTCGAACTCGAGAAGAGTCACCCCCTCCGGAACACCTATTGCATGTGTGCATAATAAGTTTCATGAATGCATAATGAAGGATGCAGCATGCTCGGGATGAAATGCATTACAACCACTTCTAAAGCTATATTCAAATCACTTTCATTATTAAGTACAAATTTCCTCTCCGGTAGAGAAGTACTCACCTAATCTACTCAACCTAAAATATAGTTGTTCCTCCTCTGTTAAGGCCCTAACACCTAACAATCACAAGAACAACTTTACTTAAGTTACCACATCCAAGCACAGAATATCAAAGCAAGACATTTTGGACAGCAGCTAAGTGTTTTTATCATAACTAGAGATCCCTAAATCCAAAAGATATGATCCAAGACAATATGGAAAGCTTATAAAATGCTCTACAAATCATTTTCAGACTTCAACACTTAATTCCTAAGTTTTCCTGATCGAATTTCCAGAGTTCTAAAAATCTGTCATCTCCAAACAGAGAGCAGTCATTTCTGGACAGTCACTTAAAATAGCAATAACTCCTAGACTACTAAGCCAAATGCCCCCAAATTTTGACACAAGATAGTTTATCAAATTTACTACCACCTTGTTATTCACAAGTTTTCCAGCAAACACTTTTATTAAGAGTCAAATCCACAAATGCTATTAGCTGTCCAGAAAAACCTAGAAATATGAAGATTAAATATTTCTTTATGTGTCAAACTTCCTCTATGACTAAAGTAATAATACCAGTAGTTCACACATGTCATAAAAACACCAGAAAGTAAGGGGTGCCAACCTAGAATATTTATTTTCACCCCTTTCTTAATTTACTAAATCAATTAAGTGGAAAATTAAACCTATATGCAAACTGCTTATAAAATTCTATAAAAATTACAGGAGACTCTCTGACCTAAAAAGAGGCTACTGTAAAAAATTGAACTAAAGTTATTCAAAGAAACTCCCTACACAAAATTCATAAGCGAAAAAGACTGATTTTTGTATAATTGACAAATCACATTGAAAAGTATCAAACAACAGAATTCATATTTTTCTTAAACACTTTAGGGTACCAGGACACTCTCCACAAATTTATATGAACATTGCACATGTAGAAAAATTACTAAAATTTATTCAAGTATTTCCTAAAATAACATGATATCATCACAACTTGAAACATACTCCAGCACTAGTACCCAAATTTTTACCAGAGCTAGTACATGCATAAAATAACCTTCCCACCAATTTTCACAATTTTTGGGATAACACAACTCCAGTTATTTATTTAACAAGTTTGTATCTAAATTAAGACACATTTCAAAACCCTAATTAATCCTTCTAGAAAATAAACATCACATACCTATTTTATATTTTTCTTAAATACTACACTTCATGTAGAGCCCAACAAAATTTAAATCATAATTTTTGAGCAAGTAAAACCCTAGATATGAAATTTCTAAACATAATCTAAATCTATGACAGAATAAAAGAAAAACAAAACTAAATCCTAACTCGCTACTGGGCCGGCCTCTACGCGGACGCGGCCCAACCGCGTGTGCGGCCTGCTCGGGCCGTCCCGCCCGCGCGCGTGCGCCTGCCAGGAGGGGGCCACTATTAGCGAAAGAGGGACAGGGGAGCGGCAAGCCGAGAGCTCCGGCGAGCGGGTTCGCGCCGCCGGCGACTCCTCCGACCAAGCCAAGCACACCGCTGTGTTCCCCAGACAAAACCGCACCTTGGCATGCATTTTTCCCCAAAGCTACCGCACCGGAGCACCCTTGCCGACGGTGAGGGCGGACGGCAGCGAACGCATGGTGGCACGCCGGCGAGCTCCGGCCGCTAGACGGCCGGCAGAGGGGTGCACCCGCTCCCTGGAACCCTGGCGGACCTCCCGAGGCTACGTAAGTGGATAGGGATGGAGTGGAGTCACTTGGCCGCATGAGCACCTGGCCGGCGGCCATGGCGCGGCAGTGCGCGACCGTGTTCCGGCTTGACCGGACCAAGAATGGTGGTAGTGTCTTCACCCGAGCATCTAGGTGTGATGGGGAAGAGGGGACGTGAGCCAGGGAAAACGGAGGAGTGGGGTGCGGTGCTGGCCACGGTGATCGTGACCACGGCGGAGTTCTGGTGGCATTTGGGATGGGCGGAGGCGGCAATGTGGCTCACCTCGGGCTCGATTGAAGCCACGGGTTGGTCGAGGAGGTGCAGGGCAGTGTGGCGGAGTGAGGGACACGATTTGGCCGGGGGGAATGCGGTGGAGAGCGCGTGCGAGCTCGCCGGAGTGGAGGCGGCAATGGCGCTTGATTTTTTCGCCCGGGCGAGGAGAGAGCGAGAGAGAGGGAGACTGTGGCGCGAGTGAGGGCGGAGATCGACGTCGTGGCGACCTTGAAGACCCGGTGGCCTGACGGGTGGGGCCGTGGCCGGCGTACGGCTGCCACCGCATGGCCACGCGTCGACGTCGGTCTGTGGCCGGTCGGCCACACCGACTGAAGACTGAAACGCTGAATCGATGATGCCGTTAATGGCGACTGACAGGGCAACTTCGTCGATGAATATCTCCTAAACCAGCTCGAGTTAGCAGAAGGTGAGAACATCAAAGTTGTAGAGCTACATGATGACTACAACTTTGCCAATTGGAGCTCGGTCTAGTTCAGCATGGTTTGTGAGGTATGTGGCGTCAAAGTGAGGTACATTAAAACTGAAACTTCGAATCTCAGACTTAGAATTTTTCTAAGTGTTGACAGCCCTTCAAACTGACTTGTGGGCTATTTTTGAGTATGTTCTGACCATTTTCATGAGATGGCCATATTGAGACTTTTGTTCCCTAGGAAATTCTCTAAAACTTTGCTTAAGGTTGCTCCTCCATGCAAGGTCTCTAAGATAGACTTTTTAATTGGTCAAACTAAAGCATTCTAGGGTCTAATATTGGTCAACAACACATTGGAGGGCATTTTGGTAATTTTGGTCAACATGAACATTGCTCCACTAGTTACCCTAAGTGCAATTAAGGTGTTGTAGGATATAATTAGCCACTCTACCCCTTAGTTACACAAAAACACTAGTGTCACATGATTGGAAACAAACCAAAACCCTAATACACCAAAAAATGTTGCATGCCATGTTGCACATGTTGCAAGACTTTGTTGCATCCAATGATCCCAACAAAAAGTGCTAACCATAATGTCATATTTCAAAATGTGTGACCCCAAAGTTGTATCTATAATTTGCACCACTCACATTTCATAAGCACACATTTTGTGAAACAAACACATGAGGCATGTGGCATACTCATATTGCAAACAAAATAAAACACAAATGAGATGATGAATGCTCATGCTTATGAAATGCAATGTAATTATGGAAGCTAAACACCTGAGGTGTTACATATAGCACATACACTTGATAGATGAGACATTATGAATGACAAGATTAGATCACGAGAATAATACCTGACACTGTAGATGTAATTGACAGTGGTGGAGATGCAGATGGTGCTGACGATGGAGCAAAGTCGATGTCGTCGATGAGCGGCGGTGGAGCGTTCCTGTTGACAATCCCATGAGCCTGCCAACGACGAAGACGGCGTGCCGATGCAGCCTTCGGAAAACGAGCCGGCGTGGAGAATTTGGGAGCAGTAGCGCGAAGAACGCTTCCTAAAAACCTTATCCGCCTTCTCCCAGTGCAGGATCGCAAAGAGGGTTTCGGAGACCTGCTCTCCCAGACGCTAGTGCACACAAACGATTGGGATGGAGAGACTACAACGGCAGCGCAGTAGCGAGAAGAGGAAAATACTATTTGGCTACCTTAGGATTTTTTCAATTGGAATTTTCAATAGTAGGTTTTATTGTGTCTTTTTCCAGGAGGATAGGTATATATATATGGAGGAAAACCTCTTATCGCTATGTTAACTAGTAATATAGTACTAATTGATATTGTACCTCCCACCTCTACTCGTGGGCTTAAACATTAAAACCCATTAGGGAACACATATATTGGGCCTTTGAGATTTATTATAATTTCTTTATATAAATTTAGGGAAACTATTCATATAAATTCTAACATATTTATGATTTCAACTAAGTATCATTAGATTCTTTATTAATTATATTTTTCATAGTATACCTATTTGATGTCACAAATCTTTGTAGTTTTCTCTATAATTTTGGTTAAACTTGAGATGTTTTGACTTCCAAAATTCTTGGAATGACTTATAATTTGGAATGGATGAAGTAATAGCTAAAGAGAAAAGCCAATTAATAGTTTTATAGTAGCAGGGCAACTAGCAAATCTATGATTTGAGCCCGTTTAATTTCTTCTAATAGTTAGTAGTATTTAGCTTTGAGAAGTCTATTAATAACTTTTTATTAGCTATAGATCATTCATTTTAAACTGATAGTTACTTTTAGAACATCTCCAACGGTTTAGTAAAACCACTCCAATCTTATTCATGGCATGATGGGAAAACCCCCAATCCAACAATTACCTATCTTAACTCTCAATCTATGCACGTTTGGGCAATATGTTTGTATTGTGGAGGCTATACTTTATTAAACATCACCATGCTTAGAGTCGGTTGGGTCACCGAATCAGTTTTTCTTTTCGTGGGCCTAAGCCTAACATCATACCTCGAGCTCACATGACGGCATTGTTGACTTGTTTTTTCGATTTGAATTGAGATTTGGGTCAAATATCAGAGCACAAACTGGTGGTTGTGTCGGGTTGAAGACCATAGCTCGCGTCCACTTGGCGCACTCATGTAGTCATTTTTTGATAGATGATGTCCTGTCATTAGACGTATTGAAGGCATCTACAATGAAATGGCAAAAAAGGCATATAACTCTTACTTGTGACCATACTAAACCATGTGACATAGAATATATGTAATTTCACTCGTTTTCTCTTACCTGGTTTCTCATTTTGCTAGGGCCAACTTAGACCACATTTATATGCAAGGAAATATTATTTGTTTAATATAAAGGTTTTTTTACTTACATGCTATCTAACTCATTTTAATAGCAATTTTAGCTAAGTTGTCTTCATCGAAGTGCCATGGTAACTCTAAGTATCTTATGGAATATGGAATATCATTTAAAGCTACAGATAGTATAGTGAAACATTTTACAACTATGATGTGAATGGAACTACAAAACGACAATTGATTGTTGCATGTATGTTCTTATGCCACTTGGGGGTCCAAAAGTATTACGTGTCATGAGATCCCCTAATACTGCTCTAAATACCTAACATGTCATTGTTACTATCTTAAAGTGACATGATGATTCCACACTAGAAAACATATGGAATATAGAAGAGCGTTTAAAGCTACGGATAGTATGACGAAACATTTTTGAATTTGTGGTACGAGTGGTATTGTATGTCGATAAATGTTTGTCCACTTGGAGACTCATAGTTATTATGTGTCATCTGCTGCAGAACCTAACATATGATTGCTAGCACCTTAAGGTTCTTTATCATCTCTATCAACAATAGCATAGACTCCTAGATGTGCTTGTTGTTCATACCTCCACACCGTCCTTCTCTGTAGTTTTGGTGAACTATCCTATCACATATTTTCTCGTGACTTATCTCGGCCATTGATGAGCCATATCAAGGCAAAACTGCTCGCCGATTTAAAAGGCTTTGGGATGTCATAGTAGTCGTCTTCATGAAGCTTCGATGGACAGTGTAAGTACAAATATTCTATTCCACGATGTATCCATTTTCTTCTTGAAACGAAAATTCATTTTCTTACTAGTTACTAAAATTATATCATGAACTCCATCAAACGCTTGGGCAACCCTAACTCCCACCCAGCGCAACAAAGAAGAAGAAGAAGAGTCAGACGTCGGATTAGGGTTAGGGGTTAGGTTATAGGGTTTAGAGGGGAATCCGTAACCGATGGCTTTAGAAGAAGGTTTGGGGAAGTCACCATGACATTGTGGTGTGACGTGGTCCAGCGGCGCGACGAGATCATCGTTGAAGGCAAGAGGACAACAAGTGATAGGTGCATCTACATTGTGGGTGGTTAGGGATGGGTGGTGTTGAGGCTGTGGCAGCAGGAGTTGGGGTGGCGATGAGGTGATGGAACCGCCACGTGCCGATGGTGGCAGGGGAAGGGCCTGCAAGGTAGGCTGACTGAGTGGTGGCGAGGACATGGGTGGTGAGGAAGAAGGGGTCATGTGATTCCCCTTAAATGACGGGATGCGGGTTAACAACCCTAATGGCCTGTTTGGAACGTGGAAAAATTTTCATGTTCCTGTGTTTTTCGTGTGAAATTGAATCGATTCATATGAAATTCCTGCGTTTTAAACATACCCTAAATTGTATATACAGGGAGTAATTTGAGTTTATTGTTTGTTGTGAGTGACGATTTCCCAATTTAGTACGGGGAACATGAGAGTGGAATGGAAGGAACATAGGGGAGGGGGTGTCCAGTCCATGAGGTAGGGGTAGGAGACCCAGGGCAGGAGCAGGAGGGGAAAGCGAAACGAACAGAAAAACGAGGGGCACCAAACCGCGACGCCATTCCGTTAGCCATCTTACTGTTCGACACCTCGAATTCTCAGTAATTTCTCCTTTTAGCCAGGCAGCCGGGCCGTGCTCGAGAAAATAAGGACACCAGCAGCACGAAAGGGGAAAAAGGAGGGCAGAAATCCCCAATCGCCCCCACTTCGATCCACTCGAGCCCTAACCCCGAATCTCCCCGGAGGATCAGACTGAATCCATTCGATTCCCTCATGGCAGGCTCCGTCTGCTTCTGCTAATTCCCGGGATCGTCTCCACCGACGCGGCTGCGCCCACAGCTGCCGCCACAGCCATGGAGCCGCGCATCGGCAACAGGTTCCGCGTCGGCCGCAAACTGGGGAGCGGCTCCTTTGGGGAGATCTACCTCGGTTCGTTCGCAATTATGCCAAAAGATCTTGTTTTGGTTCCAAAGTTCCCATCTTGGCGAGTTGCTGAAGTTTTTTTTTTTTTTTACCCTTTCCGCTATTGTCTGGGTCTGTGTGATTGTGTAGGCACCAACGTGCAGACCAACGAGGAGGTCGCAATTAAACTGGTGAGTTCCTCAGTATTTTCCCCTAATTTTGCGATTTATGGTGATGCCCCTGCTGTCTCGGCAAATAAGTATCGCCAGACTGCACGGATCTAAGGCTGCGCAGGTCTAATTGTATGTTCTGTTGTTGTTTGTTAAAATAATTGATTGCTTTGGTTTTACTGGCAACTCTTTCTCACATAACTCACTTGTTAATGCATTTTTCTAAAGCACAAGGTTTGCAATATGTCAATATAATAACTTAATAACAGCTTGGTAATGTGTTCTATAGTACGCTACATGGGAAGCTTTTATTTAGCTGCCCCATTTAAATTCCTGTTGTGAAGACATGGAATGTATTTACGCCATTCAAGGTATAATTCATTGTTTGACTTCTAAGTGCAGCTTTTAACAGCACTGCAACTATGAACTTACCTGGTATAAATGCATTGAAATTTGTGTTATTGTTTTTGGGTAATCTGTATTGTTTCCATCTACCGGATTCCTACGTGGATGGATAACAACCTTGTTGTTCCTAATGTTTTATCCAGGAAAATGTTAAGACGAAGCATCCTCAATTGCTTTACGAGTCGAAATTATACAGAATACTTCAAGGAGGAAGTAATGCACACACTTATTTTATCTTCTTTATGTCTTCATTCCCTCTGTTTGTTTTTAAATTTGTGTTGACTCTCATTTTTCTCTTCATCTGCAGCTGGAATTCCAAATGTTAAGTGGTTTGGCGTTGAGGGTGATTACAATGTTTTGGTTATGGACTTACTGGGACCAAGCCTTGAAGATCTTTTTAGCTTTTGTAACAGGAAGCTGTCCCTCAAAACTGTTTTGATGCTTGCTGATCAAATGGTATGCTGCATCATTGAAGCATGACTAGTTCACTATTCTGTTTGCTTACTTTCTCATTTTAGGTTCAAGTTTCCATGAAGCATATTTCTGCTCAACCCATCTGCTTTCATTTAATTGTATATGATGTTAATGTCCTCTATTTTCCTAGATCAATCGAGTTGAGTTTGTTCATTCGAAGTCATTCTTGCATAGAGATATTAAGCCGGACAATTTTCTCATGGGTCTTGGGAAAAGGGCAAACCAGGTGATTAGTTATATTCCCTCAATCTACCTTTACTTGTGGGTTTAATAGTAGGTGCACGCATTAATAATTGCTTTTAATCTCTTTGTAGGTTTACGTTATCGATTTTGGACTTGCAAAGAAGTACAGAGATACATCAACACACCAGCACATTCCATACAGGTAAGCATGCTATGAGAAATTTGCATGAAATTGCTGATCAACATCTTATTTATTTTCACTCCTACCGTAAAATAATTGTACTGCTGTAGTTTCTTATGCTGCCACAGTAGGTCCGTAGCTATTTTATGCTCATGTTTGATATTGTTCCACATACCACTAGAAATTCAAATATCTGGAAAATCTTTCTCTTAGCGTGATTTCAGACAGCACCTCAATTTCCTCAATTTAAAATATCTGAACCTTCAGTCTTGTCCATTTAATTGCAGAGAGAACAAGAACTTGACTGGAACAGCAAGATATGCAAGTGTAAATACCCACCTTGGAATTGGTAGGTTTCATTCAATTGGGTGGTAGCTAGTTTCCAGGCATGCAGTTTCTGGATTCCTGAAAAATTCTCTTACCTTTCCGTGACATTTCATTTTGATATCATAGTTGATGTCTTCGCGCAGAACAAAGCCGGAGGGATGACATGGAATCTCTTGGATATGTACTGATGTACTTCTTGAGAGGAAGGTTGTTTACTGTAACCTGATTCGCTGTTTCATCTCTGATTTTCTGATATATCTGGGTTAACACATTGTTTGCCTACTGTCAGCCTTCCATGGCAGGGCCTGAAAGCTGGGAACAAGAAACAAAAGTATGAAAAGATCAGCGAAAGGAAAATTGCTACTTCAACTGAGGTCACACATTGTTCTCTACTAACTGTGTTTCCTTCTTTGGTGTATATGTTCTTATTGTGTTTCCCCAATTGTAGGCTCTCTGTCGTGGATATCCTACGGAGTTTGCTTCTTACTTCCATTACTGTCGCTCACTACGTTTTGAAGATGCACCGGACTATCAATACCTGAAGAGATTGTTCAGAGACCTTTTTATTCGGGAAGGTTGGTTTAATATGCCCAATATGTCATTTAATGATAAACCATGTTTTTGATTCTCAGTGTAGCAAAATGCTAACTCGGAATTATGTTATCCATTGGGCAGGCTTTCAGTTTGATTATGTTTTTGACTGGACCATTCTAAAGTACCAACAGGCACAGATGACCACTGCTCCACCACGTCCAATGGTCAGTAAAATGAATAAAATTACCCTCCTACCTTTCCTCAATGGCGCACACATGGATATTTTTTTTCTGACTATGCTCATGCCTTCTTATTTAGGCTCCAGCAGTAGGACAGAGCTCTGGGATGGCTCCTGTGGCAAACAACAATAGACATTCAGGTCTGATGCTCAAGAATTTTCATTTAGCAGTTGATACCATCCATGCATAGTGCTGTATGCCCATCACAAGCTAGAGTTTGAATGATTTCTTGCTGCTTGTTTTTTTTTTTGAAAAGATAAATCTCATGCAATGTTTCATTAATTTGCCAGTTTTTTTTGGTAGCAGTAGCGTGCAGTGAATTAGTCTGGCAGATTGAATATCAGATACTTCGAGAAACTTAGATATGTTTATAATTTTTTTTTTGTGAAGCAGCCTTCTAAAAGGGGTTTCAGCTACAAGATTACTGTAATGAAATGAAAGGTTGAAATCAGTCACATTGTATATTTAAAACAATTAATTGGTAATGGAATGAATTTTCTTGCTGGCCAATTCTTTTCTATTATGAATCTATGGGACTGTTTTGTTTATACGTAGTGTAAGTGTTGCCAATGTGCCAGTTGGTTAGATTATTTAGTTGCTTGACTGCCTGCTACATTCATGTATAATAGGCACTGAAGAGGGAAGGAGAAGTGGGTGGTCAGATATGGACCCAACGCGACGCCAGGCTCCACCACCAGTTATAAATGCAGGCAGCCTAGCCAAGCAGAAGTCCCCTGTTCGACCTGAGACATCGACGTCCAAAGATGCTGTGGTGAGCTGTTTGATATTTTCACGTTGTTTGGTGCTGCTTTGTGATAGGAAGAAGCGGGGGGATTCTGGAGTGTTTGTGTATGTTAGTTATCATGTATTATCTGACCCTTAAATGACATGTAGTTCTCCAGTTCGACTTTTTTGGGACGTTCAAGCGGATCGTCAAGGCGGCCTGCTGTCTCTAGTAGCCGAGAGCCAAGCACTGAAGCGGAGCAAGCAGGTAGCCGCACAACTGACGCAAGCCCAGGGGCATTCCAGAGGTCTGGAGCCCCGCGTTGGAGCCCGCAGATGCCTGACTCCTCGGACGGCAGGCGCTCGTCTTCCGGCAGGCGCCACTCATCTAACCCGAAGAACTACGAGTCTACCATTAGGGGCATGCAGGGCCTAAACTTTGACGGCGATGACAGGGTTCACTATTAGCATCTCATCTGTTTGGGACCTGACAGGGTGCATCGTCGGTGTGCTGCCCCCCCATACGATGCTCCCATGTGTCAAGATCTCACCGAGATGGAAGTACCGAGGGCGGCTGGATAATAAGAGGTTTGGGTGAGCGAGCCTGAGCACAGTCCGGGCGACGGCTCTTAGAAACTGTGTCAATGGCTATGCGTAGCCTCCGCTGTACAGGTTGTCATTTCTTTGATTGCGTGTAACCGAAGGGTGCCGTGTCCCGTGAATGATGGTTTATTTGAGAGGGATTACATTTGATGTGATGTGCGTGCTGCTTTGGTAGAACATTTGGGAGAGGTTTATCGTGCCTGCTCTCTCATGTAACTCCAGATTCCTCAACTGCTATATACTCCCGTCTCTGAGATGTTATGGTGCTCGTGACAGATCTGAAGCTCGTTGCTGTTCACCTGTCGTAGTATTGTGCGATGTCGTCGCAGGTTGGAACAGCTGATCGTGACAGATCTGAATGCTGCATGAAGACGTGCATGTTTTTGTTTTTGACGGGATCGTTCGTCCACGTTTTGACATGGTTTGGTTGTGGTGTGATGTGTTTGTCCATTGCAGTAACCAGGTACTTTCCTCGAGGTTACCTAGTCATTCGCTGGTGAAATATGCTGCGCTGGCGTTTGGCAATGACCGAAGCCAAACCAAACCAGTGCAAGCGGTGAAAAGGCAAGGCCTGGCCTGGCCCTGGGTAAGGTAAGAAGACCAAGTACTAGCAGTGCAGCGGCTACGTGTGCCGTCACAGAAAGTGAAGCAAAGTCCCTGTCTGATTCAAAGGTTTTGCACGGAACCAAAAATCTAAGAGCCCTTGACCGCGGAGGCACGTGCCTTGAGAATAGCCTGGACAGGTAACACAGCCCGACAAGCTGAAAAGTACCATTCACTGATTTGTTGTCAGAGAAAAATACTGTTTCTTCGCCGAAAAAGTACGGCCGAAAAGACTCACGGGCGGCGGGATGTCGTTTGCCTGCCATTAAAAACTGTCGACTACTCCCTTCGTCCCACTTTAAAGGACATTTTAGAGGCCTACCAAGTACAACATTTATTGTTTGAATCAAGACAATACCTGTGGCTAGGTGCATAGCATGTTGAGTGAACCTGGACAAAAAAAAATGAAGTGCCAAAACGTCAATAGTTGTGGGACAGAGGGAGTATATAGGATCATGTACCAATAATAAAAGAAAATTTTGGCTGAAATGAAAACTAGGCATAATAAGTACTCAGCCCGACAAGCTGAAAAGTATTTGTTGTGAGAGAAAAATATTATTTCTTCGCCGAAAAAGTACGGCCGAAAAGACTCACCGGCGGCGGGATGTCGTTTGCCTGCCATTAAAAACTGTCGACTATATAGGATCATGTACCAATAATAAAAGAAAATTTTGGCTGAAATGAAAACTAGGCATAATAAGTACTCCGAATGCCAAGTGTGGACTCAAAACAGGTTCAACAGTTCTCACAAAACCAGTTGGACAGTTCTAAAATGAACCGTTTTGTGATTTCTGTGAAATTCTTGCATTTTAAAGGGACGTAGAGTACACATGGTGTCGGTCAAAAGAGAAGCTCAGCTTTTGTCAAGTCGCCTGGCGTTGTTGGCAATTTCAGACGGTCTAACGTGACAGCGCGTGCCTTCACTCGGAGAGAAGAAGGAGATGAACAGTCTCATTCCATTCGAGGCTACACCTGCGGTTTCGTTCATTCTTTGGTTCAGTTCAAAGAGGCGTACCAGTGCTGTCCTTGCCAGTCTCGGCTGACCAGCGAACAATAAATAACAAATGACTCTTTCTTTGTCTTTCTTTCAGTTCAGACGATCAATGAAATTCATTCAGTCTGCGCGTAAAGTTCACATTCGTCAGTGATTTGATTTGAGGTTTCTTTCTTTCTTTCACTTCAGTCCAGACGATCAACAAAATCCAGTCTGTGGCTCTGTGCTGTGCAGTGATTTGAGGTCAGGTTAATTTTGAACAAACAAACGAGCATTACAAAGAAATGGAGGAATCAGTGTAATTAAAAAGCTAAAGATTCTTGCTACCCAGCTACTTCCGAGGACAAGAACAACACTGCGGCTGCATCTGAAATTCTGAATGATGTGAGGCCCATCCCAATCTCATCGGCATCTGTCAGTAATTGGCTGGTGACCAGGTCATTTGATGTGAAGTTTCTTTCTTTCAGTTCAGACGATCAATGAAATTCATGAAGTTCACATTCCTCAGTGATTTGAGGTTTCTTTCTTTCATTTCAGACAAGGAACAAAAATCCAGTCTGTCCTGTGCAGTGATTTGAGGTCAGGCTATGAACAAACTGACGAACATTACAAAGAAATGGAGGAATCAGTGAAATTAATTAAAAGTTAAAACTCGCTAGCCAGTTAGCTAGCTATAGCACTACTTCCGAGGACAGGAACAAAACTGTGTTTGCATCTGAATGATGTCATGTCAGTGATTGGCTGGCGACGAGGTGCCGGCCTTGCTGCCGTTCTTGTTGCTGGGCAGCGTGAGGTGCACCGTGGGTGGGCGGATGCCGAGGCCGAGGCACTGCTGCTTGAGCGGCGGCGGGCGCACGCCGGCCGGGCTCACCGCGGGCACGCCCATGTACTGCACCCGCGGCGACAGCCTGATGCGCGGGCTGGGACGCGGCGACGGGATGGGCGCCTTTCCTGCCCACGGCTGTGCCGGCCGGTTGGGCGACAGGTTCACTTGCTCCAGCGCCCGGCTCTGCAGCTCCGCCGGGTAGTCCCGGACGCAGCCGATGCGCGCGCCGGCGCCGCTCGTCCACTTGGCCACCACCGCACGGCTGCCGGTCTCGTTGCCATCCACGGCGCCTGCTGCTGCCGTCTCCGCCTCCAGCTTGGCCTCCTCCTCCTGCTGCTTCCGCTTCAGCGACGGGTAGTCGTCGTCGTCCACGGAGCACCTCTTGACGTCGGTGAGATCCACCTTGTTGTCCTGCAGGAATGCGATGAACTCGTTGAAGTTCTCCTCGGTGGGGAGGTAGTGGCCGCTGTAGGGCCAGATGGCCTTGAGGACGCCGTCCTTGGCGACGAGCCTGCCCGCGGCGGACGTGGCGCCGCCGGCGAGGAAGCTCGAGTGCTGGAAGTGGCCCTTGCGCTTCTGCCCGACGTAGAGCGACCTGGTGGTGCTGAGCACGAAGATCCACTTGGAGTCGTCGGTGGTGTTGACGGGCAGCCCGGTCTGAAGGTACGTCAGCCTCCCGTCCTGAACCACCACTTGGTACGCCGCCCGCTCGTTCTGAAGAGAATGGATGCCATTATTCGTTTCAGTCAGTCAGCGGCTGGCGAAACCAAAGAAAGGGAAGGAAACTTCATTAATTCGTAGGCAGCAACCAGGACGACGACGCACCATTCCAAGGTACATGACGAGCTGCGAGTTGAGCTTGCTCCTGGGGCAGCTGGGGTGATGGATCTCCCTGCCGCCTCCGATGTCCAGCCAGTAGAAGAATGGCTCCGTGCTGGAGCTCTGGAACCAGATGTCGTAGTAGAGGTGCAGGTTGTGGCCGTACCGATGCCGCGGGTCGATCTGCAATTATTGTTCGTTGCATGCATTATACTATATTTATTTAGCTGAGTAATTGTAATTAGTGTACGACGTGCTGAGGGAAGAAGGTGGAAGGACGGGCGTACCGCTTCGAGCCAATGGCGGAGCGCGAGCTTCTGCGCCTTGTCGTCCTTGGAGAGTCCCTTTCCGACCTTGGCGACTCGCTTGCCGGCCCTGACCCACCGCGACGCCGCCGTCTCCTGCTTGCCCCCGCCGGCGGTGGCGGTGAAGAAGGAGATGGAGGTGCGGTCGAGCGAGGCGGAGTCGCAGAGCTTCCACCACAGCTCCTCGACGACGATGGCGCAGTCGGCCAGGGTGCGGCGCGTGCGGTGGCCCTTGAACATCTTCTGCACCCGGGTGGCGGCGGCCTCGTGGAGCGGGGACCGCAGGACGTCGACGGTGGTGTCGGCAGCAGCCATGGCGGGCCTGCCGCCGCCGCCGCTGGTCGGGCTGTGGAGGGCCAGGCGTCCCGGCCTGGCGCCGTGGATGCGGCGCTGCAGCACGGGCGACGCCGGCGGAACCGGAACGGCGGCCGCGACACCGGCGGGTGGCTTGTGGATGGCCTCCCAGGACTTGAAGCTAAGCAGCGCCCGCTCCAGGTTGGTGGCCGCCGGCACCTTCTTGGAGGAGTTGGTCCTGAGCAGCTTGGGCGACCGCGGGAGCATGTCGTCGACGACGCTGCTGAGAGTGCTGATGAGACGATGATGGTCCCTGCTACCACTAGTAGTGGGGCTCGTCGCCTGCAGGAAGTTTGGAAGGGAAGGACGGAGGATGAATCACAGAAGGAAGGATTTGTGTGTGTGTGTATATATAGCAATAGCATGGTAGCCGGTGGAAACAAACAGTCCACGGAGCACCGCACGCACGCAGACGCTACCGGATCGTCGGAGGAGGAGACAACGCGAGGCGCGGACCGAGTCCGACGTCGACGTCGACGTCTCCTGCCCCGATGGAGCTTGTTTGTTGTCTTTGCTCGCTGTCGCTGGTAAAACCGCGTCTGTTCTGATTCTGACGCCATGGCCATGCCAAAGCAGCTACTACTCTACTCGTACAGGTGGTGCCGGTTTGTCAAAGCAGCTGCTGCTACGCGACGCAGCAAGCAAAGGAGCAGAGCAGGGTCCGCCGTTGCACTTGCATTGAGCTTGAGCGACTTGTTCTTCAAAGAAAGAAAACAACTTGAGTGACTGACCGACGCACACGCACACGCACTGACCAGTGACCAGGCTGCTGGGCATGGTTCTTCATCCGCGCCGTCCGTCACGCCGGCGCTCTAATTCGTCCATCTTTGTTGGCTGCCATTGTTGCCACAGGCGTGCACGTCAAAGAAGCCCGTCGTCGCGACAGCCTAACTCGAGTAGTAAATAAACAGTTATGCAACAGTGTGTCTACGACAATCGGGAGTCATTACCCAACCCAACCCCTGGTAGTGCTATATATATATAGGTCTCACTCTCACTCTCACGCGTACAAGCTTTCATTCCCCTACTTGACATCGAACATAGCATTTAGTACACAAAGCAATACAACACATCTTTTTCACTAGATGTAAGACACCTGCCATCAAATTCCCTGTGCGTGACATCAAAGTCACTCGCCTATAGTACTAAACACTGATATAGTTGTTCCTCTTCTATGTATACTCAGAAGGTTACTCACCAGAGGCATTAACGACAATACCGACCCCCCCCCCCCCCCCCCCCCCCCCCCCCCCCCCCCGGCCCTTCCTAGATATCATCATGGAGGACATATCCGGCCCCTAGACATAGGGTAGGCTAGATGGGTCGAGTACTCAGACTCTTACCTCTACAAGGGGGGTATTTTTACCGGCTTGGAGATCAAGGCATAGTAAATTACATATCCTAGATTCCTAGAACTTTTGTCACAAAAAAAGATTCCTAGAACCTAGAAACATTTTTGTGTCCGTCAAATTTCATGATTGTCATATTTTTGTGAATCGATTACTTGTATTATTTTTTTTACTATCATAGCTCTGTTATAGCTTTATAGCTCTTTGAAAAAAATGTCGCTATTTGATACAACTCGTAATTTTAAACCTTGAACCCTAGTGTGTTCAAGAGTATACAATGCACAATCAATACAAGTATGAAGTATCTTCGTACACGGGACACAGAGCATTGCGCGTGGACTAGCATATAAGGAATCGTTTTGGATAACTTTACCAGCTTTACGAGCTATTTTGTACCAAATGAGATAAAATAAAATAGCTTCACCTGAGGAGTTCCTGAAAACCTCACAAAGGTGGAGAGGAGTTGGAGCTCCTATAAAAATATAATGAGCTATGCTAAACAGAGGATATGGTTGGCACCTGACGGCGGCGGTCAGGAAGGAGGATGGAATGTCCTGGGATTATTAGGAGGCAATCAGAATTCTAGTCGCACCTTCAACGGCTACGTACGGGACGGGCCCGACGTGTCCGCGTCAGCCCGGCTGCTACGAGACTGGCACACAGCTCATCCATGCATGTGCAGGTGTCCGTCGGTTGGGTCTTGTGACTTTAATTAAGCTAACAATATCGGTTGCTTTTTCAGCTGCACTATCCATCATCATATACTCCCTACATCTAAAAAATATATAATTCTAGATTTTTTATAAGTTTGATCAAGTTTATACAAAAATGTCATTTTATGTCTCCAAATAAGATATATTTATAATCAATACGATGATACTTATTCGGTATCTTAAATATTAATAAATATTTGTATAAATTTAGTCAAACTTACTCTTCCAAAAATGAGAATTGCATTTTTTTGAACGGATGCAGTATACAGGAGTATTCATCATCCGTATAGCAGGTTGACTCCAGTGTTTTTTTTCTTATCATTTTCACAACCGTGCTTATTAAGCATTTATATATTTTATATACGTTGATCAGCATACATAATAATTGTCGTTATTTGAATCTTGACTTTATTCCGATCCGTCCCGACGAACGAATGAAATGCTGACTAACTGCTAAATCACATCTGTTGGATGTATGCATCTTGACCTCCTGCGATTTATTTTATAGTAGTAATGTGTGTTTTGTTTCATAATCAAAGTCCAACACTTCAATCTTAGCTAGCTAGCTGCAGCCTGCAGGTCAGGGATTTGGATCCCTCAACTCAACTTGCATCGCATCGCACACTAACACGACATGTTTCTATATAACCAAATAAAAAAAGGCAAAATTGGTTGCTGGATACTGAAAGTAACCGCCCTCTGATTTTTAGCAAATTTGCTGCTAGACACTTCGTCTAATAAAATATTCATTTTTAGCTCTTAAGGAGAGAGAAAGCACGGTGAAATGTCTTTTTTGCCCCTGGCTCTTTCTTCTACCTTGGTCTAGAACACAAAAGGCTGAAATAGTCTGCATAGGATTCATAAGTTGTTAGTTTAAGTGCTTGTAGAAAAATATCATTGTATGATTGGTTTAATTGAACTATGTGTTACAGGGTATTTCAAGTGCCTTCGCTAATTTGAGAGATCAATGCAACAAGATGCGAGTTTTCTTTGGGTGTGGTCAGCATGATGATGCCTTCGAGGTCATTAACCATGTGCTATGCTATTCAATCAATCTGCTACCTCAATTATCTCTTTGTAAATAATCTCTTATGTAACTCCACTTCTCATGAGCTGGAAGTCGTAGACGGGTTGCCTCCAATTATCCCAATGCGTTGTATTGTTACTTCTGCTTTCATTTGTGTTTAGGTGTGAAAACAACCATTTGACATCATCTTTATTGCAATCAACTATGTCAAATTTTGCCAACAATAAAACAGTTGTATTGTCTTGGTTTAATGTTGTGCTCCCATTGCAACACACGGGCACTCACCTAGTATAGTATTAGAAACTTGAATGTTTTGACTGTTCCACTTGTAAATACATGTGCCCCACACTGGGTCACACCTTCTCGACTTCTACAAGCATTAAAGAATTTTCTGAATTCTAAAATTGCAAGGAAGTGTAAAAGGACCGATGACCGAACACACAAGCCCTTATGGCAAACAAGCTCGGGTGCTAATGTCGATGCCATACCCCCGGGTATCCCGACTAAAGGATTCGCCGAAAGCCAACTCCAGACCAGAAGATACACGACTAGGAACGACAAGCCTATTCAAGGAAGGATATCTCAGGATTACGTCAAGACTCTGACTGGGATACGACTTCTTAGCTTGTAGGGCAAGTTGATCCCGGATATAAATAGCTATCGATCCCTCTATTGTAATCATGGAATATCCAATATCGAATCTCTGTTAGGCAATAGCTACATTGTAATCTTCAACTCACCGAATATAGAATACAAGAACACAGCACTGGATGTATTACTCGATCACAAGGGCCGAAACTGGTATAAATCTCGTCTTTTTTTGTGATTGATCTTTGCACCAAACGGGTTCCCTAAGAACCAAGTATCTACCGGTAAAAAACACAAACATCAAATAAGGCCCACTTTCTCATTACTGTGTATCAAAGGTAAACAAAGCCAAGAAGGAAAGCATATGCAATAGTATTGACTTTTTGAACATGTTAACTGTGGAAAATTTTTGTAAAGGGGAAGTTAACAACAATGCTTAATTAAGGCCTATTTGGGACAACTCCACCAGCTCCAGATCCACCAAAAATAGTTCCACTCCACAAAAAGTTACCCAAACATACTAGCTCCACCAAATCTGGATTCACCAAAAAGATAGATCCAAGGGCCAGATTCACTAATTTGGTGAACCTCCTCAAGGGGTGCTCCACCAATCTGGAATTGATGGAGTTGAAAAAATTACCCACCACTGCCACTGGTTACACAACTTACCAGTTCATTCTATTTTTTTGTTTCCTCCCCGCACGTGACCCCTACCTCCGCCGTTCGTTATTCACCGCATGAGACGTTGAGCTCCATCTCCCGCGCCTGCCCAGTAGGGCCACTGCAGCCCCTTCCGTGAGCTCCGGCGAGTCTGCGCCCGCCCGCCCCAACCACGTCCAGAGAGGCCGCCATGGCCGGCCGCAGGAGCTCCAACCGGTCACCGCGTGCCACGCCTCGCGCCACCGGAGAAGCAAATCCCCCATGTCGGTGGCGGAGCAAATCCCATCCCACCCACCTAGAAGCCCGAGCTCGTCAAGTTCTACCTCCTCCCACACACCCATGGCCGTGAGCTCCGTTGGACGGTGCGGCACCATGGTCGCGCCCGCTAGGGGCCATGCTCGGTCACTGAATCTCCGCTCGCAGTGGCCGTGCCCGCCTGCTGCCTGCGCAACCTCGCATCGCAGCCCTACAACAGCAAAATAGCAGATGCAGCATAGCAGCCGAAGCCTGCAGGTGGCCACGCCATGCGGAGTGCACTCCTAGCCTAGAGAAACAGGGAAACAGGAAGAAGACTAGGCTTCCGGCCGGAGGAGGAAGAAGACAGACAACATGCTTTTTGAAGACATTGAAAAGTGGGTCTATTCTAGGGGAAAATCTGGCAATTCCAATTAAAATGTCCCTGTGTGGATCTGAATCTACAGTATAGCCAAACGGTTCCCTGGTGAAAGGATCAAGATGCCCAAGTGGGGGGGGGGGGGTGAATTGGGCTTTTCTAAAAATTAATTGCAAGAATTAAATCCTATAAGCCAAACTTCACCCCTAGTGCCTACTTGTGTTCCTTGTGATTCTACCGATAAAAGTTTTGCACCCTAAATTCCAATCCTAGACTAGCAAGGCAATTCTAGGAAAGTAAACAAGCAATGAAAGTAATGCAAGAAAGTAAATGCTTGAAAGTAGGGAATAGGAACACGGCGATGTTTTGCCGAGGTATCGGAGAGTCGCCACTCCCCACTAGTCCTCATTGGAGCACCCGCGCAAGGGTGTAGCTCCCCCTTGATCCGCGCAAGGATCAAGTGCTCTCTACGGGTTGATTCTTCGACACTTCGTCACGGCGAATCACCCAAAACCGCTCACAACTTGAGTTGGGTCACCCACAATCTCGTTGGATGATCACCAAACTCCCAATCACCACCAAACCATCTAGGTGATGGCGATCACCAAGAGTAACAAGCTAGAACTCTCACTTGACCACAACAAGCATAATGAGAAGATGGATGCACACTTGCTTGACTCTTGTCACTAGAGAGGATTCTCAAACTTCGATTCGTAAATCACTATCCTCACTAGGGCTCTTGCACTTCCTTGCACTCTAAAGGTGTTTCTCAGCTGAACAAATGAGCAAGAGACCTCTAAAAGAGGTGGAGGGGGTGTATTTATAGACCCCTCAAACAAATCCAACCGTTACCTTTCGAAACAGCCAGACGCGCACTGACCGGACGCGCCTGTCGATATGACCGGACGCGCCGGTCAGGTGTAACGGTCGAATAACGGAAACCTATGCTGAGTGACCGGACGCGCCGATCTGTGATGACCGGACGCGCCGATCAAGGATGATCGGACGCGTTCGATCATGCAAGAGCTCTCTAGAAAACTGACCTGACGCATCACCACGTCTGATCATAGGTGACTGGACGCGTCAGGTCACCACGGGACCTTACTGGAACATGACCGGACGCATGACCGCGTCCGATCATAGGTGACCGGACGTGTCAGGTCACCACGGGACCTTACTAGAACATGACCGGACGCGCTGATCATTTCACAGTCGCGTCCGATTACCCTGTTTACCCTTTGGAACACGTGTCAGACTGACCACCGCGTCCGATCCTCTCAAGAACCGTGTCCGGTCAGTCAGCTGAAAGCGCAGTGAAGATTTAGTACTGACCGGACGCGTCCGGTCATGACCAGGACCGCGTCCGGTCATAGGTAAACAGCTCAAACGTCTTCTAAACGCGATGCAACTTGAACCAAGTTGCTTCTAACTGAACTCTAAGCTTTTCTCAAGCTACCTAGTGCTAAGTTTGACAAGTGTGCACCACACCTAAACACAAGACTCACCTAGGTCAAGCTACTCGCTCATGCCCCTCTTCATAGTACGGTCAAAGGAAGAAACAAAGATCCTAACGACTATTCCAGATGTATCTCAACACCTTGACATCTGGGACTAACCATCCTTAATCTTATCGTTGATCCTTTGAAAACCGAAACAATTTCTATCAAGGGACATGAATACCATATTGCCCAAAGTAGTTATCATCTTCATGACCTAACTTACCAATGTTTCTACAAAACACACGTTAGTCATGATAATAATGTATTGTCATTAATTGCCGAAACCAACACCGGGGCCTAGATGCTTTCAATCTCCCCCTTTTTGGTGATTGATGACAACACTTAGATTCAGAAGATATGAGTTGAGGTTTTCGATCATGCTTGGTTCACATAAGCATAAAGCTGTAAGCACAAAGGGTTAGACAATGCTTATGTGTTCCAAGCCAACTGAGTGTACTCATAAGATAAAACATGAAGAGTTAGTACACATAGAACATAGCTCATATGAAATCGAAGTAAGACACAGAAGCACAACCTTATGAGCTATAAACAAACAAGTGACATGATTTAAAACTGTGACTAGATAAACCATAGAGACTCAAGGTATCTCAGAAGACCACATGTCACAAGTATGCAAATACCGTACCACATGTCACAAGTATGCAAATACCATAAAGTAAATATGATGCATGAGCGTAGCACACAAGAGAATAATGAAAACCCTCTACCAAAAACTCTCCCCCTGAATCTACTCTCTCTCCCCCTTTGGCATCAACCGCCAAAAAACTAATCTAAGGATCTAACGGGGGAACAGACGGAGTCGAGTCGGGTGCCGAGGAGCGCGGAGTAATCACGAACTGAGAAGTGTCTCCCTTGAACTCGGAGCTATCAGGCTAACCCTCTGAAGAAGCATGCGGCTGTGAAGCGGTCTGGGTCTGATCAACAGGAACAGGTACTACCGAAGTAGCAACAAGTGGAGCAGTCTCTATGACCTGAGCCTGAAGAGAGCCAAAAGCTGGGGGATCTGTCGAGGCAACGGATGAAGGAACTATTTCTATAGTGCCTATCTCTGTCATAGGAGGAATCGCTGCCTCTGAAGCTGACAACCCTGATGAAGTAGCAAAAGTGGTGTGCGAGGGCGTCGGCTGACCAGTCAACTCGCTATATGTGGCACTAAGATCAATGAAAGGTGTGCCGGTCAACATGTGAGGGCGAGGCTGGTCTGAAGGAGTAAACCCCGTATGAATAGGCATGTAGCTCAGGGACTGGAACGACTGAGGAACCTGCAGCTGTGGAGAGGTGAACTGAAAGCTCGGCTGATCCTGACTTGAAGGTCCACTGAATGGTAAAGCTGAAGTCAGGACAGATGCAGGTGGAGGAACCCCAACTGTGACTAGGTGACGCAGAAGATCTAGGTACTGCTGCTGGCTAGCTGCACTCTGTCGCTGCATCTCATACTGCTGACGCTGCATCTCGACTTGTTGGCGCTGTATCTCAAGCTGCTGTCTCTAGAACTCGTCCTGTCGAGCCTGTATCTGCGCAAACGTAGCAGCTGTGTCCTGAGCCTATCTCTGTAGCTGAAGCTTCTGTCACTCCTGTGCCTGGGTCAGCCTCTCAAGAATAGCCACCATGGCTGGGTCTGAGCGGGAGGCTGAACCAGAGCCACCGGCCTCGTGGTCATGAGGCCGAGGAGACCGATACCTGGGGATGAGCTGATAATCCTCGTCAGTGCTATCAGAGGCCTCATCCTCAGCTATATCAGCGGCCTGAGCATCTAGATCTGTAAGCTCTGCCTCAGCAAGACCCTGTACGGTCACGTCCTGCTCAGCCGCTGTCTTAGGTACCTCTGGCCTCTGTCTCTGTCCTAGGCCAGGTGCCTGCTCTCTCGTAACTGAAGCCCATAGCTGACGAATATCATACTCAGGAAAAACAGTAGTAGTTTCAGTTATCTTAGCACTAATCTCTAAAGGCAGCTCAAGTGCAGATCTGATGATGAAGCAAATCCAATGAGCATAGGGCAGCTGACGGTTTCCCTTGAAGCCTTCTGCCAGGGTGTCCTCCATCTCACTCATCATAAGATCCCAAATGTCAAAAGGTGTCTGTGAGAGAAGCTGGTGAACAACCCATAGCTGCATCCTGGTCAATCCCTCTCTGTAACCAAGCCTGGAAAGAAGAGTACGCCTGATAATAGCATCCAGGACTCGGGCAAGTGGTGTCAAACTGGCAGGTGTGCGACGAGACCCTTCGCCAAAAGGCTCACGGAAGCAGGGTCGGATCAGATCTATAGGTGGCACAGTACCGCCATGAGGGCGTCTAGGTGGAGCTGTCTGACCGAAACAGAGCTGGTGAATCTTCGTGTCTAAAGCTGGGAGTCTGAGAATCTCCCGCACTCTTGTGCTGTACAGTCTGCGGTCGCGGCCTCTGAATGCAAAGTGTATGAACTCATGGGCTGGATCAATCCACCGTGAAGCATAGAATTCCCTAACCCAAGTGCTGCAGTATGCACCTGTCCGTCCAAGAAGATCTGACAAACCAGGTAGAAAGGCCAGGTGCGGACGAAGCTGCTTGTAACACCCCAGGTGTTGATCACCAATTAGGCAGTGGGTTTAAGATCAAACATGATACATTAAGTGGAGATGACAATATCAAGGTCAACCTATGGAGATGAGCCTAACCTAAAGTGGATGTTGCATCATTGCTTTACATATAGGTCCCTTTTCAAAGATATATGTTTGGATGGTGTTATTGACATATCTTCATGTGCCTCACCTTGGTATCTATCTATATTGATCCCTGGAAAAGTTTCATGAAGTTTGGAATCAAAAAGTCACATGAAATGATGAGTTATATGCTTGTTTGGATTATAACTAAAACCTACACTTTTGTGCAACCTATGCATGGTGTGTATGTTTGGCCTCTACAACACCTTAACTACACTTAGGGCACTTAATGGAACAATGTTCATGTTGATCATTTTGCCTAAATGTGCTTCTAAGTGATGGTTGACCATGTATGGACCCCGGGACACTTTTGTTTGACCATTTCAAAAGTGTGACCTATAAGCTTTGCATGACTGTGCACCCTTTGACAAAGTTGTGAAGAATTTTATAAGGAACAAACTTTGTTTAAGAGTCAAGTCATGAAAATGTGTGGAACATGCTCAAACAGGGCCCACAAGGCAGTTTTAGGGCTGATTTCAGCACTTAGACATTTTTAAGCCCTAATTCCGGTGACATCGATGTTGACATCCCGCGTTCTCCAAATTTTGCTAAGCAACTTGAGTTAGTCCAAAAATAAAAGTTCAAGATTATGTTATGGAGAAGAGAATGCAAAAAGTGGCACTAAGTTTGATCGAGTTTCGACCTCCGAAAGCGAGTTTCCGTGATCGCTGTTAACATATTGACACTATCATCTTGGAGCTTAATTATCCGCTGTTACAAAGCTCAAATGGCCGGGCACCTTAAATAAGAAACGTAGAGCAGACCGAGGGGAACAAACTTTATTTTAGGCCCAAGACCCAGATCAGCTCGGAAATGGCCCAAATAGGCGTCCCAACCGACCCACTTCGGCGCCTGCCATGTGTTCGGTGAAATGTCGTCGTGGCGACCATGCAGTGCAGCCGCGCGTCCACGCCCGTGCCACGCGCCCTGCCTTGCCGAGCGTGCTAGGGAGAGCCCGAGCTTCATTCACTCGCCCCTCTGCCTCCCTTGTTGTCTCCGGCTCGCTCTCCACTCACTCTCTCGCTCTCTAGCCGCACGCGGAAGTCGCCGCCATTGTCGACAGAGCGCGCTCGCCATGGTCGGCGAGCTGGAGCTTCCCACCGTCACTGTCCCTGGCCTCCGCGCTTTCCCAGTCCGAGCCGTGAACGCCAGAGCCCTCACCGTCGCACGGCGTACCCCGGCGCCCTTCCCAACCCCAATCCTCGCTGGAGGCTGCTGCCGCACCGCCGCGACCGCGGGTGCGCGTGTGGCCGAGCCACCTCGGGCTACCTCCGGCTCAACCGAGCAGTCCTATGGATGCGTGGGGTCCCCCCCGGTGCTCGCGCTGCCCTTCTCCTCGGCCCGCCGCCGCCGGCGCTCGCCTGCCGAGGATGGCCGCGGTCACAGCCGCCTGCTCACATGGCCGGGAGGCCATGGGCCACCTCTGGAGGCGCTACGACCGGCTTCGGGTGTGCCTCGACGCCGCGGTCCTCGTCGGCCGTTTCCTTGCCACCGTCAGACCCTAGCCGGCAGCCATCGCGTGTTCCCGGCGATCCTCCTCCGCCTCCTCTGCTCCTCAGCGACCGGAGGAAGGAGAGGAGTGGCCCTCTCTCTCTATTCTGTCTCTGGGTATGACCGGTGGGGACATCTAGGCGTGGGTCCCGCGTGGCAGTTTAAGTAAGCGGTAGATCTGGGTGCGCGACCGGGTGTAGCTAGCGAATTAAGTTAGGGTTGTTTGTTCTGAATTTGAATTTCAGATTTCATGATTATCTTTGAAAATCCATATCTCTTAATGGGAAAGGCCAAAAATAGCAAATGTGGACTTTTTGGAAACCTTGAGAAGAGATCTATGTAATAGAGTCATAAAATGTTACATGTTTGTAGATGTTTTCTGATGTCTTTATTTAAGTGTTAAAAATGCTCTTAAATACCTTTAAATTTGACCAGAGCAAGATCTGGAGTTTTAGAACTCCAAAAATAGTGATTCTTGTTTTGTTAATTTTGTGATGACTTGTACTTGCTAGGAAAAATATTAAACACACTATTTGTTCACTGTTTGCTTAGGGTTTTGATTTGACCTTGTTAAATAAGGAAAATTTCATTATATTGCTTGTTATTTTATATCTTGGGTTGTGATGCTCCAAATGATGTGAAATTTTTATGGTAGGTTTGTCATGATATGGATGTACTGTGGTATAAATTTCATGGTCATTGTTTATTGTATGATATAATTATTGATTTAACTTGTTTATGGCTTAATAATTAGCTTATAAATAATATATAAATGATAAAATAGAAAATGTTGTTCCATTACCTGAGTATGATGTTTCTCTATCATATTAATTCATAATATGGCCTTGTGTTCACAGAAAATATTGAGTTTAGGTTTAATTTGCTTTTACATGATTTATTGCAATAGCTATTTGTCTTTTTCATAGAGGTTGATATACTTGTCTAAATAGCTTGAAATTTGGACAGTAGACTTTTGAGAACATTTGTAGACCCCTGTAATTTTGGTAGAATTTATTGAGCATATTTATGATGTGGTCATAATTCCACCTACTTATCTAAATAAATTAAGAAAATATATTAAAAGAAATTATTTAGTATTGGGCACTATGTTTTCTGGTGTTCATTAGTCATGTGTGACATGTTGGTAAAGTTGATTTTGTCCAATGATATGTTTGCAACATAAGTTAATAATTATTTCTTGCAAACGAGGTTTCTGAACAGATTTAAGAATATTGTTAATTACCCTATGCAAATGATGTTTTCATGTCTTGTGTGCTATAACAAAGTTGTTGTGAATTTCATGATCTAGCTAATGCTAAATTTTGGTGGCAATTGGACATATGGTTTAGAAACTACAGCTGTTCTAAGTTGGGTTCAGATTTAGGTTGCTCTCTGTCCTTCTAGGACAGATTCTGTACCTTCTATATTTCGACCTAGTAAATGTTAGAATCAGGTTTAGATGATTATAAATGAAATATAGATAATTTCATAAGTTTTTCATAATGTCTTCTTGCAAGTCATTTGGAGTTTTAGATCTCCAGTTATGATTAAATTACTTAGCTGCTGTTCTGATGCCCAGAATGTGGCAATTTCTAGTTCTAGTGCTTTGATTAACTTTGTCATGCTTGTGTATTGAAGTGTGACACATGTCATTGTTGGTACTTGGTTTGGTACCCTAGGATCTTATAAGACTTGTGTCTTGATTGATGTGTTTGCAATCTTCTATGTTATGCCTTAGTGAGGATTAAGTTATTTAGCTCTAGGTGTTTAGGAGAACTTTGGTATGCTTGCATGATTACTTTGTTTATTGCACTTCTATGCATTCATACATATGCATTGTTGCACCTCATTTAGGTACGCTAGCAGAAACGCGTAAAGGATCTAAGGTGGAGCCAAACCCGAAGATGGAGTTGGTGGGTCTATCCCGAAGATAGAAGGACCGGACAAGTGATAAATTGGAAGATGCTCGCCAAGTGAACTCATCTGACATACTCTAACTTGAGTCGGATCCCAGGCAAGCCCCGGAGCATTATAAGCCTCCTATCTTCAAAGCAATTATTTATATATATATATATATATATATATATATATATATATATATATATATATATATATATATATATATATATATGTTATAAGTGTTATTGCATTAAGTGGTAGGAGTTGGTTGGAAACCCTTGCTGCATTCTATCATTCCTTGTCCAGATATATGAATCCCTGAATCCTACGTAGACTAGGATCGAGTAGATGCTTAGCCCTGCTTTAAGCGGTAGAAGTCAGGTGATTTCCTGTCACCTGCGAGATATAGGGATATTCATATATGGCACGGTTGGCTATATTTGCTATCGTGGAAAGGAACCATGTGTTAATAAAATGAAATGAGACCGGACGGGATGACGATAGTGAAGCAACAAGGCATGGAGGTCTTGGGTGTGAATCTATCCCCGTCTGAGTCGTTTAAGGACCGATTCGCTGTACGTCCTTGAGTCATGTTGAACGCAGTCTAACACTTAGTTGGCCGGATAAGTCGTTCCGACCGCGAAGCCGAGTAATGTGATTCAGGCCGGGAATCAAATGGTAGGTTGCTTCTTGGAGGAGAGAAAGGATGTGCTTGGGGACATTGGCGTGAGACCAAGGGGGGGTTAGAGTCCCTATCACCTGGCAGAGTGTCGCCCTTGGGGTCGCGACATCATTCGGACCCGCGATTCCTGAATCATATGACAAGGTGGCCTGTGCGACCCTGGCAGGGGTCTGCACGGTGAGTGTTAGAAATACCCCTCCAGCTGGATAGGAATTCGATTCGAATCGCCGTCGCTCCCGGTTAGTGAGCACTTGACTTGAGCAGCGGCAACGTAGATTCCATTAAATTGAACGGATGGTTAATTGGATCACAATGGAAAGGTTGCCTCAATTTATACCTGCTATGGTTAATATTGTTTGCTCCTAATAAAGTGAGTGCTCTAGTACAGGTGCTAATATAGATGACAGGTTAATGATAATTAACTTGATGCTTAAGCATTAATGATTACTTATTCATAATAAGCTTTTGTAACGGATCAACGTAATTATACGAAATTAAGTAAGAAAATCTTCCACCGAGGCGGTTAATTTAACAAACTTAAGCCCGTATAACCCGAGATTCCGTGAAATCACGAAGGATTTCAAAACCACTAACATACAACCAAGATCGTACTGATTTAGCAGCCACAATTCACACGATACATAAATCTGATCATAAAGGTAACATACATCGGAGTTCGGAAATAAAAGTTATTACAACATAGTTCAACATAAAATAGCGGAAGCAAATAATTTTACGCACACACACTTAGTTCAGTTACAGTGCCAGTCGATAGTCATGGTCCGCAAAAGCAGTAGATAAGACTAACAGAAAGACCCTTGCCCAAGGTCCTAGTTGTCACCCATCGCCGGATACAGACAGTTGGAGCAGTACCCGTAGTACATCTGACCATCTGCAACAACAATGGGAACAACGCCCTGAGTACGAGAATGTACTCAGCTAGACTTACCCGTCAAAAACCAGAAATAAAATGACACCAAGGAGCATGCAAGGCTTTACATAGTGGATTGGCTTGACTCATTTGCGAAAAGCATAAGTTATTATGAGTAACTAAAGATAAGTACTTTTAGCATCATTTTTAGGATAACTTATTCATGCTAGGTAAGCACCTATGGCTAAAACAATCACTTGATTAACCATTAACATCAAAGGTTACCATCTCAGGTTTAGCATTTCCAACATTATCCACATAACCATCCGTGTTTCATCATTGTTACTACGATGCCATAGCTCGAGTCAAGTGCTCACTAACCGGGAGCGACGGCGATTCGAATCGAATTCCTATCCAGCTGGAGATTTATTCCTCACACAAACCATGCTCCCCCCGTCAGGGTCGCTTAGATCACCAATGACACTTTCCGAGAAGCCGCGGGATAACAATCATGGATCGCACTACCCAGGGACCGCCCGACTGCCAGGACGCACCTTGGGCTCACTCTTCGCGTCCCCGTACACCCCCTTCAACGCCAGTCTGCCAACCCAAGTTTATCCCGGCTCAAAAAGTGTCGCTAGCTTCGCGGTCGAAAGGTACTTTATTCGGCCAGCTAAATGTGAGGCATGCGTTCAACATGACAAGAGGGACGAGCAACGATCGGTCCTTAATCGACACAGACGGAATCACTATAGTCCAAAACCCTATAAGACTCCGCCCGGTCTCCGTTTATCCATCAACACTTGGTTACTTTTCATGATCACAAATACAGCTAACCATAACCCGGTATCCACCTATAACTTGCAGGTGACAGGAAATCACCCGACTTCTACCGGTCTAAGCATGGCTAAGCAATTTACTCGATCCTGACCTAACAGGGTAAAAGATAATCTGGTGGCCAAGGTAATAATGCAACAACGGTTTCACTCAACTCCTATAACTTAGTGCAACAATATATATATAACTATAACTCATGCAATAAGAAATGACTTTGTATAAATTCAGGAGACTTAAAATGCTCCGGGGCTTGCCTTTTTCGAACGAACTAGGGTGGTGATCGACGCACTCTGGCAGTTCCTCGCCTGACTCTTCCTCCTCGGGCACCTCCTGTGCCTGGGGTTCCTGCTGATCCGTCCAAGCCTGCTCCTCCGGAACTGCTGCCTGCAACTCCTCCTGCGATCCTGTATGATGCAAGTGCATAAGGAAACATGCGAAGAATGCATCGAAATGCGGTGGAGTGCTTTGATGACATGAGATGCAGATGAGCACATGGAATGAGCAGTTTGAATATAATTATTTCTTCTACAAGGTAGTCAACATCATCCAAGAACATGTAACCTAAAACATACACCTTATCCTTCTATTAGTTAGGCTACCATCTACACATACAATTGAACCTAAGCTACCAAAGCTTACCAACCTAGCTCATCCATAACATCAGCAAGGCATAATGATGCTTCAAAGATACACCAAACATATTTTATTTCTCTCAATTTCTCATAAAGAATAATCTTTTATCTCCTATTTAGCTAGGGTTACACAACAACACCTATCTCTGGTGTAGATAAAAATCTACAAAAATTACAGTAGACTACTCTTACCCTAACTAACCTACCACTAAATTTTCATGAGAATTGCACAAGTAAAACTGCCTGTACAAAATAAACAAGCTATAGCCCAAATGTGAGCATGAATTTATTTTATACTAGAAAAAGTATCAAACAACAGATTTCACAATTTTCTTAGGTTACTAACAGTAAACTAACATACTACAAAAATTATCACATGTATGTTGTATACAATTTTTACTCTATAATAAAAATAACAGATATTACCAATTAAAAGCATTTGAACTACACTTCAACATTTTTCCACAGAACATGCTTCACTAATATTTTTCCTAGAAAGTACATCACTAATAAAGATTAATGCCACAAGAATCACATTTTTCCCTTTATTATTTTATTTACTACACTTTTTCTAAGATATCAGCATTTATAGCAATTAAATAAAATTGCACAGTAGAGTGTCACAAAAATCACATGAGATATTTTTAAACTGTAGATTTATTCAAAAGGAACATTTCACAATTTGTTTCATGATTTTTGGAGCTATAAAACTTGAGATACAATTTTTAGAAGCCTTTTTCAGATTTTCTGGAAATCAATTTCTTTAAAACCGAAAATCAAAACCGGCTTTAAACGCTACGTGCACCCCGCTGTGACACGCAAAACCGAAACACTGAGACAGACAGGCGGGACCCATGGGTCAGACGGGCCCACCCGTCAGCCGCAGTCGGTCAGGGGCGGCGCAGACTGCCGGGATCTCGCCGCCGGCGAGTCCTCCGACGACGGGGAGGGCACCATCGTGCTCCTCTCACCGACGCGAACCCAGTGGTGCCCAGTGGGTGGCCAGACGAGCTCGGCATCGAGCTCGCCGGCGTGCATGGCGGCTCGGTGGCGCGGGATGCCGTCGGCCGGCCAACTCCGACCGAGAGGAGCCGCGCGGTGAGGTCAGTGAGACTCGTGGTGCAAGTGCGGTGCTCGTGCGCTCGAGAAGTGGGCGAGAAGTGGCGTGGAGGTGTGCGGCTCACGGAGCGGGTCGCTCCGGTGAGCTCGGCCGGAACTCCGGCGAGCCATTACCGCGAATGGAGGCCGAATCCTGGCGGGCTGTGGCGAGCACCGGACGCGCAACGACAAGGCGCAGCGAGGGTGAAGACGGAGGCGGAGGCGGTGAGCCGGAGCGGCGGCTAGGCGGTTGCGGAGCTCGGGAGCCGGCGATGGCGAGGCGGAGCTCTGCTGCTGCTGCTGCGGGCGGGCGAGGGAGAGAATGGAGGGGCAATCCGAGGAAGACGAGCGCGCGGAGGGGGGGTAAGCGGGCGCGGACGCTGCGGGGGCCACAGGGGCGCGTGTCGCGCAGCTCCGACGGCGTGCGGCCACGCGGCGACCGAGCGCTGCCGCGGCGCCACGACGCCACGCGCGGGCGCGCGCGCGGGGGCGGGAGGGAGACGACGCGGGCGCGGGCCGGGCCGCCACCGAAGCTGGGCCGAAAGGGAAGCCGAAGCCCACTAAGGCGAAAATCTGATTTTTCTTTTTCAAAATATTTTCCAGATTTAATTCTTTGTTTCAAAATTGAATTTGGAGATGAAAAAGAGGTTTTCAGAAATTTGGCCCAAAATAAAAGTTGTTCAAAATTTTATTCTCTACAACTTTCATATAGAGCACTTTTCAAAATTCTCAATAGATTTTGAATTTGAGATTTAAAGCTAATTTTAAAATCAAAAACTCATTTACTTAGAATATTTTTAAAACAGAATTTGAGGAAAACTTGAATTCAAAATTTTGCTCCAATAATCAAGTTGATTTATTCTAGATTATTTAAAATTGCTACTTCTCAAAAGTTCACCAACTTTTTAACACTTATATCAAAATTAGGGTTCCCATTTATTTGTTTTTCACATTAAATTTGAAAGAGCTACAAATCAATTAATGTTAATCATGCAATGATGCTGAATGCTTATGCTTTGAATGATAATGCATGCTTAACACCCAGGGGTGTTACAGCCCTCCCCCCTTATAAGAATCTCGTCCCGAGATTTTGAGTTACGGACCACTTATCGTAAAAAGCTTTATACGCGGTTTGAAGATATTCTCCTGTTTCCCAAGAAGCATCGCTCTCATCATGGTGGCTCCATTGAATCTTGTAGGTTGTGACCACTTTATTTCGAGTGACTCGGTCCTTAGTATCCAGGACTCGAACCGGTTGCTCGCGATACTCCAAGTCTGCCTTGATCCGAACACCCTGAGGTTCTATCCTCTCCTCTGGAACACGCAGACACTTCTTCAGTTGAGACACGTGAAAAACGGGAAATATCGAACTCATCTCTTCTGGTAATTGCAACTTGTACGCCACGGGACCCTTTTTCTCTATGATCTGGTAGGGCCCTATATATCTTGCAGACAGTTTCTTCTTGATTCCGAACCGTTTCTTCTTCATTGGGGTAACCTTCAAATAGACATAGTCACCTACTTGGAACTCCAATGCTCTTCTTCTCTTGTCTGCATAACTCTTCTGACGAGACTGTGCAGCTTGCATGTTTTGTTGGATAACACGGACCTTTTTCTCTGCCTCATCGACAAAATCAATTCCATAAAACCTTCTTTCTCCAGGCTCTACCCAATTTAACGGTGTCCTGCACTTCCTGCCATACAAGGCTTCAAAAGGTGCCATCTTGATACTCTCTTGGTAACTGTTGTTGTAAGCGAATTCTGCCAATGGTAACCAGGATTCCCATGAGCCTCTGGATGATAGTACACAAGCTCTAAGCATATCCTCGAGTACCGCATTAACTCTTTCGGTTTGCCCATCCGTCTGTGGGTGGTAAGCTATGCTACGAATCAAACTAGTACCCAAACCTTGATGCAGATGTTCCCAAAAGTGAGAGGTAAACTGCGAACCACGATCGGACACAATCGTTTTTGGTATCCCGTGCAATCGGACAATCTCGGCAATGTACTTCTCTGCATATTGAGGTGGTCGGAATGTCGTCTTAACAGGCAGAAAGTGAGCTGTCTTGGTGAGACGATCTACTATTACCCAAATAGAATCATGCCCTTTTTGTGTGGTGGGGAGACCAGTGATAAAGTCCATACTTATATCGTCCCACTTCCAATCGGGTACCGACAAGGGTTGCAGAAGTCCTGCAGGTCTCATGTGAAGAGCTTTAACTCTACAACACATGTCGCAACGAGCAACGTATGCTGCAATTTCTTTTTTCATCTTAGTCCACCAATAACAGGGTCGCAAATCTTGATACATTTTACCACTTCCGGGGTGAATAGATAACTTAGAACGATGGGCCTCATCCATCAACTTGTTCTTAAGCTCTCTATCCTTAGGTACTACCAGGCGATCCTTGAACCATAACACTCCTTGGTCATCCAATCGAAAGTGTTTGGTGGGTTCTCTCTTCATCCTTTCTTTAATATGAAAGATTCCCTTATCTGTTTTCTGACCATCAATGATCTGGCTTTCCAGAGTACAACTGACCTGAACATTATGCAACACAGCAGGATGTAACAAATTGAACCCTTCTTCAAACAACGGTTGCACATCAATAGCATGGGATTTTCTGCTCAGTGCATCTGCTACTACATTAGCTTTTCCAGGGTGATAGTGCACGTTCAGATTATAGTCCTTTATCAACTCTAACCATCTCCGCTGTCGCATGTTCAACTCAGATTGGGTAAAGATGTATTTGAGACTCTTATGATCTGTGAAGATATTACACACATTACCCAACAGGTAGTGCCTCCAAATCTTTAGAGCATGCACCACTGCTGCAAGCTCTAAATCATGTGTAGGATAGTTAACTTCATGCTTCCTCAATTGCCGTGAGGCGTAAGCAACGACTTTTCCATTTTGCATTAGCACACATCCTAACCCATTCTTGGATGCGTCACAGAAAACATCAAACGGCTTTTCTATATCTGGCTGGGCCAGAACAGGAGCAGTGGTCAACAACATCCGCAAGTTACGGAAGGCTGCTTCGCACTCCTCTGTCCATACAAACTTATGATCCTTCTGTAACAGGCTTGTCATTGGTTTGGCAATCTTCGAGAAATCTGGTATGAAGCGACGGTAGTAACCGGCTAAACCAAGAAAACTGCGAACTTCGTTAACCGAAATTGGTGACTTCCAGTTCATAACCTCTTGTACCTTACTGGGGTCGACAGAAATGCCATTTTCAGACAACACGTGGCCGAGAAAAGGAACTGTCCTAAGCCAGAACTCACACTTGCTGAACTTAGCATACAGTCGATGTTCTCTGAGTCTAGTCAAGACTATCCTGAGGTGTTCCGCATGTTCTTCTTCATTTTCTGAGTATATCAGTATGTCATCAATGAACACTATCACAAACTTGTCCAACTCGGGCATGAAAACCGAATTCATCAGGTACATAAAGTATGCAGGAGCATTTGTCAACCCGAAGGACATGACAAGATACTCGTACAAACCATATCTGGTAGAGAACGTAGTCTTAGGCACATCTTGCGGCCTAATTTTTATCTGGTGGTACCCTGATCTCAGATCTATTTTAGAGAACACTTTGGCTTTGGACAATTGGTCAAACAAGATATCAATCCGAGGAAGAGGATACTTGTTTTTAATTGTCACTGCATTCAGTGGCCGATAATCCACGCACATGCGTAAGGAGTTATCCTTCTTCTTTTTCACAAACAGAGCGGGGCATCCCCATTCGGACGAGCTGGGACGAATCAACCCTTTCCTTAGCAAATCCTGAAGTTGCTTTTTCAGTTCTGCTAACTCATTGGGAGGCATCCGATAAGGCCTTCTTGAAATCGGTGCTGTTCCTGGAATTAACTCAATGGCAAACTCAACCTCTCGGTCTGGTGGAAGTCCAGGTAACTCCTCTGGAAACACATCTGGAAACTCACAGACCACTGGAATCTGGACTAGCAGAGTAGTTTGCACCGCACAAGATGTGCTAGCTAGGTCTACCCTCCGAGGTAGGACCACTCGAAAGGTGCCTTCCCCACTGGGTTCCTTAAGAGAGACACTCCTTCCTCCAACATCAATTACAACTCCCATTTGATTCATCCAGTTCATACCCATGATCACATCCAAAACTAACCCTGGCATGACTATCAGGTTAAGCTTATATTGCCGGTTCGATATGTTTAGGGTTACTCCCTGAACAATCTGATTAGTCAACAGATCAGCCCCAGCTGAACTGATTTTATATGCACATTCCAATTCAACTATCTTTTGCTCATGTCTCTTAACGAATGCTTGACTTACAAAGGAATGAGATGATCCGGAATCAAACAAAACTACTGCAGGGTGATTGTTGATAGAAAACATACCAGCTGTCACCGGTTCTCCCTCAGGGATGTCATCCACAGTGGTGTGGTGCACATGAGCTTGATACTGCGTTTGCTGTTTCTTAGGGTAGGGACAATACTTTGCAAAGTGTCCAGGTTGGTTGCAGTTGAAGCACGGTCCCTTCACCTGAGCCACAGTTCCAGATGAACTGCCTTGTCCTGCCTTTGCTTGAGGCAATGCCATCTTGAACGGCTTCTGGTTCCTCTGGGGTGGCTGAGCATTCTGATTCCTCCTTTGCGGTGGCCTAAACCTTGCACCTGGGGCAGGCGATCGATAAGCCGGGCGGTTGGCTACTGGGGTCCTGGACTGAGACGAACCCGACTCGAAAGCCCTCTTACGGATCTTGGAAGCAGCATACACATGGTTGTTCTTCTCTTGCTTCAAACAGTCGCTAACGAAGTCATTGAAACTAGTCCTCAGGTTTGTACCCACATGTTTCATCATCTTGGGACTCAGGCCTCTCTTGAAACTAGCGATCTTCTTGGCATCAGTATCCACCATGTCCGGAGCATAACGGCTCAGGTTATTAAAGGCATGCAGGTATTGAGTCACAGTCTTCGTGCCTTGATTTAATGCCAGGAATTCCCCAAGCTTCATCTCAGTCAGACCAGGTGGAATGTACGTTCCACGGAAGGCTTCAGTGAACTCCCTCCAAGAGATATGGGCATGGGGAGGAAAAGTGGTGCGGTGATGCTTCCACCACATTCCTGCCGGACCTTGAAGCTGATGAGCTGCGTACTCAGTCTTCAACACCTCAGTCATTCTTAAGACACGAAACTTATCTTCCATCGTATTAATCCACTCTTCTGCATCTAAAGGTTCTGCGGCTTCCTTGAAGATCGGTGGACGAGTATCCATGAAGTCCTTGAAACTGCTGTACGGATTTGCTTCGTGACCTACCGGGTTTATCCCCCGACGGGTATTATCTGCAATACTGCGCAGCGCCGCTTCCATATTCTGTTGCATGCTCTCCATGTTTCGTTGGCTTCCCAAAAATTGGGCGAAAAACTGTTCCGCAGTGTAAGGTGGAGGAGGCGGTGGTGGATCTCGGTCATCATTAGCAGCTGCACTTCCACCAGCCTCAGCGGTACCATACACGGTACGACGAGTGTTCGGCATCTGCATGTTTCAGCAACAGTAATTATTAGGTGATGTTGTAGGAATCGCGACCGAATGAAAAATCATGCCGAACTGAATTCACTGGAGAGAATAAATTCATACAATAAAACAGGGGCACAATAAGTCATTCCAATTATCACAACATCACTAATTATATTACTTAAAGCACACACATCGCGTCCATTACAGCCAAGTTGCCAGCATACATACACTGGACTTTGGACGTTCGGATACCGCCACAAACACATCCAAACTTTCCAACCTTACATCAAGCTTTAGTCTTTCTACTCATTATTACATGTCCAAAGTGCTAACAAGCAAAAGACCATGCAAACGGAACCTAGTAGCTAGTGCAACAACTACTAGCCTACTCATCGTGATCGCTATCTAGGTCATAGACGTTGGCGTTGTCGCCGACTGCAGCGTCGTCTTGCTCCTCAGCTGGCGCCACGGGCTCTTCAGGATCTTCGTCTGCATCCAAATCCATCTCTGCTGTGCCAGGAAGGTCATAAGGGTTAAGCTGATTGTTCAGCCGATGGACCTCTTCATGCAAGTTATCGTTGTACTCTTCGGCATCAGCCAGCCGCTGCTCGAGCTCAAACTGTCTAGCTCTCAACACATTCTCTGCGGACCAGGCTTCATTCCTCTGATGGAGCACATGAGCCAACATGCTCTCAGCATTCCTGTGGGCGGTGGTCAGTCGTCCAAGCTGCTCTCTCAGGGCACGTACATCCCCCTCAAAAATCACAGTCCTTTGAGTGGCCTGATCTCTCTGACGAGTCAACTGAGCCATCTCAGCAGTGAGCCTCTCAATCTCGGCGTCGTGATCTCTCTGAAGCTGACGGCGGTCATCGCGAGCCTGACCAAGAGCACTAGAAACACGCCTCAGACTACCTTCCACTCCATCGAAGGCCCTCATCACTGCAAACATGGCACTCATAGCGGGGTTGTCACTGTTCTGTGCCTCTGCTGCGCTAATCTCCCGAGACCTGCCCCTAGCTTGCTGCCACGAGTCAGTGGAGGGGTTGCCCCTCGGAAAGACTCCCGCTATAGTTGCTGCCAACTCCTGAGGAAAACGATCCATGATATCTCTCAGGATTCCAAAGGCTGCCCTCTCAGCGGCTTCTTCAGGGGTCCTGCCAGTTGACTCAAAACGCCAACCGGTCCACTCAGAACCATCACCTCGGGGACGAACTACTGCTTCCACAGTCACCAAAAGTCCTTCACCCAACCGCTCATTTGACCAAAAATATCGGGGCTCCATCCCATCATGATAGCCGACATAGCTGAGCACTCTCCACAAGAGTGTAGGCATCCCAAACTCTCCAAGAAAAGTGTGACGCTGGCGAGTGCGCGGAGCAAGCTGATGACGGGGAGCTCTGCCGGTGGACTTGCGAGCGGTCTGCTTGGTACGTGCCATCTGTAGCAAAAATTTTATTACCGTGGTGAGAACAGATTTTTAAGTTGGCATTTTTATCAAAATGAGATAATCAATTTATAAGGGGAGGAACAGTGCCATGAATGAAATGCACACATGATGCATGCACGTTCAGTACGTCCTCACAAACTTAGAAAACTAATGACTACTAACGGAATAATCGGTGGCATACAACGATCTCTCGTAACGTAACTAACACGTACTACTCGAAAGCGTTGTTATGTACCTGCAGAAAGGAAATCACTTCAGCCCAAACCTCACAGTATGAAAACATGCAGAAAGCAGTAAAGTAAGTTACTCGCTCTACACGCATCCCCAGATACGAGTATAACGGTAACAACTACCCGAATCGTCGTCCTATTGACGGCATCGTCACTGCATGACGGAATTCCCCACAATTTGGATACCCTCATACGAACATGCGCAGGGCACGTAAGTATTTTGGTATCACATAAGCACTCCCCTAGATCGGCAGTGTATCCGACCATGCACTCACAACTCTCACTTACCAAGGCGTAGAGGTAAAGGATCCATACATTACCACTCAAGTGAATGGCACTCATACCATAGCACGCCGTATGAGCGACGAAATTTAAAATATGATGCAAACCCCCAAGTTAGTACTTAATTAAGCCACCTAGAGTCCTTATCGGGCATAAAGGATATGACCACTGGCACACTTTTAAGTTCAAAAGCTTATTTGAAAACACAGTTTTATTTTTAATTACTCATGTGAACAGTAGCATGCTAAACCATGCTCCGATGCCAGCTGTAACGGATCAACGTAATTATACGAAATTAAGTAAGAAAATCTTCCACCGAGGCGGTTAATTTAACAAACTTAAGCCCGTATAACCCGAGATTCCGTGAAATCACGAAGGATTTCAAAACCACTAACATACAACCAAGATCGTACTGATTTAGCAGCCACAATTCACACGATACATAAATCTGATCATAAAGGTAACATACATCGGAGTTCGGAAATAAAAGTTATTACAACATAGTTCAACATAAAATAGCGGAAGCAAATAATTTTACGCACACACACTTAGTTCAGTTACAGTGCCAGTCGATAGTCATGGTCCGCAAAAGCAGTAGATAAGACTAACAGAAAGACCCTTGCCCAAGGTCCTAGTTGTCACCCATCGCCGGATACAGACAGTTGGAGCAGTACCCGTAGTACATCTGACCATCTGCAACAACAATGGGAACAACGCCCTGAGTACGAGAATGTACTCAGCTAGACTTACCCGTCAAAAACCAGAAATAAAATGACACCAAGGAGCATGCAAGGCTTTACATAGTGGATTGGCTTGACTCATTTGCGAAAAGCATAAGTTATTATGAGTAACTAAAGATAAGTACTTTTAGCATCATTTTTAGGATAACTTATTCATGCTAGGTAAGCACCTATGGCTAAAACAATCACTTGATTAACCATTAACATCAAAGGTTACCATCTCAGGTTTAGCATTTCCAACATTATCCACATAACCATCCGTGTTTCATCATTGTTACTACGATGCCATAGCTCGAGTCAAGTGCTCACTAACCGGGAGCGACGGCGATTCGAATCGAATTCCTATCCAGCTGGAGATTTATTCCTCACACAAACCATGCTCCCCCCGTCAGGGTCGCTTAGATCACCAATGACACTTTCCGAGAAGCCGCGGGATAACAATCATGGATCGCACTACCCAGGGACCGCCCGACTGCCAGGACGCACCTTGGGCTCACTCTTCGCGTCCCCGTACACCCCCTTCAACGCCAGTCTGCCAACCCGAGTTTATCCCGGCTCAAAAAGTGTCGCTAGCTTCGCGGTCGAAAGGTACTTTATTCGGCCAGCTAAATGTGAGGCATGCGTTCAACATGACAAGAGGGACGAGCAACGATCGGTCCTTAATCGACACAGACGGAATCACTATAGTCCAAAACCCTATAAGACTCCGCCCGGTCTCCGTTTATCCATCAACACTTGGTTACTTTTCATGATCACAAATACAGCTAACCATAACCCGGTATCCACCTATAACTTGCAGGTGACAGGAAATCACCCGACTTCTACCGGTCTAAGCATGGCTAAGCAATTTACTCGATCCTGACCTAACAGGGTAAAAGATAATCTGGTGGCCAAGGTAATAATGCAACAACGGTTTCACTCAACTCCTATAACTTAGTGCAACAATATATATATAACTATAACTCATGCAATAAGAAATGACTTTGTATAAATTCAGGAGACTTAAAATGCTCCGGGGCTTGCCTTTTTCGAACGAACTAGGGTGGTGATCGACGCACTCTGGCAGTTCCTCGCCTGACTCTTCCTCCTCGGGCACCTCCTGTGCCTGGGGTTCCTGCTGATCCGTCCAAGCCTGCTCCTCCGGAACTGCTGCCTGCAACTCCTCCTGCGATCCTGTATGATGCAAGTGCATAAGGAAACATGCGAAGAATGCATCGAAATGCGGTGGAGTGCTTTGATGACATGAGATGCAGATGAGCACATGGAATGAGCAGTTTGAATATAATTATTTCTTCTACAAGGTAGTCAACATCATCCAAGAACATGTAACCTAAAACATACACCTTATCCTTCTATTAGTTAGGCTACCATCTACACATACAATTGAACCTAAGCTACCAAAGCTTACCAACCTAGCTCATCCATAACATCAGCAAGGCATAATGATGCTTCAAAGATACACCAAACATATTTTATTTCTCTCAATTTCTCATAAAGAATAATCTTTTATCTCCTATTTAGCTAGGGTTACACAACAACACCTATCTCTGGTGTAGATAAAAATCTACAAAAATTACAGTAGACTACTCTTACCCTAACTAACCTACCACTAAATTTTCATGAGAATTGCACAAGTAAAACTGCCTGTACAAAATAAACAAGCTATAGCCCAAATGTGAGCATGAATTTATTTTATACTAGAAAAAGTATCAAACAACAGATTTCACAATTTTCTTAGGTTACTAACAGTAAACTAACATACTACAAAAATTATCACATGTATGTTGTATACAATTTTTACTCTATAATAAAAATAACAGATATTACCAATTAAAAGCATTTGAACTACACTTCAACATTTTTCCACAGAACATGCTTCACTAATATTTTTCCTAGAAAGTACATCACTAATAAAGATTAATGCCACAAGAATCACATTTTTCCCTTTATTATTTTATTTACTACACTTTTTCTAAGATATCAGCATTTATAGCAATTAAATAAAATTGCACAGTAGAGTGTCACAAAAATCACATGAGATATTTTTAAACTGTAGATTTATTCAAAAGGAACATTTCACAATTTGTTTCATGATTTTTGGAGCTATAAAACTTGAGATACAATTTTTAGAAGCCTTTTTCAGATTTTCTGGAAATCAATTTCTTTAAAACCGAAAATCAAAACCGGCTTTAAACGCTACGTGCACCCCGCTGTGACACGCGAAACCGAAACACTGAGACAGACAGGCGGGACCCATGGGTCAGACGGGCCCACCCGTCAGCCGCAGTCGGTCAGGGGCGGCGCAGACTGCCGGGATCTCGCCGCCGGCGAGTCCTCCGACGACGGGGAGGGCACCATCGTGCTCCTCTCACCGACGCGAACCCAGTGGTGCCCAGTGGGTGGCCAGACGAGCTCGGCATCGAGCTCGCCGGCGTGCATGGCGGCTCGGTGGCGCGGGATGCCGTCGGCCGGCCAACTCCGACCGAGAGGAGCCGCGCGGTGAGGTCAGTGAGACTCGTGGTGCAAGTGCGGTGCTCGTGCGCTCGAGAAGTGGGCGAGAAGTGGCGTGGAGGTGTGCGGCTCACGGAGCGGGTCGCTCCGGTGAGCTCGGCCGGAACTCCGGCGAGCCATTACCGCGAATGGAGGCCGAATCCTGGCGGGCTGTGGCGAGCACCGGACGCGCAACGACAAGGCGCAGCGAGGGTGAAGACGGAGGCGGAGGCGGTGAGCCGGAGCGGCGGCTAGGCGGTTGCGGAGCTCGGGAGCCGGCGATGGCGAGGCGGAGCTCTGCTGCTGCTGCTGCGGGCGGGCGAGGGAGAGAATGGAGGGGCAATCCGAGGAAGACGAGCGCGCGGAGGGGGGGTAAGCGGGCGCGGACGCTGCGGGGGCCACAGGGGCGCGTGTCGCGCAGCTCCGACGGCGTGCGGCCACGCGGCGACCGAGCGCTGCCGCGGCGCCACGACGCCACGCGCGGGCGCGCGCGCGCGGGGGGCGGGAGGGAGACGACGCGGGCGCGGGCCGGGCCGCCACCGAAGCTGGGCCGAAAGGGAAGCCGAAGCCCACTAAGGCGAAAATCTGATTTTTCTTTTTCAAAATATTTTCCAGATTTAATTCTTTGTTTCAAAATTGAATTTGGAGATGAAAAAGAGGTTTTCAGAAATTTGGCCCAAAATAAAAGTTGTTCAAAATTTTATTCTCTACAACTTTCATATAGAGCACTTTTCAAAATTCTCAATAGATTTTGAATTTGAGATTTAAAGCTAATTTTAAAATCAAAAACTCATTTACTTAGAATATTTTTAAAACAGAATTTGAGGAAAACTTGAATTCAAAATTTTGCTCCAATAATCAAGTTGATTTATTCTAGATTATTTAAAATTGCTACTTCTCAAAAGTTCACCAACTTTTTAACACTTATATCAAAATTAGGGTTCCCATTTATTTGTTTTTCACATTAAATTTGAAAGAGCTACAAATCAATTAATGTTAATCATGCAATGATGCTGAATGCTTATGCTTTGAATGATAATGCATGCTTAACACCCAGGGGTGTTACAGCTTTTATGCAAAATGTTGTCAAGCTAGCCCACTTCATATCAGCCTTGCATGATCCTTGGTGTCACCTTATTTCTGGTTTCTGACGGGTAAGTCTAGCTGAGTACCTTCTTGCACTCAGGGTTTTATCCCCACTTGTTGCAGGTTGTGATGTATCATGGCGGCTGCAAGAGTTGGGTGGCTCCTGCCATAGAGGCGGAGTGTGATCACGGGCATGATCCTTCTGAGTTATCTTCTCTCTAATGCTTTTGTTGGAAGTCGACCTTCGTACTGGCATGTATTTGAAATAAGAATAATGTTAGTTTCAAATTACTTTGCTTCCGCTACTTTTGAACTTAAGTTGTAATAACTTTGTTGAACTCCGATGTATATTGAATTACTTGTGAAATGATTGTAACATGTGACTTGTTATGTTGAATCACTACGATCTTGGCTTGTATGTTGGTTGATTTGAAATCCCTCGCGATTTCATTGGACTACCGGAGTTATATGGGCTCAAGTGCGAGAATTTGATCATTTCGGTGATTGTTTTTGTACTTGTGCTCTTATAATTTGGACGGTTCTGTTACAGCTGGTATCGGAGCAAGGTTCAACATTAAACTTGTCGTATGTGTATTTAAAACAAAGGTTTTGTTTTATAAAGTCGGTTTTATCAACTTATAGCTATATATAGGTTTGTGAAAACTGAATTCTAAATCTAAGTATGCCAGTGGTCAATTTCCTTATGCCCATATAAGGATTATTAGGTGGCTTATATAAGTACTAACTTGGGGGGGGTTTTTCATTTATGCATCTACGCTCAGACAAAGGTATGTATGTGTGATAACTCTTCCACACTATGCTACCCGGTGTGTAAGATTGGAGGTAGCCTTCATATATGAAATAGCCATATATGTTGCTAGTTTACTTTTATGCAACGTCGCACCTACGCTCAGGTAAGTGTGAGTTGTGAGAGCATGACCGTCCAACCCTCGGTCTAGGGGAGAGTTAGTTTTGGTTACTGGATTATTTACATGTTACACACATGTATATATGAAGGTACTTAATTGTGGGTGATTAATGATTTGGGTAGTTTTGGTGCTACATGTATATATACAGGGGTATATGTATATGGGAGTACTTAAAAATTTTACTTACTGCTTTCATTGTGTGCCATATATTGGGGAATTGTTGGGCTGAAATGAAAATTTTCTGCAGGTACGCTAACCACGAATGCGTAAGTCGAATGTAGCTGACGACTAGCCATATATCGAGAGAGTGCGTGTTATGCCACCGACATAAAACGTGATCGCCACCTTATATTGGCAATCTTGTGAGGATGAATAGGACGAAGCATGCATCATCATGTTGTTGCTTAATACATAACTATGCTCCTCTCACCCTTGTTCTATAGTAAGTAACTTGTGAGTGATGTGGTACACTATCTTTCTTGTGTGGAGTAAAACAAGAATGTCTTACTCCATGTTGTTTGAGAAAAGTGTGTGTTTAGCCTTCCAAGAAATAATTGTGGATTCTCATGAATGAATTAAATTAGTTGGTCTAAGGTAATAATAATTAGAGCTACTAGAATAACATGTTTGTGTGCTCTCTTGTTAAGTAGAACAAATGCAAGTTTAGATGTGCTTGTCGAATGTTGGAGGCTAGAACGTTTTCTGTTGTAGTGATGCTTTTATGATCATAATGGTGTTTTCTGTAGTTATAGAGAATACCAAAGTTGTAGCTAACTTACTTATCTAGCTTGTCCAAAAATTTTATGACCCTAGGTCTTATGGTCTGAGAGTTATAAATTTTAGAAGCTTGTTGTCAAAATCTGCTCATGTTCAGAACAGATCTGAATGTTTGGTTTGTTTGACCTGTGTGCATATGGAATCATGTCTTGGAGATAATAGAAGAAGTGTAATACTTTTTCTATGCTTTCCAAAATATCCTATAGCACTAATTATGATGGTCTAATCTCTAGTTATGAGCTTGCAAAGTGGAACGACAGAATCTGTCCAAATCTGGGCAGAGATGTCTTCTTTGTCTTGTTTGGTCTTGTAGATATAGAATCATCTTAATATGAGAATAAGAAAGTTATAGACAACTTAATAATCTTTACATAAAGTTAAGGCTCAACCTTGTTAGGTCCCTAGAACTCTAGTTATGTAATTTTAAAGTTCTTGTCAGTTTTCTGTCCATGTTGGTATAGATCTAAAACATCAGCATGCTTGACCATGCTAACCTATGATTTAGCTGTTGGTATGAATAACTAAAGTGTAGTCATCTTCTTAAGCTATCTAGAAAGTCTAGAATCACCTTTGTGGGATGTCTATAACCACAGTTATAGTTGAAACAAGTAAGTACTGCGTTGCTGTCCAGATTCTGGGCACATGCTAAGTTAGCTTCCTTAGCTAGCGTTGTTTTGAGCTAAACTTGTAGTTAGTTCATGTTTGAGATAACTGCTTGTTTTGGGTGAGCCTTGTGCCTTGTATTGGTTGTTTAAGCCTATTGTTTGAATTTTCTCCAATGTCTGTTTGATTGTGATGTTGTATGTATGCTTGTTATCTAGGTAGTGCTATAGTTGTCACTTCGTTTGTCCTCGGTAAGCATACGAGGGTCACATAGCTTTATCCTAGAACAACATTCACATACGTAATTATATGGTTGTTGTCTTCTATTAGGTTCTTATCTTAGGAGCCTGAGCATGTAGACTTGGTGGTTAGCCCTTGAATGTTTGTATCCATGCCTTGCTTGACCGAAAGCCCAAAGTTTAGTTCTCCTATATGTTTGCCTAAGCCGTGGATGTTTTGCAACACTTTTTGTGAAGACCCTTGTCGACTGACCAACCAAGTTAACTCTCATCAACGCTAGCCTTTGACCATGGTTCGTACATTGCCAGTTGTGGAGACCGCACCCAAATTTATGTTGGACCTCCCGGTTGCCTCTCCCAAAGGTTAGCTAGTGCGACGAACCGTCTTTTTGTTGTGGCCTCAAAGTCGTTTGCTTGCAAATTCGTGCATATACCTTATCGACTCAATCTATGACTACATATCAGTTTTCTGCCCTTGAAATTGCTTAATCTATCCTCAACCTTCCCAAGTTTCAGGATGTTTATCAATCTTGATCTCATGTTGTTGCTCAACATGATCGAATCTCTGTTAAATTAATTATCTGGTAGTTTCCTTAGTCGACGCAAGGTGTGTTTGGAGTTAAGCAAAAATATCATGCTTAATCGCCATCGGCAATTGAGCTATGTCTCTTGTGCTATGTTTTGATCTTTGAATCACCTCCTGGTTAATTCCAAACCTTGTGACTACCTTTGCTTGCTATCCCTCCCTTGTATAATGCTTGTTTTTACCACCTAAATTATTTCACTTGAAATTTCACCTTGATGGTGTGATCGGTAATGGTGTTATGAGAAGCAACTAATGGTGCCGCGACGAAACCGAGAGCCTCCTGTGGCGGCCGACACAAGGTTGTGCTGCTCGGCACGCGCTGGTATCGTGGTTTCTAGTCATGATCCATTGCGGAACAACATCAACGTGTTATTCTCATGTGAACTCTTCCTTGGTTATCTCTCCATATTGTATCGTAAGATCCATATCTTAGACCGAAAGTAGTGGAGTTTCCTTCTAAAGTTGCTAAGAGGATACCCTTTGAAGAACCGGTTACTGACATAAACATTAACAGACTGCAATTGGTGATAGACAAGTGACTCTACGTAGTTATCCCAGTATTGACGAACACCATCTAGTTAGCAAAGTATCTCATCCTTGTTGAATAAAAAGGGGTGCACAACACTTTAGTTGGACAAGTCATCAATTGGATAAGAATCGATCATCACATTATGTGTGTGATGGAGCTATCTAAGTCTCGATCTTGTATACATAATGACCATACAATCAAAATCACCATCTCTGGTGTAACTCATTATCTACTGACTTTGATGGCAACCATCTGTTCTGTATAAACCACAATTATTATGATCAAGAATGAAGATTTGGAACTTTTTAGTGTTGAGAGACAACTAATTAATTACCAATAGGAAGGTTAATCTCTAGCTAGGTAACGACTCTTTGGTAGCTATGAAGGCTATGTCTTACGGAGCAATAACCAACAAGAAGTTAATTAACTAGTCAACAACTTGCATGGTATTCTGTCTGCTAGAGCCATTGTGACCAAGTCAATTCCATCTTGGACAATCACACAGAAAGTGCAAGGTGTTCTATCAGCTAAAGCGAAGAATTAGAGGAAGCATGACCTAGTTTCAATTAGCGTCCTTGTGCCCATAGGTGCCACAAATGGTTTGTCCATAACTTTATTGGACGAAGTGTCAAGGAATATTCAGAAGCGGTTCCTTAGCCTTGTAGGAATGTTCTCCAGGCAGAATATATGTTTTGCCCTGCAAAAGTAACCTGCAAGTTCAAAGCGTGTGCATCTTTGGATTGGTATGTAAATTAATAGTCGAGATCTGCTGTTGGATGGCCCTTTTGAGGTCTCACAGATACTAGTTTACACTCTTTCATTTGCTTTTGCTTTCTCGTATCCCTAATGTACGAGCAGCCTTGGTTTCTGCAAATCAATTTATACCATCGTGAATCAAAAGCAATTTGAAAAGTGTCAAACAATAGATTTCCATCTTAGAGCTGCTGTTTGATCCTAAAAAGGAAGCCTCAAGGTGAAAGGTTGGCCTGACAAAGTTGTTATGCTGCAAGTCAACTCAACTTATAGTATAACTAAGTCACCAAGGAAGATTTTACTCAATCGCTTGGCGGTAGACTACTCCTCGCGGTTTAGTAAATATTACAACTTTTGTTGTCCTTAAGGCCTCGTTACATCTTTCTTTGTGAATTATTTTCCAATGATGACATACTTTGGTACCTTATACATATTTTTACTAAGAGGTTGCATCTGATTCAACCCAGATAACTGTTGTCTTTGGATAAAAGAATCTTATTAACTGTTGGCAGAAATAGGAAGCCGACAGAGTCAGCTATCACATTCTCTAACCATCGATAGACTCAGATAATACAGTGTTGTTGTCAGAGAAAGAGAACTGCACATATGGAATAGTAAGTAGCTTTCCATTAGCTGATATATGAATGTTTGAACATTTACGACCAACATAGACCCTGTCTATTGGTTAGTCAGTATCCTATAGCCTCAGAGTATATTTGTCGTCTATGATCTCACCCTTTTAGAAGGTTGTGCTCAAACCATTTTGGTAGAGGACTGCTTTTCAAACTTCGTGAACATAGAGTCATTTTGATGAGTATACTTTTGAAGATTTTGGTCTAATGTAAAGTTCATATGGACTATGTTGTGTTCACTAAAGAGTCAGATACTTGTGAGTGGTTCACTCGTGGACCAAATGATCTCCGTACACTGAGAATGCAGTATGTGCTATCTTGGATTCCTCCTAAAGTAACAATGCTTCATGGAAGTCAATGAAGGAAATTCTTCCGACAGATTTTACCATAAAGAGTAAGTATCAAGAAAGTGCCTTTGACCAAATTGTTCACCGATGTTGAAGCTTTGTAGCTAAAAGCTATAGCAAATGTTGTGAACCAGATAGCGTGTCTCTCTTCCTTAAAAGGTCTTCCATTCCGAATCTCGGGACACGATTCTTTTAAGGGGGGAGGGCTGTAACACCCCAGGTGTTGATCACCAATTAGGCAGTGGGTTTAAGATCAAACATGATAGATTAAGTGGAGATGACAATATCAAGGTCAACCTATGGAGATGAGCCTAACCTAAAGTAGATGTTGCATCATTGCTTTACATATAGGTCCCTTTTCAAAGATATATGTTTGGATGGTGTTATTGCCATATCTTCATGTGCCTCACCTTGGTATCTATCTATATTGATCCCTGGAAAAGTTTCATGAAGTTTGGAATCAAAAAGTCACATGAAATGATGAGTTATATGCTTGTTTGGATTATAACTAAAACCTACACTTTTGTGCAACCTATGCATGGTGTGTATGTTTGGCCTCTACAACACCTTAACTACACTTAGGGCACTTAATGGAACAATGTTCATGTTGATCATTTTGCCTAAATGTGCTTCTAAGTGATGGTTGACCATGTATGGACCCCGGGACACTTTTGTTTGACCATTTCAAAAGTGTGACCTAGAAGCTTTGCATGACTGTGCACCCTTTGACAAAGTTGTGAAGAATTTTATAAGGAACAAACTTTGTTTAAGAGTCAAGTCATGAAAATGTGTGGAACATGCTCAAACAGGGCCCACAAGGCAGTTTTAGGGCTGATTTCAGCACTTAGACATTTTTAAGCCCTAATTCCGGTGACATCGATGTTGACATCCCGCGTTCTCCAAATTTTTCTAAGCAACTTGAGTTAGTCCAAAAATAAAAGTTCAAGATTATGTTATGGAGAAGAGAATGCAAAAAGTGGCACTAAGTTTGATCGAGTTTCGACCTCCGAAAGCGAGTTTCCGTGATCGCTGTTAACATATTGACACTATCATCTTGGAGCTTAATTATCCGCTGTTACAAAGCTCAAATGGCCGGGCACCTTAAATAAGAAACGTAGAGCAGACCGAGGGGAACAAACTTTATTTTAGGCCCAAGACCCAGATCAGCTCGGAAATGGCCCAAATAGGCGTCCCAACCGACCCACTTCGGCACCTGCCATGTGTTCGGTGAAATGTCGTCGTGGCGACCATGCAGTGCAGCCGCGCGTCCACGCCCGTGCCATGCGCCCTGCCTTGCCGAGCGTGCTAGGGAGAGCCCGAGCTTCATTCACTCGCCCCTCTGCCTCCCTTGTTGTCTCCGGCTCGCTCTCCACTCACTCTCTCGCTCTCTAGTCGCACGCGGAAGTCGCCGCCATTGTCGACAGAGCGCGCTCGCCATGGTCGGCGAGCTGGAGCTTCCCACCGTCACTGTCCCTGGCCTCCGCGCTTTCCCAGTCCGAGCCGTGAACGCCAGAGCCCTCACCGTCGCACGGCGTACCCCGGCGCCCTTCCCAACCCCAATCCTCGCTGGAGGCTGCTGCCGCACCGCCGCGACCGCGGGTGCGCGTGTGGCCGAGCCACCTCGGGCTACCTCCGGCTCAACCGAGCAGTCCTATGGATGCGTGGGGTCCCCCCCGGTGCTCGCGCTGCCCTTCTCCTCGGCCCGCCGCCGCCGGCGCTCGCCTGCCGAGGATGGCCGCGGTCACAGCCGCCTGCTCACATGGCCGGGAGGCCATGGGCCACCTCTGGAGGCGCTACGACCGGCTTCGGGTGTGCCTCGACGCCGCGGTCCTCGTCGGCCGTTTCCTTGCCACCGTCAGACCCTAGCCGGCAGCCATCGCGTGTTCCCGGCGATCCTCCTCCGCCTCCTCTGCTCCTCAGCGACCGGAGGAAGGAGAGGAGTGGCCCTCTCTCTCTATTCTGTCTCTGGGTATGACCGGTGGGGACATCTAGGCGTGGGTCCCGCGTGGCAGTTTAAGTAAGCGGTAGATCTGGGTGCGCGACCGGGTGTAGCTAGCGAATTAAGTTAGGGTTGTTTGTTCTGAATTTGAATTTCAGATTTCATGATTATCTTTGAAAATCCATATCTCTTAATGGGAAAGGCCAAAAATAGCAAATGTGGACTTTTTGGAAACCTTGAGAAGAGATCTATGTAATAGAGTCATAAAATGTTACATGTTTGTAGATGTTTTCTGATGTCTTTATTTAAGTGTTAAAAATGCTCTTAAATACCTTTAAATTTGACCAGAGCAAGATCTGGAGTTTTAGAACTCCAAAAATAGTGATTCTTGTTTTGTTAATTTTGTGATGACTTGTACTTGCTAGGAAAAATATTAAACACACTATTTGTTCACTGTTTGCTTAGGGTTTTGATTTGACCTTGTTAAATAAGGAAAATTTCATTATATTGCTTGTTATTTTATATCTTGGGTTGTGATGCTCCAAATGATGTGAAATTTTTATGGTAGGTTTGTCATGATATGGATGTACTGTGGTATAAATTTCATGGTCATTGTTTATTGTATGATATAATTATTGATTTAACTTGTTTATGGCTTAATAATTAGCTTATAAATAATATATAAATGATAAAATAGAAAATGTTGTTCCATTACCTGAGTATGATGTTTCTCTATCATATTAATTCATAATATGGCCTTGTGTTCACAGAAAATATTGAGTTTAGGTTTAATTTGCTTTTACATGATTTATTGCAATAGCTATTTGTCTTTTTCATAGAGGCTGATCTACTTGTCTAAATAGCTTGAAATTTGGACAGTAGACTTTTGAGAGCATTTGTAGACCCCTGTAATTTTGGTAGAATTTATTGAGTATCTTTATGATGTGGTCATAATTCCACCTACTTATCTAAATAAATTAAGAAAATATATTAAAAGAAATTATTTAGTATTGGGCACTATGTTTTCTGGTGTTCATTAGTCATGTGTGACATGTTGGTAAAGTTGATTTTGTCCAATGATATGTTTGCAACATAAGTTAATAATTATTTCTTGCAAACGAGGTTTCTGAACAGATTTAAGAATATTGTTAATTACCCTATGCAAATGATGTTTTCATGTCTTGTGTGCTATAACAAAGTTGTTGTGAATTTCATGATCTAGCTAATGCTAAATTTTGGTGGCAATTGGACATATGGTTTAGAAACTACAGCTGTTCTAAGTTGGGTTCAGATTTAGGTTGCTCTCTGTCCTTCTAGGACAGATTCTGTACCTTCTGTATTTCGACCTAGTAAATGTTAGAATCAGGTTTAGATGATTATAAATGAAATATAGATAATTTCATAAGTTTTTCATAATGTCTTCTTGCAAGTCATTTGGAGTTTTAGATCTCCAGTTATGATTAAATTACTTAGCTGCTGTTCTGATGCCCAGAATGTGGCAATTTCTAGTTCTAGTGCTTTGATTAACTTTGTCATGCTTGTGTATTGAAGTGTGACACATGTCATTGTTGGTACTTGGTTTGGTACCCTAGGATCTTATAAGACTTGTGTCTTGATTGATGTGTTTGCAATCTTCTATGTTATGCCTTAGTGAGGATTAAGTTATTTAGCTCTAGGTGTTTAGGAGAACTTTGGTATGCTTGCATGATTACTTTGTTTATTGCACTTCTATGCATTCATACATATGCATTGTTGCACCTCATTTAGGTACGCTAGCAGAAACGCGTAAAGGATCTAAGGTGGAGCCAAACCCGAAGATGGAGTTGGTGGGTCTATCCCGAAGATAGAAGGACCGGACAAGTGATAGATTGGAAGATGCTCGCCAAGTGAACTCATCTGACATACTCTAACTTGAGTCGGATCCCAGGCAAGCCCCGGAGCATTATAAGCCTCCTATCTTCAAAGCAATTATATATATATATATATATATATATATATATATATATATATATATATATATATATATATATATATATATGTTATAAGTGTTATTGCATTAAGTGGTAGGAGTTGGTTGGAAACCCTTGCTGCATTCTATCATTCCTTGTCCAGATATATGAATCCCTGAATCCTACGTAGACTAGGATCGAGTAGATGCTTAGCCCTGCTTTAAGCGGTAGAAGTCAGGTGATTTCCTGTCACCTGCGAGATATAGGGATATTCATATATGGCACGGTTGGCTATATTTGCTATCGTGGAAAGGAACCATGTGTTAATAAAATGAAATGAGACCGGACGGGATGACGATAGTGAAGCAACAAGGCATGGAGGTCTTGGGTGTGAATCTATCCCCGTCTGAGTCGTTTAAGGACCGATTCGCTGTACGTCCTTGAGTCATGTTGAACGCAGTCTAACACTTAGTTGGCCGGATAAGTCGTTCCGACCGCGAAGCCGAGTAATGTGATTCAGGCCGGGAATCGAATGGTAGGTTGCTTCTTGGAGGAGAGAAAGGATGTGCTTGGGGACATTGGCGTGAGACCAAGGGGGGGTTAGAGTCCCTATCACCTGGCAGAGTGTCGCCCTTGGGGTCGCGACATCATTCGGACCCGCGATTCCTGAATCATATGACAAGGTGGCCTGTGCGACCCTGGCAGGGGTCTGCACGGTGAGTGTTAGAAATACCCCTCCAGCTGGATAGGAATTCGATTCGAATCGCCGTCGCTCCCGGTTAGTGAGCACTTGACTTGAGCAGCGACAACGTAGATTCCATTAAATTGAACGGATGGTTAATTGGATCACGATGGAAAGGTTGCCTCAATTTATACCTGCTATGGTTAATATTGTTTGCTCCTAATAAAGTGAGTGCTCTAGTACAGGTGCTAATATAGATGACAGGTTAATGATAATTAACTTGATGCTTAAGCATTAATGATTACTTATTCATAATAAGTTTTTATGCAAAATGTTGTCAAGCTAGCCCACTTCATATCAGCCTTGCATGATCCTTGGTGTCACCTTATTTCTGGTTTCTGACGGGTAAGTCTAGCTGAGTACCTTCTTGCACTCAGGGTTTTATCCCCACTTGTTGCAGGTTGTGATGTATCATGGCGGCTGCAAGAGTTGGGTGGCTCCTGCCATAGAGGCGGAGTGTGATCACGGGCATGATCCTTCTGAGTTATCTTCTCTCTAATGCTTTTGTTGGAAGTCGACCTTCGTACTGGCATGTATTTGAAATAAGAATAATGTTAGTTTCAAATTACTTTGCTTCCGCTACTTTTGAACTTAAGTTGTAATAACTTTGTTGAACTCCGATGTATATTGAATTACTTGTGAAATGATTGTAACATGTGACTTGTTATGTTGAATCACTACGATCTTGGCTTGTATGTTGGTTGATTTGAAATCCCTCGCGATTTCATTGGACTACCGGAGTTATATGGGCTCAAGTGCGAGAATTTGATTATTTCGGTGATTGTTTTTGTACTTGTGCTCTTATAATTTGGATGGTTCCGTTACACTGCTCACCCACTACCTCAACAAGTGACTCAATGCGACAGACCCTTTGCGGTCGAAAGGCAATGCCACTGTCAACATAAGCTCTGTAAAAATCCTCCTGTAGAGGAGTATAAAAACCCTCTGAAGCTCTAGAGTCCCTCTGAGGTGGAAACCACCGGCTGACCTTAACAAATCTCAAACTTTGCACCTGACATGCAGTAGCACCTCTCAAGTCAAAGTGCTCGACAGGAGGTGAACCTCTAACCTTGGGAGGTGGATGTCCTCCACGTCGCTGGCCCTCTGGCCTAGGAGTCACCTGAGCCTGTGTGCGTGTGGAGCGGCGATGCTGTGGAGTCTGAGCTGACTGCTCCTCTGTCCCCTCTAGAGCCTCTGCAAGTGGATCAACTGACATAGTGTCTGCATCCATTGGCACCTCTGTGCCCTCAGTGGTCTCAGTAGTCTCTGTACCAAGCTGTCGACCTTCAAGATGAAAGCGACTGTCGCCAATGCGTATACCACTGCTCCTGCCACCTCTCTCAGCTGCCTCAGCTGCATCTACCACTGCCTGAGCTATCTCTGCATCAGTTAGAGTCTTCTTCTTCTTTCTGGCCATAATCTTGATGCGCTTTCCACGCGCAACCTTAGACATACGAGGAGGACTGTTGTCCCCGTCACTAGGAGCACCACCAGCATTCTTGCAACGAACCATGCTGTCACACTGTCGGAAAACCTCTGAAAGATGATGTACTGACACTCGAGAGGCTTGGCCTCAATCCGTATCCGCAGGCTTGGCCTTGGATTCAACAGCTGAACAGCAGTCACCCCAACACACCGACAAACTCACTGAAAAGATGGAATAGATGGATCTACTATAAGCAACATATATGATCTAAAAGGTATGAAACCCTAGAGATAGCAAGCATATAAGATAAGATGTGAAAACGAAACACGATGGCTACCTCGGATCGACGAGAAAGCGGTGATGAGATGAGATGACCTAGGTCGCGAGACTTCCCGAAGCACCGGACGAGCGCTGATTTGCCAAAACAGAAGACGATTAGGATAACAATAACGAAATTTCGGCAAACCCTAACACGAAGATCAAGGATGAGCGTAAACAACCTCGAATCGAAGACGTCGCACGAAGAACTTTTTGACGACGAACGAAGGAGACGCCACAGCGCGAACCCTAGGGTTAGGGCGACGCGCGGAGGCCGAAAATCGAGGATGGTCGCGAGGGCAGGAGCTGGCCGGAGGTCATACAGGTGGAGGAGAGCGCGGCTTGCGGGCGGTAGTAGCTCACGGCGGCGGCGGCGTAGGCGCGGTGGAGGTGGCGGCGTGGCAGAGGCGGCTGCGCGGGCGCGAGAGAGGTGGCGGCGCGGGCGCGACAGAGGCTGCGGCGTGGGCGCGGCAGAGGCGAAGCTGCAGGGCCGGGCGGTGGCGCAGGCATGGTGGTGGTCTTTGGTGAGCGGCTACGGCGAGCTTCCCGACGAGCTAGGGCAAGGTGGCGGCGGATTCGCGAGGTGTACGACGCGAATGAGGAAAAAGAGAACGCGAAAGTTTACATGAAGGATTAGATCCGCTCGTCACGCGATGACCAGACATGGTGGTCGATATGACCGGACGCGGAGAGGCAGCGTCCGGTCACATTCCAGTAAGCTCCTAGAATGACCAGACGCGTCCGATTATCCACGATCGGACGCTGACAGCGTCCGGTTTTGATTTGCCCGGAAAACTGAGACGGATGACCGGACGCGGTGGTCGTTACCGGGACCGGACGCGGTGGTCAACAGGGGCGCGTCCGGTGCAGCGTCCGGTCACTGGATCAGGAGATGGTCTTCTGGATGACCGGACGCGCTAGTGGTCGCCGGGACCGGACGCGGTGGTGAAGCATCATTGCGTCCGGTGCTGCGTCCAGTCCAGCGTCCGGTCACTGTTTTTCGCCCTTCTTCATTCCAAACTTTGACGCGACTTCTCCCAATCAAGTTCCAATTCAAAGAGACAAAAATAAACACCAATTGGAACATGATATGAGTGACCTCACTCAAACCCTCAAGTTTCTCAAAATAGTTTGCCTTAGGCTAATATTATTTTTAGGAAAATAGGCAATAAACTCCCGAGGAGCAACGTATGGCCATGCAATAGAGTTTTTGAACCCTTGGGAGCATCAAAATGCTCTCTCTATCCATGGACGAACACAGAGGTTGCTCAAAGCTTAACCGAAAAGAAACGACAAAGCAACAACCATGCATATGCAATGTAAAACAAGTAAGTAAAGCTAGGTTGCTTGTCAAGTTTGATCCACGGTTAGGCTTTTTCACTCCTCCAAAGGAGGGTTATCGTAACCGTGTTAGCCAAGCCTTAGATGCATTGCGGGTAATTAAACATGGCATATAATACAATGCAATGCAAGGGACAACACAAGCTCATTTTTTAAAGTTACTAGAGTCAAGCACATTGAGTTCACTTCTCAACCTACAAAAGGTAGCTTCATCCAAAGGTTTAGTGAAGATATCCGCTAATTGATTTTCACTTCTTACACCTTCTAGTGAAATGTCATTTTTAGCAACATGATCTCTTAGAAAGTGGTAGCGGATATCAATGTGCTTGGTGCGAGAGTGTTGTACCGGATTATTTGCAATTTTAACCGCACTTTCATTGTCACATAAAAGCGGCACCTTTTCAAGAACAACTCCATAGTCTAGGAGGGTTTGTTTCATGTATAGGATTTGTGCACAACAAGCCCCCGTGGCAATGTATTCCGCCTCAGCGGTGGACAAAGCCACACTATTTTGCTTTTTAGATGACCAAGATACTAAGGATCTCCCAAGCAAATGACACCCTCCGGATGCGGTAAGGTACAACAAGCTACCAATCATAGAATGGTAAAGAGTTTGATCGATTGGTTTACCTCCCTCATCTAGGTCGAGATGTCCATTAGTTGGCATTGGGGTCTTGATTGGCTTGCATTCTTCCATCTTGAATCTTTTGAGAAGATCCTTGGTATACTTTTCTTGAGAGATAAAGATCCCTTCTCTCATTTGCTTGACTTGAAACCCAAGGAAGAATGTTAGCTCACCAATCATTAACATCTCGAACTCTTTTGACATCAATTCACCAAATTCTTTGCAATAGTCTTCATTTGTTGACCCGAAGATGATATCATCAACATACACTTGACAAATGAAGATCTCTTTTTTGAATTTCTTGGTGAATAGTGTGGTGTCAACCTTCCCAATAGTGAAGCCCTTCTCTATGAGGAAGTCCCGGAGGCGCTCATACCACGCTCTAGGGGCTTGCTTGAGCCCATATAGCGCCTTGGACAACCTATAAACATGATTAGGATATCTAGGGTATTCAAACCTGGGAGGTTGTTCAACAAAGACTAGTTCATTTATGAAGCCATTTAAGAATGCACTTTTCACATCCATTTGATATAGTTTCATATCATGATGTGATGCATATGCAAGAAGGATACGAATGGCTTTAAGTCTTGCAATGGGTGCAAAAGTCTCTCTAAAATCAAGACCTTCAACTTGAGAGAACCCTTTTGCCACTAGTCTTGCCTTGTTTCTTACCACTACCCCTTGATCATCTTGCTTGTTGCGGAACACCCACTTGGTTCCAATGACTCTTGCACCTTTTGGATGCTCTTCAAGTGTCCACACTTGATTGCGGGCGAAGTTGTTCAATTCTTCATGCATGGCATTCACCCAATCCAGATCTTGAAGAGCTTCTTCTACATTCTTCGGTTCAAGACAAGAGACAAAGGAGCGATGTTCAACAAAAGAATTAAACTTTTGAGATTGAGTCATTACACCCTTTGTAGGACTCCCTATGATGAGATCTTGTGGATGTGCTTGAAGTAGAGGTGAGTTTCTTCGATCAACCATTTGAGGAGTAGGATGGGGAGCATCAACATCTTGTGCTTGTGCCTCGGCTTGATGATGAGAGACATGGGTGTCTTCATTTTCAACTCTCTCATTCTTGTCATCATTTTGAGGCACATATGATGAAGATGGTGGATTGACAATTTGTACATCGTCTTCATCATCTTTAGGCTTGATGTCACCCACCGGCATGTTCTTCATGGCCTCCCTCAATGGTTCATCACCTACATCATCACAATTCTCAATTGCTCCTTGGGAGCCATTAGATTCATCAAATTCCACATCATATGTTTCCTCAACCAAACCGGTGGCATGGTTAAATACTCTATATGCTTTGGACTTTGATGAGTAGCCAACAAGAAAACCAATATCACAACGTCTTTGGAACTTCCCTAGGTGTTGACGCTTCTTGTAGATATAGCATTTGCAACCAAACACCCGGAAGAATGAGACGTCCAGCTTCTTCTCATTTAGCAACTCATAAGGGGTCTTGCAAAGGAATTTTTATAGGAAGAGGCGATTTGAAGCATAGCATGCGATGTTGATTGCCTCGGCCCACAATTTTTCCGGTGTATTGTACTCATCTAGCATTGTTCTTGCAAGAGTGATCAAGGTCTGGTTCTTTCTCTCAACTACACCATTTTGTTGAGGAGTGTAGGTTGATGACACTTCATGCTTGATTCCAATTTCATCACAATAGGCTTCAATGTTGGTGTTGTCAAACTCTTTTCCATTGTCACTTATAATCTTTTTTATCTTGACTTCAAATTCATTTTGAGCTCTCTTTGCAAACTTCTTGAAGCAACTTGCCACTTCGGATTTGTCATGATGGAAGAAGGTCCAAGTGTATTTTGAGAAGTCATCCACAATCACAAGACAATAAAGATTTCCACCCAAACTCTTGTAAGTTGTAGGACCAAACAAATCCATGTGTAGAAGTTCTAGTACTCTTGATGTTGACATGTAGGCTTTGGTTGGATGAGTGTTTGCAACTTGTTTGCCGGCTTGACATGCACTACAAGGTTTGTCCTTTTCAAATTTTACATCCTTTAAACCTCTCACTAATTCTTTCTTCAATAGCTTGTTGAGAGTATTCATTCCAACATGAGCATGCCTCCTATGCCAAAGCCATCCAAGTGTGGTCTTGGTGAACAAACATGTCATCAAGTTTGCATCTTCGGAGGTGAAGTCAACAAGATAAAGATTGTTGTATCTAAAGCCCTTAAAAATCACTTGCTTGTCATCTATCTTGGTAACAACCACTTCATTTGGACCAAACAAGCATTGGTAGCCAAGATCACAAAGTTGCGCAACGGATAGTAGGTTGAAACTCAATGAAGCAACATAGAGCACATTTGATAGAGAGTGCTCATTTGATATTACAACCTTGCCTATACCCTTGACTTTGCTCTTTGAATTATCCCCAAATGTGATCTTGTCTTGACATACCCCATCCTCTTCAAGTGAGGTGAACATACGAGGATCACCGGTCATATGTTGTGTGCAACCACTATCAATCACCCAATGAGATTCACCGGTCTTGTAGTTCACCTACACACAAGAGATCAAGCCTTTTGTTTAGGGACCCAAACTTGAGAGGGACCCTTAACTTTTTTAACTAGTGACTTGGCAACCTAAATTTTCTTTGGCCTATTCTTGTTAGGAGGACCCAAGAACATGACTTTCATCTTTCCACTAGAGTCCTTTCTAAGCATGTAGTGAGCATTGAAAGCAAAGGGTCTAGCATGCTTGGGCAAGGGTTGTGGTGGTGGAGTTTTGCACTCATGAGCAAAATGACCTTCTTGTCCACACTCAACACATCTCTTTGGCTTGGGCTTTGTTTTGCTTTGTTGTTGTTTGGCCTTTACCTTCTTTTCTTGATTTGCCAAATAGCCAATGCCACTCCTATCCAACTTCATGACGATGTTCATGAGTAGCTCACTTTGCAAGTGTTGGCCTCTTGTGAACTTGCTTAGGCCGGTCTTGAGATGCTCTTTCTCTTGCTTGAGCTTCTTGTTTTCTTCAATGAGTGACTCATTTGAAGCTTGCTTCTCAAGAGCCATCAACTTCTTGTTCTCAACTTTAAGCATCTCATTTTCACTCTTGAGCTTGACATACTCATCATAGTCATTGGCCTCAACCACACTCTTGCCTTTGCCGCTAGAGCCTTGCTCAAAGTTCTCAACAATCAAGTCATTACATGATGTAGCTATATCAATCTTAACAATTTGGTTAGTAGCATCATGTGTCTCAAGAGCAAGCTCATTAGCAACAATAAGAGTATCATAATCAATTTTTAAGGCGGTGTACTCTTCTTTTAGCAAGTTTAGTCTAGTGATGAGTTCACCATGCTTCTTCTCAATTTTATCATGTTTATCTCTAAGCTCCTTGTTAGAAGTTTAAAGCTCTTTGAGAGAAGAATACATAGTTTCATGTTGATCTATGAGCTCATCCCTAGCATTATGTGCACTTTCAAGCTTAGATGAGAGCGATTCATTTTCATGTTGAAGCTCATCATTTTCATTTCTAGTCCTCCTTATGATTTTAGAATATTTATTTAACAATTTTACTAGTTCATCATAAGAGGGAGCATCATATTCATCATCACTATTACTATCATCATCACTATCACTATTTTGTACCTTTCGATCACCCTTTGCCATAAGGCATAGATGAGTAGTAGAAGATGATGATGAAGATGGCGGTGAAGGTGGTGATGAAGATGTCGGTGAAGATGATGATGGCCCAATCACAAGTGCGGTGATCTTTTCTTTGTCATTGTCACTTTCATCGCCGGAGGACTCACATGATGATTCAATGTCAGTGAGCCAATCACCAACAATATAGGCCTTGCCTCCCTTCTTCTTCTTGAAGAATTCTCTTTTCTTGCCATCTTTCTTCTTGTATGGCTTGTTCTTTCTTTTGTCATCTTCTTCATCACTTGAGTCATCTTTCTTGTCCTTGTACTTGTTCTTGTACTTATCTTTTGGAGGCTTTGGGCATTGATGAGCTAGATGGCCAAGTTCTCCACAATTGAAGCAATCCATTTTGGAGTTTGGCTTCCTTTTGCTACTAGTGAAGAATTTCTTCTTCTTGCCATCGAACTTGATGCCACTCTTATTTAGCTTCTTTAGCATCTTGGTGGTCTTCCTTACCATGAGTGCAAGTGATTCATCATCAATGTCACTTTCACTAGAGCTTTCTTGCACAATCATGGCTTGGGCCTTCTTCTTTTTCTTTTCATGACTAGCTTTGAAGGCCAAGTCTTTCTTCTTAGAAGATGATGAGACCTCTTCCGGAGTGATGTGCATGTACATCTCATGTGTGTTGATCTTCTCCAATACTTGAGTTGGTGTTGCGGTGGAGAGATCACTTTGGTGAAGTACGGTGATAATGTGTCCATACTTCTCAACGGGAAGAACACTTAAGATTCTCCTTGCAACATCCGATTGACTCATTTTAGTGAGTCCAAGAGCATTTAGATCTTCTATAAGAACATTCAAACGAGTGTACATGTCGTTAGCACTTTCTTTAGGAAGCATCTCAAAAGAGTTAATTTTCTTTAATGCAATATGATAGTGTTCCTCACGCTCACTCTTAGTTCCCTCATGGAGAGCACAAAGATTTTCCCACAATTCGTGTGCGTTTTTGGCATTTTGCACACGATTGAAAATATCTTTGCCTAGTGCCCGGTAGATTGCATTTTTTGCTTTTGCATTCCACCGGTCGTATTTCTCCTTGTCACCACTTGGGTTAGCGGGATCCCTTATAGGAGGAAGCTCTTCGGTTGTGGCTCAAAGGCACCCAACATCTATGGCTTCGAGGTACGCCTCCATACGAATTTTCCAATATGGAAAATCGTCTCCCTCAAAGGTGGGAGGTGGTCCTTCCCCATTAGAAATCTTGCTCTAGGTGGTAAAGCCTAAATTAGGAGCAACACGGCTCCGATACCAATTGAAAGGATCAAGATGCCCAAGAGGAGGGGTGAATTGGGCTTTTCTAAAAATTAATTGCAAGAATTAAATCCTATAAGCCAAACTTCACCCCTAGTGCCTACTTGTGTTCCTTGTGATTCTACCGATAAAAGTTTTGCACCCTAAGTTCCAATCCTAGACTAGCAAGGCAATTCTAGGAAAGTAAACAAGCAATAAAAGTAATGCAAGAAAGTAAATGCTTGAAAGTTGGGAATAGGAACACAGCGATGTTTTGCCGAGGTATCAGAGAGTCGCCACTCCCCACTAGTCCTTGTTGGAGCACCCGCGCAAGGGTGTAGCTCCCCCTTGATCCGCTCAAGGATCAAGTGCTCTCTACGGGTTGATTCTTCGACACTCCATCGCGGCGAATCACCCAAAACCGCTCACAACTTGAGTTGGGTCACCCACAATCTCGTCGGATGATCACCAAACTACCAATCACCACCAAACCGTCTAGGTGATGGCGATCACCAAGAGTAACAAGCTAGAACTCTCACTTGACCACAACAAGCCTAATGAGAAGATGGATGCACACTTGCTTGACTCTTGTCACTAGAGAGAATTCTCAAACTTCGATTCGCAAATCACTATCCTCACTAGGGCTCTTGCACTTCCTTGCACTCTAAAGGTGTTTCTCAGCTGAACAAATGAGCAAGAGACCTCTAAAAGAGGTGGAGGGGGTGTATTTATAGACCTCTCAAACAAATCCAACCGTTACCTTTTGAAACAGCCAGACGCGCACTGACCGGACGCGCCTGTCGATATGACCGGACGCGCCGGTCAGGTGTAACGGTCGAATAACGGAAACCTGTGCTGAGTGACCGGACGTGCCGATCTATGATGACTGGACGCGCCGATCTAAGATGACCGGACACACCGATCAAGGATGATCGGACGCGTCCGATCATGCAAGAGCTCTATGGAAAACTGACCTGACGCATCACCGCGTCTGATCATAGGTGACCGGACGCGTCAGGTCACCACGGGACCTTACTGGAACATGACCGGACATGCCGATCATTTCACAGTCGCGTCCGATTACCCTGTTTACCCTTTGGAACACGTGTCAGACTGACCACCACGTCTGGTCCTCTCAAGAACTGCGTCCGGTCAGTCAGCTGAAAGCACAGTGAAGATTTAGTACTGACCAGACGCGTCCGGTCATAGGTAAACAGCTCAAACGTCTTCTAAACGCGATGCAACTTGAACCAAGTTGCTTCTAACTGAACTCTGAGCTTTTCCCGAGCTACCTAGTGCTAAGTTTGACAAGTGTGCACCACACCTAAACACAAGACTCACCTAGGTCAAGCTACTCGCTCATGCCCCTCTTCATAGTACGGTCAAAGGAAGAAACAAAGATCCTAACGACTATTCCAGATGTATCTCAACACCTTGACATCCGGGACTAACCGTCCTTAATCTTATCGTTGATCCTTTGAAAACCGAAACGATTTCCATCAAGGGACATGAATACCATATTGCCCAAAGCAGTTATCATCTTCATGACCTAACTTACCAATGTTTCTGCAAAACACACGTTAGTCATGGTAATAATGTGTTGTCATTAATTGCCGAAACCAACACCGGGGCCTAGATGCTTTCACCTGGTAGATTTATGGTGGATCTCAGATCCATTAGTGAAGCTGCTTCACGGTGAATCTCATATCCAGATTTTTTTTTGACTAGTGGAGCTATCCAAACATGCCCTTATTATGAGTGTTTGACATGGACACCCTAAAGAATATAGGATTAGCTAGTGTCAAAAGACAACTTGCTATGGAGAATACAAATTCTTTCTCAGTACATAGACTATACCTATACCTAATACTAAAAAGGCAAAATTTCTGCCATGTTTTTTTTTCTGCCAGCCTGCCCAATTCTGGCTCGGTCTTGCTCTCACCCGTGTCCTCTCTAGTATGCCAATTTCTTTTCTATTTGTGTTAATTGAACGTAGATTAGAGTAGGAAAGAGAATAGAAAGAAATATGGGTTCTAGATGTAAAGATGCCAGAGAAAAAAAGGTGAAAGGACATTAATAGTTTTTAATAGAGTAAAGTCCATCACCGGTCTCTAAACTTGTACCGTTGTGTCATCCCCGTTCCTAAACTCGCAAATTGACCGTTTAGGTCCTCAAACTTGTTTATCTGTGTCATCTTAGTCCCTAAACTTGTTCAGTTGTGTCACCTCGGTCCCTCAACTTTAAAATTGAAAGGATCTAGATGCCCAAGAGAGGGGGTGAATTGGGCTTTTCTAAAAATTAATTGCAAGAATTAAATCCTACAAGCCAAACTTCACCCCTAGTGCCTACTAGTGTTCCTTGTGATTCTACCGGAAAAATTTTTGCACCCTAAGTTTCAATCCTAGACTAGCATGGTAATTCTAGGAAAGTAAACAAGCAATGAAAGTAATGCATGAATGTAAATGCTTGAAAGTAAGGGTTAGGAACACGACGATGTTTTGCCGAGGTATCGGAGAGTCGCCACTCCCCACTAGTCCTCGTTGGAGCACCCGCGCAAGGCTGTAGCTCCCCCTTGATCCACGCAAGGATTAAGTGCTCTCTACGGGTTGATTCTTCGACACTCCGTCACGGTGAATCACCCAAAACTACTCACAACATGAGTTGGGTCACCCACAAGCTCGTCGGATGATCACAAAACTCCCAATCACCACCAAACCGTCTAGGTGATGGCGATCACCAAGAGTAATAAGCTAGAACTCTCACTTGACCACAACAAGCCTAATGAGAAGATAGATGCACACTTGCTACACTCTTGTCACTAGTGAGGAATATCAAACTTTGATTCTCAAATCACTATCCTCACTAGGGCTCTTGCACTCCCTTGCACTCCAAAGGTGTTTCTCAGCTGAACAAATGAGCAAGAGACCTCTAAAAGAGGTGGAGGGGATGTATTTATACACCCCTCAGACAAATCCAACCGTTACCTGCCGAATCAGCAAAACTCGCACTGACCGGACGCGCAGGTCGATGTGACCGGACGCGCCGGTCAAGTGTAACGGTCAAAAACCGAAAGTCAGCGCTAAGTGACCGGACGCGCCGGTCAGAGATGACTGAACGCGCCGATCAGGGATGACCAGACGCGTCCGATCATGCAAGAACCTAACTGAACTTTGACCTGATGCTTGACCGCGTCCGATCAAGATGACCGGACGCGTCAGGTCAGCTTGGGACCTTACTGGAACATGACCGTACGCGTCCGGTCACTTCACAGCCACGTCCGATTATGCATTTACCCTCTAAAACACGGGTCAGACTGACCACCGCTCCGGTTCTCTCAAGGACCACATCCGGTCGATTAGTTAATGACACAGTGACTTGTTAGTACTGACTGGACACGTCCGGTCATGACCAGGACTGCGTCCGGTCAAGGGTAAACTGCTCAAATGACTTCTAAACGCGACGCAACTTGAACCAAGTTGCTTCCAACTGAACTTTGAGCTATTCTAGAGCTACCTAGTGCTAAGTTTGACAAGTGTGCACCACACCTAAACAAAAGACTTACCTAGGTCAAGCTACTCGCTCATGCCCCCCTTTATAGTATGGTCAAAGGAAGAAATAAAGATCCTAACGACTATTCCGGATGTAACTCAACACCTTGACATCCGGAACTAACCGTCCTTAATCTTATCGTTGATCATTTAAAAACCGAAACGATTTCCACAAAGGGACATGAATACCATAGTGCCCAAAGCAGTTATCAACTCCATGACCTAACTTACCAACATTTCTGCAAAACACACGTTAGTCATGGTAATAATGCGTTGTCATCAATTGACGAAACCAACACCGGGGCCTAGATGCCTTCAATCTCTCCCTTTTTGGTGATTGATGACAACACTTAGATTCAGAAGATATAAGTTGAGGTTTTCGATCAAGCTTGGTTCACATAAGCATAAAGCTGTAAGCACAAGAGATTAGAAATTGCTTATGTGTTCCAAGCCAACTGAGTGTACTCATAAGATAAAACATGAAGAGTTAGTACACATAAAAAACATAGCTCATATGAAATCGGAGTAAGGCACGGAAGCACAACCTTATGAGATAAAAACCATTAAGTGACATAATAATAAAGACATAGTCTCACAAACTCATAGTCACACAATGCAGGGCGAGAAAATAAACATGATGCATGAAAGTAGCACACATGGAAGAACAAAACCCTCTATCAACACTGAAAGGTCCAAATAGGCTAGAGGGGGGGGTGAATAGCCTAATTAAAACTTCTACAAGAATTACTTAACCAGAAGTTAATATGAAAGGTGGTAAAGCAAAAGCACTAGCCCTAACTAATTAAGCAAGCCACCTACACAAGTCTAGTACAAGGCTATCCACTAAACACAACAACAACTACAAGCTAGAAACAAGAAGTAATACGAGAGAAGAGCTTCGAGTGATTATACCGCCATGTAGAGATGAGAAGTACCAATCAATCAATCACACAAGAGAAATCCTCGGGAAGAGAATGACACAAGAATTTATCCCAAGGTTCACTTGCTTCCCGGTAAGCTACTCCCCGTTGTGGCGATACACCCACTTGTCGGTTCGTGAGCTAATCGACTATCAAGAGTCGAGCCCTCGGCGGGCGCCGCACAACCGCACACAAGATAGGGATCCTCCAAGCCACGAGCTCCACTAGAGTATCCAATTCGCGAACTCTGGCAGGGAAGGATCAAGAACCCCTTACAACACTTGGTGAGGGCTCCAACAATCTCCAATTGCGAGCTCAATCACCTCCGCTGCTCCAAGCCGTCTACCGTGTCGGGAAACACGGAAGAGTAACAAGAAATCCGCAGCAACTCGAAGATCAAGTGTCTCTAGAATGCAACTCTCAAGCAATGCACTTGAATCTCACTCAAGATGTGCAACTATGCAAAGAGATGAGTGGAGGGGTTATTCTTGAAAGGATCAAGATGCCCAAGAGGGGGGTGAATTGGGCTTTTCTAAAAATTAATTGCAAGAATTAAATCCTACAAGCCAAACTTCACCCCTAGTGCCTACTAGTGTTTCTTGTGATTCTACCGATAAAAGTTTTGCACCCTAAGTTCCAATCCTAGACTAGCATGGCAATTCTAGGAAAGTAAACAAGCAATGAAAGTAATGCACGAAAGTAAAGGGTTAGGAACACGGCAATGTTTTGCCGAGGTATTGGAGAGTCGCCACTCCCCACTAGTCCTCGTTGGAGCACCCGTGCAAGGGTGTAGCTCCCCCTTGATCCGCGCAAGGATCAAGTGCTCTCTACGGGTTGATTCTTCGACACTCCATCACGGCGAATCACCCAAAACCGCTCACAACTTGAGTTGGGTCACCCACAATCTCGTCGGATGATCACCAAACTCCCAATCACCACCAAACCGTCTAGGTGATGGCGATCACCAAGAGTAACAAGCTATAACACTCACTTGACCACAACAAGCCTAATGAGAAGATGGATGCACACTTGCTACACTCTTGTCACTAGAGAGGATTCTCTAACTTTGATTCGCAAATCTCTATCCTCACTAGGGCTCTTGCACTCCCTTGCACTTCAAAAGTGTTTCTCAGCTAAACAAATGAGCAAGAGACCTCTAAAAGAGGTGGAGGGGATGTATTTAAACACCCCTCAGACAAATCCAACTGTTACCTTTCGAATCAGCAAAACACGCACTGACCGAACGCGCTTGTCGACATGACCGGATGCGCTGGTCAGGTGTAACGGTCGAAAACCAAAAACTGCGCTGAGTGACCGGACGCGCCGATCTGTGATGACCGGACGCGCCGGTCTAAGATGACCGAACGCACCGTTCAGGGATGACCGGACGCGTCCGATCATGCAAGAGCTTACTAGAAAGATGACCTGATGCACGACCGCGTCCGATCATAGGTGACCGGACGCGTCAGATCACCACGGGACCTTACTGGAACATGACCGGACGCACCGATCACTTCACAGTCGCGTCCGATTACGCTATTTACCCTCTAGAACACGTGTCAAACTGACCACCGCGTCCGGTCCTCTCAAGGACCGCGTTCGGTCGATCAGTTGAAACCGCAGTGAAGTGTTAGTACTGACCGGACGCGTCCGGTCATGACCAGGACCGCGTTCGATCATAGGTAAACGGTTCAAACGTCTTCTAAACGCGATGCAACTTGAACCAAGTTGCTTCCAACTGAACTCTGAGCTTTTCTCGAGCTACCTAGTGCTAAGTTTGACAAGTGTGCACCACACCTAAACATAACACTCACCTAGGTCAAGCTACTCGCTCATGCCCCCCTTTATAGTACGGTCAAAGGAAGAAACAAAGATCCTAACGACTATTCCAGATGTAACTCAACACCTTGACATCCGGAACTAACCATCCTTAATCTTAATCGTTGATCCTTTGAAAACCGAAACGAATTCCATCAAGGGACATGAATACCATATTGCCCAAAGCAGTTATCATCTCCATGACCTAACTTACCAATGTTTCTGTAAAACACACGTTAGTCATGGTAATTATGCGTTGTCATCAATTGCCAAAACCAACACCGGGGCCTAGATGCTTTCAATCTCCCCCTTTTTGGTGATTGATGACAACACTTAGTTTCAGAAGATATGAGTTGAGGTTTTTGATCATGCTTGGTTCACATAAGCAAAAAGCTGTAAGCACAAAGGGTTAGTCATTGCTTATGTGTTCCAAGCCAACTGAGTGTACTCATAAGATAAAACATGAAGAGTTAGTACACATAACACATAGCTCATATGAAGTCGGAGTAAGGCACGGAAGCACAACCTTAAGAGCTAAACGTCATTGAGTGACATAAAATAAAACATAGTCTCACAAACTCATAGAGCATAAATGCAGGGCGAGAAAAGTAAACAAGATGCATGAAAGTAGAACACACGAAAAATGAAAACCTCTATCACCACTCCCCCTAAATCTATGCTCTCTCTCCCCCTTTGGCATCAATCGCCAAAAAAACTAATCTAGGGATCTGACGGGGGAACAGAAGCTGTCGTGTCAGGTGCCGAGGAGCGCGGAGTGATCACAAACTGCGTAGCATCCTCCTCAGACTCTGAACTGTCAGGCTGACCCTCTAAAGCTAAACGTGACAGTGAAGTAGTCTGGGTCTGTAGATGAGGTGCAGTGACTGAAGGTGTAGAAGCAACTATCGGATCGGTCACTGTCGCCTAAGCCTGAAAGACACCTAGAGTGGGAGGATCTGTAGATGCAACTGAGGAAGGCAGAGTGTCTATAGTAGAAGCCCCTGTCACTGGAAACGCAACAGTCTCTAAAGCCGACATCTCTGAGGTAGACACAAGAGTAGTGTATGACGGTGACGGCTGTCTAGTCAGCTCACTGTATATAGCACTGAAGTCAGGGAATACAGTTCCTGGAAGTAGGTGAGGTCCTGGCTGAGCTGGTGGAGTGAATCCTGTCTGGATAGGCGTGTAGCTCGGAGACTGAAATGTCTACGGTATCTGCTGCTGAGGGGAGGTGTACTGAAAACTCGGCTGCCCCTGACTCTGAGGTCCACTGGACTGTAAAGCCGGAGTTAGGATAGACGGTGGTGGCAGTACTCCCATAGTGACAAGGTGGCATAGAAGCTCTAAGTACTGCTGCTGAGTAGCTGCCTGCTGCCTCTGCATCTCGAACTGCTGACGCTGAAACTTGAGCTGCTACCTCTGAAGCTCGTCCTGGCGAGCCTAAATCTGTGCAAATGCTGCAGCTAAGTCCTGTGCCTGTCGCTGCATCTGTATCTCTTGTCGCTCCTGGGCCTGGGTCAACCTCTCAAGGATAGCCACCATGGCTGGATCTGAGCGGGAGGCTGAGCCAGAGCCACCGGCCTCATGGTCGTGAGGTCGAGGAGAGCGGTACCTGGAGATGGGCTGGTAGTCTTCATCTGTGCTGTCAGTGGCCACATCCTCGGCTTGATTAGCCGGTTGTGCATCTAAGTCTGCAAGCTCTGCCTCGGCAAGACCCTCAATGGTCTCGTCCTACTCAGTAGCTGTCTCTGGTACCTCTGGCCTCTGTCGCTGTCCTGGGCCAGGTGCCTGCTCTCTAGTCACTGATGCCCACAGCTGGCGGATGTCATACTCTGGGAATGTTGTGGTAGTATCAGAGATTTCAGCTCTAATCTCTGCAGGCAACTCATAGGCAGTCCTGATGATGAAGCAGATCCAGTGTGCATATGGGAGCTGCCTGTGTCCCTTGAACCCCTCTGCCAAGGTATCCTCCATCTCACAGAGCATCAGATCCCAAAGGTCAAACAGGGTCTGTGAGACGAGGTGATGTACCACCCATAGCTGCATGCGAGTGAGACCCTCTCTATATCCAAGCCTCAGAAGAAGTGTCCTTCTCACTATGGCATCCAGTACTCTCGCTATGGGTGTCAAACTGGCTGGTGTGCGATGAGACCCTTCGCCAAAAGGCTCACGAAAGCAGGGTCGAATCAGATTAGTAGGAGGCACTGTCCCGCCGTGAGGGCATCTCGGAGGAGCAGTCTGTCCGAAGCACAGCTGATGGATCTTGGTCTCTGAAGCAGGGAGTCTGAGAATCTCCCATACCCTTGTGCCGTATAACCTGCGGTCACAACCCCTAAAAGCAAAGTGAATGAACTGATGTGCAGGGTCGATCCATAGTGATGAGTAAAACTCTCTGACCCAGGTTCCACAGTATGCTCCAGTCCATCCAAGTAGATCTGATAGTCCTGGTAGAAAAGACAGATGTGGACGAAGCTGCTCACCAACCACCTCAACTAGTGCCTCTAGTCGACAGACTCTCTGTGGACTAAAAGCTATTCCACTTTCGACATAGGCCCTGTAGAAATCCTCGTGTAGAGGTGTGTAGAAGCCCTCTGACGCCCGGGGATCCCGCTGGGGTGGGAACCACCGAGACACCTCAACGAACCTGAGGGCCTGGACCTATCTGGCTGTAGCATCCCTGAGATCAAAGTGCTCCACAGGGGGGTGACCTCTAGCCCTGGGAGGTGGACGACCTCCACGACGTTGTCCCTCTGGCCTAGGAGTGACCTGAGCTCACGTACGTCCTGAGCGACGACGCTGTGGAGTCTATGCTGTCTGCTCCTCAGTCTCCTATGGATCCTCTATAGGCTGCTCTGCAGGGGCATCCACTGTCTCCTCTGTAGCCTCTACTGTCTCCTCTGTGGCCTCTGTGCCAAGTTGTCGACCTTCAAGATGAAAGCAACTCTCGCCAATGCGAATACCACTGCTCCTGCCACCCCTCTCTGCTGCATCTGCTGCATCTGCCACTGCCTGAGCTATCTCTGCCTCTGTAAGATTTCTCTTCCTTTTCTTGGCAACAATTTTGACTCGCTTCCCGCGAGCTACCTCAGTCCTCCTGGGGGGACTGTCATCCCTATCACTAGGTGCCCCACCAACATTTTTGCATCGAATCATACTGATAAGAGGATGTACTGACACAAACTGAAAAAGGCAGATGATGTACTGAACCTTGTGAGGCTTGGCCTCAATCCGTATCCGCAGGCTTGGCCTCGGATTCACAACTGATCACCTGAACCACTCAGCACTGATAGGACAAACTATAATGATAGAATAGATGGATCTACTATATGCAACATATATATCTAAAAGATAAGTGAGATCCTAGTAAGAGCAAGCAGGTGAGGTAAGATATGAGATGACCGCGATAGCTACCTCGACGAGCGATGATCCGATGATCAGAAGACGATCTCGACGTATTAGGGTTACCCGAAGACAGCGACCGAAACCCTGGAATACAATCGACGATCGATCGACAATTGAATTAGTAATTCACCAGAAAATCGACGGTAAACCCTAATCCAAGGAGAAGACGTCACCTTGCGGAGACGGAGACGATCGCGAAGACGGTGACGATTTCGAAGATGAAAACCTAGCGACCTAGGGTTAGGGTTTTTGGTGAACCTTGCGATCTAGGGTTAGGGTTAGGAGTCTTCGCAAGGGTTTTGAAGAGCGTGCACGGCAAAAGGATTCCCGACGAGAAGCTAGGACACAGGGGAGGTCGCCGGCGGTGAGGCTACGGCGGCGCGCGAGCGTGGGCGCTGGCGCGAGCGCGGGCGTGGCGGCGGCGGTGCTGCTCAGGCGTAGGGCGCGGCTGCGGCGGCGGCTCGGTGCTGCGGCACGAGGGTTGCGGCGGCGGTGGCGCGGACGAGGGCACGAGCAAGGTCGGCAGGTTCAGCAATGGCGAGCGAGGTCAGCGGGCGGAGAAACTAGATCTAAACGTACGGTTAAAGGGGCGAGATCCGCTTTATGCGTGATGACCGGACGCGGTGGTCGAATGACCGAACGCGGTGGAGGCAGCGTTCGGTCACATTCCAGTAAGCTCCTAGAATGATCGGACGCGTCCGATTATCCACGATCGGACGCTGACAGCGTCCGGTTTGACATAGCCCGGAAATTTGGAACTGATGACCGGACGCGGTGGTGGATACCGGGACCGGACACGGTGGTCGACAGGGGCGCGTCCGGTGCAGCGTCCGGTTAGAGGTTTTGAAGAAAAACTTCAGGAATGACCAGACACGCTGGTGGACGCCAAGACCGGACGCGGTGGTGAAGCAGAACTGCGTCCGATGCAGCGTCCGGTCCAGCGTCCGGTCGCTATAAAAGGCTCTTTTTCAAACCGTTTTTCGACGCGACTTCTCCCAATCAAGTTCCAATTCAAAGAGACTCAAATAAACACCAATTGGAACCTAATATGAGTGACCTCACTCAAACCCTCAAAATTTTCAAAATATTTTGCCTTAGGCTAGTATTATTTTTAAGAAAATATTCAACAAACACCCAAGGAGCAACGTATGGCCATGCAATAGAGTTTATGAACCCTTGGGAGCTTCAAATGCTCTCTCTATTCATGGACGAACACAGAGGTTGCTCAAAGCTTAACCGAAAAGAAACGACAAAGCAACAACCATGCATATGCAATGCAACATGAGAAAGGTAGACTAGTTGCTTGTCAAGTTTGATCCACGGTTAGGCTTTTTCACTCCTCCAAAGGAGGGTTATCGTAACCGTGTTAGATAAGTCCTAGATGCATTGCGGGAAAATAAACATGACATAGAGTATAATGCAATGCAATGCAAGGGACAACACAAGCTCATCTTTTAAAGTTACTAGAATCAAGCACATTTAGTTCACTTCTCAATCTACAAAAGGTAGCCTCATCTAAAGGTTTAGTGAAGATATCCGCTAATTGATTTTCACTTCTTACACCTTCTAGTGATATATCATTTTTAGCAATATGATCTCTTAGAAAGTGGTGGCGGATATCTATGTGCTTGGTGCGAGAGTGTTGTACCGGATTATTTGCAATTTTAACCGCACTTTCATTGTCACATAAAAGCGGCACCTTTTCAAGAACAACTCCATAGTCTAGGAGGGTTTGTTTCATGTATAAGATTTGTGCACAACAAGCCCCCGCGGCAATGTATTCCTCCCTCGGCGGTGGACAAAGCCACACTATTTTGCTTTTTAGATGACCAAGATACTAAGGATCTCCCAAGCAAGTGGCATCCTCCGGATGTGCTTTTTCTATCAATTTTGCAACCGGTATAATCCGAATCGGAGTAGCCAACTAGTTGGAATCTAGCTCCTTTGGGGTACCAAAGTCCAATGCTTAGGGTATACTTAAGATATCTTAGGATTCTTTTTACGGCACTTAGGTGAGGTTCTTTAGGGCACGCTTGAAAGCGGGCACACATGCACACACTAAACATGATGTCGGGCCTAGATGCGGTAAGGTACAACAAGCTACCAATCATAGAACGGTAAATAGTTTGATCGATTGGTTTACCTCCCTCATCTAGGTCGAGATGTCCATTAGTTGGCATTGGGGTCTTGATTGGCTTGCATTCTTCCATCTTGAATCTTTTGAGAAGATCCTTGGTATACTTTTCTTGAGAGATAAAAATCCCTTCTCTCATTTGCTTGACTTGAAACCCAAGGAAGAATGTTAGCTCACCAATCATTGATATCTCAAACTTTTTTGACATCAATTCACCAAATTCTTTGCAATAATCTTCATTTATTGACCCGAAGATAATATCATCAACATAGACTTGACAAATGAAGATCTCTCCATTAAATTTCTTGGTGAATAGTGTGGTGTCAACCTTCCCAATAACGAAGCCCTTCTCAATGAGGAAGTCCCGGAGGCGCTCATACCACGCTCTAGGGGCTTGCTTGAGCCCATATAGTGCCTTGGACAACCTATAAACATGATTAGGATATCTAGGGTCTTCAAACCCAGGAGGTTGTTCAACATAGACTAGTTCAATTATGAAGCCATTTAAAAATGCACTTTTCACATCCATTTGATATAGTTTCATATCATGATGTGATGCATATGCAAGAAGGATACGAATGGCTTCAAGTTTTGCAATGGGTGCAAAAGTCTCTCCAAAATCAAGACCTTCAACTTGAGAGAACCCTTTTGCTACTAGTCTTGCCTTGTTTCTTACTACTACCCCTTGATCATCTTGCTTGTTGCAGAACACCCACTTGGTTCCAATGACTCTTGCACCTTTTGGATGCTCTTCAAGTGTCCATACTTGATTGCGGGCGAAGTTGTTCAATTCTTCATGCATGGCATTCACCCAATCCGGATCTTGAAGAGCTTCTTCTACATTCTTAGGTTCAAGACAAGAGACAAAAGAGTGATGTTCAACAAAAGAATTAAACTTTTGAGATCGTGTCATTACACCCTTTGTAGGACTCCCTATGATGAGATCTTGTGGATGTGCTTGAAGTAGAGGTGAGTTTCTTCGATCAACCATTTGAGGAGTAGGATGGGGAGCATCAACATCTTGTGCTTGTGCCTCGGCTTGATGATGAGAGACATGGGTGTCTTCATTTTCAACTCTCTCATTCTTGTCATCATCTTGAGGCACATATGATGAAGATGGTGGATTGACAATTTGTACATCGTCTTCATCATCTTTAGGCTTGATGTCACCCACCGACATGTTCTTCATGGCCTCCCTCAATGGTTCATCACCTACATCATCACAATTCTCAATTGCTCCTTGGGAGCCGTTAGATTCATCAAATTCCACATCATATATTTCTTCAACCAAACCAGTGGCATGGTTAAATACTCTATATGCTTTGGACTTTGATGAGTAGCCAATAAGAAAACCAATATCACAACGTCTTTAGAACGTCCCTAGGTGTTGACGCTTCTTGTAGATGTAGCATTTGCAACCAAACACTCGGAAGAATGAGACGTCCGACTTTTTCCCATTTAGCAACTCATAGGGGGTCTTGCCAAGAAACTTTTGTAGGAAAAGGTGATTTGAAGCATAGCATGCGGTGTTGATTGCCTCGGCCCACAATTTCTTCGGTGTGTTGTACTCATCTAACATTGTTCTTGCAAGAGTGATCAAGGTCCGGTTCTTTCTCTCAACTACACCATTTTGTTGAGTAGTGTAGGTTGATGACACTTCATGCTTGATTCCAATTTCATCACAATAAGCTTCAACATTGGTGTTGTCAAACTCTTTTCTATTGTCACTTCTAATCTTCTTTATCTTGACTTCAAATTCATTTTGAGCTCTCTTTGCAAACTTCTTGAAGCAACTTGCCACTTCGGATTTGTCATGAAGGAAGAAGGTCCAAGTGTATCTTGAGAAGTCATCCACAATCACAAGACAATAAAGATTTCCACCCAAACTCTTGTAAGTTGTAGGACCAAACAAATCCATGTGTAGAAGTTCTAGTACTCTTGATGTTGACATGTAAGCTTCGGTTGGATGAGTGTTTGCAACTTGTTTGCCGGCTTGACATGCACTACAAGGTTTGTCCTTCTCAAACTTTACATCCTTCAAACCTCTCACTAATTCTTTCTTCAATAGCTTGTTGAGAGTGTTCATTCCAACATGAGCAAGCCTTCTATGCCAAAGCCATCCAAGTGTGGTTTTGGTGAATAAACATGTCATCAAGTTTGCATCTTCGGAGGTGAAGTCAACTAAATAGAGATTATTCTATCTAAAGCCCTTGAAAATCACTTGCTTGTCATCTATCTTTGTAACAACCACTTCATTTGGACTAAACAAGCATTGGTAGCCAAGATAACATAGTTGCCTAACAGATAGTAAGTTGAAACTCAATGAAGCAACATAGAGCACATTTGAGAGAGAATGATCATTTGATATTGCAACCTTGCCTATACCCTTGACTTTGCTTTTGGAATTGTCCCCAAATGTGATCTTGTCTTGACATACCCCATCCTCTTCAAGTGAGGTGAACATACGAGGATCACCGGTCATATGTTGTGTGCAACCACTATCAATCACCCAATGAGATCCACCGGTCTTGTAGTTCACCTACACATAAGAGATCAAGCCTTTTGTTTAGGGACCCAAACTTGAGAGGGACCCTTAACTTTCTCAACTAGAGACTTGGCAACCCAAATTTTCTTTGGCCTATTCTTGTTAGGGGGACCCAAGAACATGACTTTTATTTTTCCATTTGAGTCCTTTCTAAGCATGTAATGAGCATTGAAGGCAAAAGGTCTACCATGCTTGGGCAAGGGTTGTGGTGGTGGAGTTTTGCACTCATAAGCAAAATGGCCTTCTTATCCACATTCAACACATCTCTTTGGTTTGGACTTTGACTTGCTTTGAAGTTGTTGAGCCTTGACCTTCTTCTCTTGATTTGCCAAATAACCAATGCCACTCCTATCCAACTTCATGACGGTGTTCATAAGTAGCTCACTTTGCAAATGTTGGCCTCTTGTGAACTTGCTTAGGCCGGTCTTGAGATGCTCTTTCTCTTGCTTGAGCTTCTTGTTTTCTTCAATAAGTGACTCATTTGAAGCTTGCTTTTCAAGAGCCATCAAAACTTTAAGCATCTCATTCTCACTCTTGAGCTTGACATACTCATCATAGTCATTTGCCTCAACCACACTCTTGCCTTTGCCGCTAGAGCCTTGCTCAAAGTTCTCAACAATCAAATCATCACATGATGTAGCTATATCAATCTTAACAACTTGGTTAGTAGCATCATGTGTCTCGAGGGCAAGCTCATTAGCCACAATAAGAGTATCATAATTGATTTTTAATGCGGTATATTCTTCTTTTAGCAAGTTTAGCCTAGTGATGAGTTCACCATGCTTCTTCTCAATTTTATCATGTTTATCTCTAAGCTCCTTGTTAGAAGTTTTGAGCTCCTTGAGAGAAGAAGACATAGTTTCATTTTGATCTATGAGCTCATCCCTAGTCTTATGTGCACTTTCAAGCTTAGATGAGAGTGATTCATTTTCATGTTGAAGCTCATCATTTTTATTTCTAGTTCTTCTTATGATTTTAGAGTATTTGTTCAACAATTTTACAAGTTCATCATAAGAAGGTGCATCATATTCATCATCACTATCACTATCATCATCATCACTATCACTATTTTGTACCTTTCGATCACCCTTAGCCATAAGGCATAGATGAGTAGCGGAAGATGATGGTGAAGGTGGCGGTGAAGGTGGTGATGAAGATGTCGGTGAAGATGATGATGGCCCAATCACAAATGCGGCGATCTTCTCTTTTTCATTATCACTTTCATCGCCGGAGGACTCACATGATGATTCAATATCGGTGAGCCAATCACCAACAATATAAGCCTTGCCTCCCTTCTTCTTGTAGAACTCTCTTTTCTTGCCATCTTTCTTTTTGTATGGCTTGTTCTTTCTCTTCTCATCTTCTTCATCACTTGAGTCATCTTTCTTGCCCTTGTACTTATTCTTGTACTTGTCTTTTGGAGGCTTCGGGCATTGGTGAGCTAGGTGGCCAAGTTCTCCACAATTGAAGCAATCCATTTCGGAGATTGGCTTCCTTTTGCTACTTATGAAGAATTTCTTCTTCTTGCCATCGAACTTGATGCCACTCTTGTTGAGCTTCTTTAGTATCTTGGTGGTCTTCCTCACCATGAGTGCAAGTGATTCATCATCAATGTCACTTTCACTTGAGCTTTCTTGCACTATCATGGCTTGGCCCTTCTTCTTTTTCTTTTCATGGCTAGCTTTAAAGTCCAAGTCTTTCTTCTTGGAAGATGATGAGCCCTCTTCTAGAGTGATGTGCATGTACATCTCATGTGTGTTGATCTTTCCCAATACTTGTGTCGGTGTTGCGGCGGAGAGATCACTTTGGTGAAGTACGGTGATAATGTGTCCATACTTCTCAACGGGAAGAACACTTAAGATCCTCCTTGCAACATCCGATTGACTCATTTGAGTGAGTCCAAGAGCATTGAGATCTTCTACAAGAACATTCAAACGAGTGTACATCTCATTAGCACTTTCTTTGGGAAGCATCTCAAAAGAATTAATTTTCTTTAAGGCAATATGATAGCATTCCTCATGCTCACTCTTAGTTCCCTCATGGAGAGCACAAAGATTTTCCCACAATTCATGAGCGTTTTTGGCATTGCGCACACGATTGAAGATATCTTTGCCTAAGCCCCGGTAGAGTGCATTTTTTGCCTTTGCATTCCACCGGTCGTACTTCTCCTCGTCACCACTTGGGTTGGCGGGATCCCTTATAGGAGGAAGCCCTTCGGTTGCGGCTCTAAGGCACCCAACATCTATGGCTTCGAGGTACGCCTCCATACGAATTTTCCAATATAGAAAATCGTCTCCCTCAAAAGTGGAAGGTGGTCCTTCCCCATTAGACATCTTGCTCTAGGCGGTGAAGCCTAAATTAAGAGCAACACGACTCTGATACCAATTGAAAGGATCAAGATGCCCAAGAGGGGGGTGAATTGAGCTTTTCTAAAAATTAATTGCAAGAATTAAATCCTACAAGCCAAACTTCAACCATAGTGCCTACTAGTGTTCCTTGTGATTCTACCGATAAAAGTTTTGCACCCTAAGTTCCAATCCTAGACTAGCATGGCAATTCTAGGAAAGTAAACAAGCAATGAAAGTAATGCACAAAAGTAAAGGGTTAGGAACATGGCGATGTTTTGCTAAGGTATCGGAGAGTCGCCACTCCCCACTAGTCCTCGTTGGAGCACCCGCGCAAGGGTGTAGCTCCCCCTTGATCCGCGTAAGGATCAAGTGCTCTCTACGGGTTGATTCTTCGACACTCCGTCGCGGCGAATCACCCAAAACCGCTCACAACTTGAGTTGGGTCACCCACAATCTCGTTGGATGATCACCAAACTCCCAATCACCACCAAACCGTCTAGGTGATGGCGATCACCAAGAGTAACAAGCTAGAACTCTCACTTGACCACAACAAGCCTAATGAGAAGATGGATGCAAACTTGCTACACTCTTGTCACTAGAGAGGATTCTCTAACTTTGATTCGCAAATCTCTATCCTCACTAGGGCTCTTGTACTCCCTTGCACTTCAAAGGTGTTTCTCAGCTGAACAAATGAGCAAGAGACCTCTAAAAGAGGTGGAGGGGATGTATTTAAACACCCCTCAGACAAATCCAACCGTTACCTTTTGAATTAGCAAAATGCGCACTGACTGGACGCGCCTGTCGACATGACCAGACGCGCCGGTCAGGTGTAACGGTCAAAAACTGAAAACTGCGCTGAGTGACCAGACGCGCCGATCTGTGATGACCGGACGCACCGGTCTGAGATGACTAGACGCGCCGATCAGGGATGACCGGACGCGTCCGATCATGCAAGAGCTTACTGGAAAGATGACCTGACGCACGACCGTGTCCGATCATAGGTGACCAGACGCGTTAGGTCACCACGGGACCTTACTGGAACGTGACCGGATGCACTGATCACTTCACAGTCACGTCCGATTATGCTGTTTACCCTCTGGAACACGTGTCAGACTGACCACCGCGTCCGGTCCTCTCAAGGACCACGTCTGGTCGATCAGTTGAAACCATAGTGAAGTGTTAGTACTGACCGGACGCGTCCGGTCATGACCAGGACCGTGTCCGGTCATAGGTAAACGGCTCAAACGTCTTCTAAACGCGATGCAACTTGAACCAAGTTGCTTCCAACTGAACTCTAAGCTTTTCTCGAGCTACCTAGTGCTAAGTTTGACAAGTGTGCACCACACCTAAACATAAGACTCACCTAGGTCAAGCTACTCACTCATGCCCCCTTTATAGTACGGTCAAAGGAAGAAACAAAGATCCTAACGACTATTCCAGATGTAAATCAACACCTTGACATCCGGAACTAACCGTCCTTAATCTTAATCGTTGATCCTTTAAAAACCGAAACGAATTCCATCAAGGGACATGAATACCATATTGCACAAAGCAGTTATCATCTCTATGACCTAACTTTCCAACGTTTCTACAGAACACACGTTAGTCATGGTAATTATGCGTTGTCATCAATTGCCAAAACCAACATCGGGGCCTAGATGCTTTCAGTTCTCTAGCTCAAAGGATGTCTCTAGGTCTCAAAATATGCAAGAGTTACCCTCAAACCCCAGACATCTTCTATTTATAGCGAAGGGGTACGCAGCTAGCTATTAGGAACTTAAACAGCCGAAGTCGCGCTGACTGGACGCGCTGGTCAAACTGACCGGATGCACCGGTCGCGCAACGGCTAAGTTGCAAAGCACCGACCAGACGTGCAGGTCACGCAGATCGGACGCGCTGGGTGCCACTAGACGCGCTGGTCCCATAACTGACCGGACGCGCTGGTCAAGCCTAAGTAGCGCACAACGAAACAGCGACCGGACGCGCTATAGAACTGACCGGACGCCACAGTGCTAGCGTCCGGTTGGAGTCCAGTAAGCTCCCTGAACGACCAGACGCGTCCGGTCGACAGTGACCGGACACGCAGCGTGTCCGATCATCAAACTGAAACACACGCAGACGTTGAACGCTGTCCGGACGCATCCGGTCATACAGAGACCGCGTCCGGTCCAGCGTCCGGTCACCTCTGTGACCTCCGTTCGCCTCTGTTTCTTTTCCGACTTCTGACGCAGTAGAAGAGAGGAACCCAAACCCATCTCTACCGCTTAAACTCCACCGCCTTCGTAAACTGTGCTAACACCACCAAGTGTACACCACCATGTGCATGTGTGTTAGCATTTCACAATCATTTTTCATGATGTTATGTTAGCTCTTTACTAGATCCTAATGCATATGCTCAAGACAATGATCTCGTGGCACTTGATTCCCGAGCTAACTGTGATTGCCCCTCTTGATAGTCGGCTATGTATCCTAAACCCGGCCAATCACTTCTCTACTCATCTTAGACTGGCAAAAGAAAAACCCCTATGGTTATACCTTTACCTTGTGCTCTTAGATCCTTCTCCTCCACTTGATCATCATGTCCATCATATTATGTGCATTCCTTCATGATCATCATTTCATGTCCATGCACCAACTCTTTGTGATCTTGTGGCCACCACTCCATGCCACACACACCTTCATCACATGTGTTGCTTATGCCTAACTCAAAACACTTAACACATGGCATTAGCAACTTGGTGTCATTAATTACCAAAACCAAACTTGGCCTTTCAATCTCCCCCTTTTTGGTAATTGATGACAACCATCACAAAGATATAAAATGAAATCAATTTTCAATTTCGATAGTATAAGCTCCCCCTACATATGTGCTTCCATGAGTTTGGTTCAATTTTGCACATATGTATGGATTTGAATTTTGGGAGAGTTACTACTATCAAATTGATGCTAAGGTATATAGAATGGACCTTTGAAGCGTGATACCAATCGGAGTTGCCTTTATATACCATCCTTAGCATCGATGTAGCTAGACACCACTTGTAAAGATCATAAACACTAAAGTACCCCGTGAGATCAACATTATAAGCAAAAAAAGGTGTCTAGATACCACTTGTAAAGCTACTCTCAATAATTCATCATTCAAGTTCTATTTCTAGCAAACACCATACAATCATGAATATAAATTTAAACTTTGCAATGCAACAATTCATCATGTTAATGCACATACAAATGCAACAAATAATTCATGAGCTTGCTCCCCCTATTTGTGTGCTCAATTTTAATTTCTCTTGATTTCTCTTCCCCTTATTATATCTTTCTCCCGCAACTTAACTTTTTATCTTGTGACTTTTCTATCTTTGTGACTTTTCTCTCCCCCTTTGTCAACAATCACCAAAAAGGTGCCAATTTTAGTGAGAGATAAGTCAATCAATATGAGGGAGTCCAAATTATGGTTCAATCTAGATCACTTGCATAGAATATGTAATTCGATTTGATCCAAGCATAAGCTTCTTCACACCTCATAAAGTATAAGGGTTATCTTGAGCATGTTGAATTACACATCATGAGCTCATTTTCTAGATTCAACACTAGGTTTGCAAGCCCACAAACATGTCATATGCTACCACTAGATCAAACAAACATAGAAGCAATAGTGGTACCATATATACATAAAAATCATTTGATTTTCATGAATGAGCCTATTTGTCATGCAAATATGTCTATATGTTTTAAACATGTCCTTAGCAAAGTATGAATGATATGCCAAACAAATTTACCTTGCTATGTCGGAGGAGAGGCATGTCATATAAGAATGTGGAGTTGCACTCATCTCAAGTTAGAGAAGTCAAGTATGTTTAATTCATTCTTCAACTTGTAAAATCTTTTCTCATCAAGTGGCTTTGTGAATATATCGGCTAGTTGATCTTCGGTGCCAATGCTTTCAATGCTAATATCACCCTTTTGTTGATGGTCTCTTATGAAGTGATGCCTAATATCAATGTGCTTGGTTCTTGAATGTTGAACCAGATTTTGTGTCATCTTGACAGCACTTTCATTGTCACAAAATAATAGCACATTCTTGAATTTGATTCCAAAGTCATTCAAAGTTGCCTTCATCCAAAGCAATTGTGCACAATAACTACCGACACTAATATATTCGGCCTCGGCGGTAGATAGTGCAACACTATTTTGTTTCTTTGATGACCATAAAACAAGAGACCTTCCAAGCAATTGACAAGTGCCACTTGTGCTCATTCTATCAATCTTGCATCCACTATAGTCAGAGTCCGAATATCCAATTAACTCAAAATTAGACCCCTTGGGATACCATAATCCAACATGATGAGTGCCCTTAAGATATCTCAATATTCGTTTGGTTGCTTTCAAGTGACTTTCTCTAGGTGAAGCTTGATATCTTGCACACTTCCACACACTAAACATCACATCCGGCCTAGAAGCGGTGACATAGAGCAAACTTCCAATCATAGACCGGTATTGCTTTTGATCTACCATGTTTCCACTAGCATCAACACCCAATTGATCATTTGTGCCCATTGGTGTACTCATTTGCTTAGCATCTTGCAATCCAAACTTCTTGATCATATCCTTGATGTACTTGCCTTGACTTACAAAAGTGTCATTCTTCATTTGCTTGATTTGAAGTCTAAGGAAGTAACTAAGCTCTCTAATCATAGATATCTCAAACTCATTAGCCATTATATTTCCAAACTCTTCACAAAAGTCTTGGTTAGTTGATCCAAAGATAATGTCATCAACATAGATTTGCAAAACAAACAAGTCAATTCTAAGCTTCTTGGTGAAGAGAGTGGTGTCAACCTTTCCCATCTTGAACCCTTTAGAGAGAAGAAGGTCCCTCAATCTCTTATACCATGCTCTAGGTGCTTGCTTCAAACCATGCAATGCCTTCTTTAGCTTGAAAACATGGTCGGGCTTCTTGTCATCTTCAAAACCGGGAGGTTGCTCAACATAAACTTCTTCATTGATGTAGCCATTGAGAAATGCACTCTTGACATCCATTTGATAGAGCTTGATGTTGTGTGCACAAGCATATGCTAATAAGATTCTAATTGCCTCTAATCTTGCAACCGGTGCATATGTCTCTCCAAAGTCAAGACCCTCAACTTGAGTGTATCCTTGTGCTACTAATCTTGCTTTGTTCCTCACAACCATGCCATCTTGATCTTGCTTGTTTCTAAAGACCCATTTTGTGCCAATCACATTGTAGTTCTTTGGCCTCTCAATAAGTTTTCAAACTTGATTTCTAGCAAAGTTGTTTAGTTCTTCATGCATAGCATTTACCCAATCAGAATCCTTCAAAGCATCTTCTAATTTCTTAGGTTCTTCAAGTGACACAAATGAGTAATGCTCATAAAAGGATACTAGCCTTGATCTAGTTTGAACACCACTTTAAATTCCACCAATGATTTGGTCCAATGAATGATCTCTTGCAATACTAGTAGGTTGGAGTATTGGGAGTTGATTGCTTCCACTTGCTTGATCTTGATCTTGAGCTTCATTATCAATTTGCATATGTATGTCACTATCATCATCAACTTGCATCGGCCTTATATCACCAGTGTCCATGTTCTTCATTGGATTTGACAATTGATCTCCTCTCATATCATCAAGGTTTTGAGCTTCATTTTGAGACCCTTGGGTTTCATCGAACTCAACATCATGAACTTCTTCCAAGGTGCCATTTGTGAGATTCTAAACTCTATATGCTTTGCTTGTGGTAGAATAACCAAGTAAGAACCCTTCATCACATTTCTTTTCAAACTTGCTCAATCTAGTGCCTTTCTTGAGAATATAGCATTTACAGCTAAACACTCTAAAGTATGCAATGTTGGGCTTTCTTCCATTTTATAGCTCATATGGTGTCTTCCCAAGCTTCCCATGGTAATAGAGACGGTTGCTACAATAGCAAGCCATGTTGATAGCTTCACTCCAAAATGAATGACTAACATTGTATTCACTAAACATTGATCTAGCCATATCAATCAAGGTTCTATTTTTCCTTTCAACTACACCATTTGATTGAGGAGTGTATGTTGGTGAGAATTGATGTCCAATACCAAAATCATCACACAAATCTTCAATTCTTGTGTTCTTGAACTCACTACCATTGTCACTTCTAATCTTCTTGATGGTAGTTTCAAACTCATTTTGCACCCTCTTGACAAAAGAATTGAATAGATCATAAACATCACTCTTGTCATAGAGAAAGAACACCCAAGTGTATCTAGTGTAGTCATCCATAATCACAAAACCATACTTGTTGCCACCAATGCTAGTGTATGTTGTTGGCCCAAACAAGTCCATGTGCAATAGCTCAAACGCCTTTGATGTGCTCATTTCACTCTTGCTAGGATGTGTATTTCCAACTTGTTTGCCAGCTTGACAAGCACTACATGGTTTATCCTTCTCAAAGGTGACATCCTTCAAGCCACTAACTAAGTCATGCTTCAAAAGTTTGTTCAATTGTTTCATTCCAACATGACCAAGCCTTCTATGCCATAACCATCCCATACTAGATTTACTAAGCAAGCATGATGTCAATTGTGTCTCACTATCATTGAAGTCAACCAAGTATAAGCTACCATGTCTAAATCCTTTGAATATCAAGTTTGATCCATCAACACTTATGACTTCAACATCATCACTACCAAATATGCACTTGAAGCCAAGATCACAAAGTTGTGCCACCGATAAAAGATTGAAATCCAAGCTCTCAACTAGCAACACATTAGATATGCTCATGTCATTTGAGATAGCAATTTTACCAAGCCCCTTGACCTTGCCTTTCTTGTTGTTGCCGAAAGTGATAGCATCAAAACCACCATTTTGACTTGTATCAATTGATTTGAACATACAAGAGTCTCCGGTCATATGTTGAGTGCACCCACTATCAAGCATTCAATGCCTTCCTCTGGCTTTGTAATTGACCTACAAGACAAGATCAATTCTTTTTAGGTATCCAAACTTGTTTGGGTCCTCCAAGGTTAGTGACCAAGCTCTTTGGTACCTAAATGGCTTTCTTCTTTGAGCCCATCCATGGTGTACCAATGAACTTAGCATGAACACCATTTGTACCCTTGGTAAGCATTGGATTTCTTGTTCATGCATGATAGCCTTTCTTCTTCATGAATTTGCCAAATTGCTTGACAAAGAGAGCCACCTTCTCATCAATATCATCACTATCACAAGAGCTTGAGTCTTCATCACTTGATGATTCAATCTTGGATTTGCCCTTGTATGTGGTGGCTTTGAATGCCACACTCTTCTTCTTTTCATCATCTTTCTTCTCATTTTCCTTCTTCTTCTTCTTGACCAACTTATCCTTCTCATCATCTTCTCTATATGAATCATCGATCATCACTTCTTGGAAAACTTGTTGAGAAGTTGAAACTTTTAAAGTTGTCCTCACAAGCACGGTGATCAACGTGTCAAATCTCTTAGGTAGACTTCTCAAGAACTTCATAGAGAATTGATTATCCTTGACCTCCTCACCAAGTGCCTTGAGCTCATTAACAATGACTTGCAACCTATGAAACATCTCCGGTACACTCTCATCATCTTGTATTTTGAAGCTTGAAAATTTTTCTTGCAAGATATATGCTTTAGCGGTCTTTGTGCCTTCGGTGCCCTCAAATGTTTCTTCTAGCTTGGCCCAAGCATCATGAGCAATCTCAATGTTCTTTACTTGCTCAAAGGTCTTGTCATCTAGTGCCTCATGAAGAGCACTAATGGCAATGTCATTGCATTGGAGCTTCTTCTCTTCCACCGGTGTAGGTGCTTCCGGATTAGCAATCTCAAATTTTGTTTCGGTGACCTTCCACACTTCTCTATTGATTGACTTGAGATGTGCGGTCATCTTAACCTTCCAATATGCATAATTTGTGCCATCAAAGTGAGGTGCCTTCTTGGTGTTGTTGATGTGCAAGCTTAATTGAGCCATTTCTTTTTCACCGTAGGTTGTTAAGCCTCAAATAAACGGTGCCTCGGCTCTGATACCACTTGAAAGGTCCAAATAGGCTAGAAGGGGAGGGGTGAATAGCCTAATTAAAACTTCTACAAGAATTACTTAACTAGAAGTTAGTATGAAAGGTGGCGAAGCAAAAGCACTAGCTCTAACTAATTAAGCAAGCCACCTACACAAGTCTAGTACAAGGCTATCCACTAAACACAACAATAACTACAAGCTAGAAACAAGAAGTAATACGAGAGAAGAGCTTCGAGTGATTATACCGCCGTGTAGAGATGAGAAGTACCAATCAATCAATCATATAAGAGAAATCCTCGGGAAGAGAATGACACAAGAATTTATCCCGAGGTTTACTTGCTTCCCGGCAAGCTACTCCCCGTTGTGGCGATACACTCACTTATCGGTTCGCGAGCTAATCGACTATCAAGAGTCAAGCCCTCGGTGGGCGCCGCACAACCGCACACAAGATAGGGATCCTCCAAGCCACAAGCTCCACTAGAGTATCCAATTCGCGAACTCCGGCGGGGAAGGATCAAGAACCCCTTACAACACTTGGTGAGGGCTCCAACAATCTCCAATTGCGAGCTCAATCACCTCCGCTGCTCCAAGCCATCTACCATGTCGGAAAACACGGAAGAGTAACAAGAAATCCACAGCAACTCGAAGATCAAGTGCCTCTAGAATGCAACTCTCAAGCAATGCACTTGAATCTCACTCAAGATGTGCAACTATGCAAAGAGATGAGTGGAGGGGTTGTTCTCTAGCTGAAAGGATGTCTCTAGGTCTCAAAATATGCAAGAGTTACCCTCAAACCCCAGACATCTTCTATTTATAGCAAAGGGGTACGCAGCTAGCCGTTAGGAACTTAAACAGCCAAAGTCACGCTGACTGGACGCGCTGGTCAAACTGACCGGACGCGCCGGTCGCGCAACGGCTAAGTTGCGAAGCACTGACCGGACGCGCAGGTCACACAGACCGGACGCGCTGGGTGCGACCGGACGTGCTAGTCCCATAACTGACCGGACGTGCTGGTCAAGCCTGAGTAGCGCACAACGAAACAGCGACCAGACGCGCTGTAGAACTGACCGGACGCCACAGTGCCAACGTCCGGTTGGAGTCCAGTAAGCTCCCTAAACGACCGGACACGTCCAGTCGACAGTGACCGGATGCGCAGCGCGTCCGATCATCAAACTGAAACACGCGCAGACGCTGAACGCTGACCGGACGCGTCCGGTCATACAGAGACCGCGTCTGGTCCAGCGTCTGGCCACCTTTGTGACCTCCATTCGCCTCTGTTTCTTTTTCGACTTCCAGCACAGTAGAAAATATGCATTTCACTTCCCCAAAAAGCGCCGAATCCCGCCTTGCAAGCTCGACGGGAGGAAGAGAGGAACCCAAACCCCTCTCTACCGCTTAAACTCCACCGCCTTCGTAAACTGTGCTGTGATTTGAGTATTTAGATACGAATACAGATATTGTATCGGATGTTGAATATTGACTCGGATATTGACAGATTTGAACTCCTCTAAACAGATTTAATTCAAATACGGTGTAAAAATATCAAAATATACGTACCATTTGGACCCCTAAGTTTTGTGATGTTTGGTAGTACTAGGTAGACACCATATTCAACTCATGGCCTTTGAATTATGGTTCGGGGACTCTAACTTCAACAGTGACGTATAATTGCATCTCTACCGAATTAAGAATTGACCAAGTGTATACCACCATGTGCATGTGTGTTAGCATTTCACAATCATTTTTCATGACGTTATGTTAGCTCTTTACTAGATCCTAATGCATATGCTCAAGACAATGATCTAGTGGCACTTGATTCCCGAGCTAACTGTGATTGCCCCTCTTGATAGTCGGCTATGTATCCTAAACCCGGTCAATCACTTCTCTACTCATCTTAGACTGGCAAAAGAAAAACCCCTATGGTTATACCTTTGCCTTGCGCTCTTAGATCCTTCTCCTCCACTTGATCATCATGTCCATCATATTATGTGCATTCCTTCATGATCATCATTTTATGTCCATGCACCAACTCTTTGTGATCTTGTGGCCACCACTCCTTGCCACACACACCTTCATCACATGTGTTGCTTATGCCTAACTCAAAACACTTAACACATGGCATTAGCAACTTGGTGTCATTAATTACCAAAACCAAACTTGGACTTTCAAACACTCCCCCTAAATCTACGCTCTCTCTCTCCCCCTTTGGCATCAAATGCCAAAAAAGAAAAAACTAAGGATCTGACGGGGGAACAGAAGCTGTCGTGTCGGGTACCGAGGAGCATGGAGTGATCACGAACTACGAAGTGTCCTTCTTAGACTCTGAACTGTCAGGCTGACCCTCTATAGATAGACGTGGTAGTGAAGCAGTCTAGGTCTGTAGAGCAGGTGCAGCAACTGAAGGTGTAGTAGCAACTATAGGAGCAGTCACTGTCGCCTGAGCCTGAAAGACACTAAGAGTCGGAGGATCTGTCGATGCTACTAAAGATGGCAGAGTCTATGTAGTGGCGACCCCTGACACTGGAAGTGCAGCAGTCTCTGAAGCTGACATCTCTGAAGTAGTCACAAGAGTGGTGTACGACGATGTCAGCTATCCAGTCAGCTCACTGTAGGTGGCACTGAAATCAGGGAACGGAGTGCCTGAGAGGAGGTGAGGTCCCGGCTGAGCTGGTGGAGTAAACCCGGTCTGGATAGGGGTGTAACTCAGAGACTGGAACGACTGAGGCACCTGCTGCTGGGGGGAGGTGTACTGAAAACTGGGCTGTCCCTGACTCTGAGGTCCACTGGACTGTAATGCTGGAGTCAGGACAGACTGTGGTAGAGGTACTCCAACAGTGACAAGATGGCACAGGAGCTCTAGGTACTGCTGTTGAGTGGCTGCCTGCTACCTCTGCATCTTGAACTGATGTCTCTAGAACTCCAGCTGCTGCCTCTAGAACTCGTCCTGACGAGCCTAAATCTGAGCAAATGCTGTAGCTGTATCCTGAGCCTGTCTCTGCATCTAAACCTCATGTCTCTCCTAGGCCTGGGTCAGCCTCTCAAGAATAGCCACCATGGCTGGGTCTGAGCGGGAGGCTGAGCCTGAGCCACCGGCCTCATGGTCATGAGGCCGAGGAGAGCAGTACCGGGGGATGGGCTGATAATCCTCATAAGTGTTGTCAGTAGCAACATCCTCGGCTGGATCAGCTGGCTAAGCATCTAGATTTGCTAGCCCTGCCTCAGCAAGACCCACAACGGTCTCATCCTGCTCAGCAGGTGTCTCCGGTACCTCTGGCCTCTGACGCTGTCCTAGGCCAGGTGCCTGCTCTCTAGTAACTGATGCCCACAACTATCGGATGTCATACTCTGGAAAGGCTGTAGTGCTATCAGAAATTTCTGCTCTAATCTTTGCAGGCAGCTCACAGGCAGATCTGATGATGAAGCATATCCAATGAGTGTACGAAAGCTGCCTGTGACCCTTGAATCCTTCTGCCAAGGTGTCCTCCATCTCACATAGCATCAGATCCCAAAGGTCAAACGGGGTCTGTGAGATGAGGTGATGTACTACCCATAGCTGCATGTGAGTCAAGCCCTCTCTGTATCCAAGCCTCGGAAGTAGAGTCCTCCTCACAATAGCATCAAGGACTCTGGCTATGGGTGTCAGGCTGGTAGGTGTACGTCGAGACCCCTCGCCAAAAGGCTCACGGAAACAGGGTCGGATCATATCTGTAGGGGGCACTGTCCCGCCGTGAGGGCGTCTCGGAGGTGCAGTCTGTCTGAAGTACAGTTGATGTATCTTTGTCTGTGAAGCAGGGAGTCTGAGAATCTCTTGTACCCTGGTGCTATAGAGTCTGCGGTCACGACCTCTGAATACAAAGTGTATAAACTGGTGTGCTGGGTCAATCCAAAGTGAAGAGTAGAACTCTCTGACCTAGGTCCCACAGTATGCTCCAGTCCGTCCAAGAAGATCTGATAATCCAGGTAGAAAGGACAGATGTGGACAAAGCTACTCACCAACCAACTCAACTAAGGCCTTCAGTCGACAGACTCTCTGAGGTCTGAAGGCAATCCCGCTGTCGACATAAGCCCTATAGAAGTCCTCGTGCAGAGGAGTGTAGAAACCCTCTGAAGCCTAGGGATCCCGCTGAGGTGGGAACCACCGAGTGACCTCAACGAACCTGAGGGCCTGGACCTATCTAGCTATAGCTCCCCTAAGGTCAAAGTGCTCAACTAGGGGGTGACCTCGAGCCCTGGGAGGTGGATGACCTCCACGACGCTGACCCGCTGGCCTGGGAGTCACCTGAGCTCACGTACGTCCTGAGCGACGACGCAGTGAAGAGTGTACAGTCTGCTCCTCAGTCTCCTCTGGATCCTGTGTAGGCTGTTCTACGGGTGCATCCACTGTCTCCTCTGTGGCCTCTGTACCGAGCTATCGACCTTCAAGGTGAAAGCAACTCTTGCCAATACGTATGCCACTACTCCTGCCACCTCTCTCTGCTGCCTCTGCTGCATCTGCAACTGCCTAAGCCACCTCTGCCTCTGTAAGTGTTCTCTTTCTCTTCTTGGCAGCAATCTTCACTCGCTTGCCACGAGCTACCTCTGTCTTCCTAGGAGGACTCTCGTCCCCGTCACTAGGTGCACCACCAGCGTTCTTGCAGTGAACCATACTGACAAACTGCTGGATCTGAGAAATACTAGAAAGTAACAGATGATGAACTGACACTCATGAGGCTTGGCCTCAATCTGTATCCACAGGCTTGGCCTCGGATTCACAACTGATCACCTGACACACACAGCACCAACAGGACAAACTAAAACGAGAGAATAGATGGATCTACTATAAGCAACATATATTATCTAAAAGATGAGTAAGATCCTAATGAGAGCAAACATATTAGATAAGATATGAAAGGACCGTGATAGCTACCTCGAAAGAGCGAAGATCCGATGAACGGAAGAAGATCCCGACACGCTAGCCCGGAAACGACAATCGAAACCCTAGAGTACCAAGAGATCAATGATTGAATTAGTAATTCACCGGAAAATCAACGGCAAACCCTAATCCAAGGCAGTGATGTCACCTTGCGGAGACGGAGAGGTTCGTGGAGTTGAAAACTTCACGAAAAACGCCTCAACGAACGGGTTCGGGTGGCTAGGGTTAGGGTTTCTCGGCAGAGGGCGCGGGCCTCGAAACAGAGGCGCGTGGTTGGAGACGCGGCAGCGGGTCGGCTTGATGGCGGTGGCGTGTTAGATGATAGTGGCGCGCTAGGCAGTGGTGCTATGGCTGCTGCGGTGACACGGCGGCGCTGCGGCTGCAAGCTTCGCGGGCGCGGGAGCGCGACACGGAGGCACGGCGTTGGCACGGGCGAGGAAGGTGCGGCTGCAGGGCGCAGGAGCGAGGGCACGGCGAGGTGCGACGGCTCGGTGAGACGGCGGCGCTCGGGAACTTGGTGAGTTGGCGGCGGATTTGAGATGGAAGAGAAGAAACGTGAGATCTGAACGTATAGTTAAAAAGGGTGAGATCCGCTTTTTATGCGATGACCGGACGCGGTGGTCACATGACCGGACGCGGTGGAGGCAACGTTCGGTCATAGTCCAGTAAGCTCCTAGAACGATCGGACGCGTCTGATTATGCACGATCGGACGCTGACAGAGTCCGATCATAAATTGCCCGAAAAACTAAAACGCATGACTGGACGCAGTGGTGGTGGCCGGGACAGGACACGGTGGTCAGCAGAGACGCGTCCAATGCAGCGTCCGGTCACAGATCTTGGAGAAGACGTTTGGGAATGACCGGACGCGCTGGTGGACGCCGGGACCGGACACGGTGGTGAAGCAGAACCGTGTTCGATGCAGCGTCCGGTCCAGCGTCCGGTCGCTGTAAAACGCCTTTTTTCAAACCGATTTTTGATGCGACTTCTCCCAATCAAGTTCCAATTCAAGGAGACTCAAATAAACACCAATTGGAACCTGATATGAGTGACCTCACTCAAACCCTCAAAATTTTCAAAATATTTTGCCTTAGGCTAGTATTATTTTTAAGAAGATATTCAATAAACACCCGAGGAGCAACGTATGGCCATGCAATAGAGTGTATCAACCCTTGGGAGCTTCAAATGCTCTCTCTATTCACGGACAAACACAGAGGTTTCTCAAAGCTAAACCGAAAAGAAACGACAAAGCAACAACCATGTATATGCAATGCAAAACGAGAAAGGAAGGCTAGGTTGCTTGTCAAGTTTGATCCACGGTTAGACTTCTTCACTCCTCCAAAGAAAGGTTATCGTAACCGTATTAGACAAGTTCTAGATGCATTGTGGGAAATTAAACATGACATAAAATACAATGCAATGCAAAGGACAACACAAGCTCATCTTTTAAAGTTACTAGAATCAAGCACATTTAGTTCACTTCTCAACCTACAAAAGGTAGCCTCATCTAAAGGTTTAGTGAAGATATCCGCTAATTGATTTTCACTTCTTACACCTTCTAGTGATATATCATTTTTAGCAACATGATCTCTTAGAAAGTGGTGGTGGATATCGATGTGCTTGGTGCGAGAGTGTTGTACTGGATTATTAGCAATTTTAACGGCACTTTCATTGTCACATAAAAGCGGCACCTTTTCAAGAACAACTCCATAGTCTAGGAGGGTTTGTTTTATGTATAGGATTTGTGCACAACAAGCCCCCGCGGTAATGTATTCCGCCTCGGCGGTGGACAAAGCCACACTATTTTGCTTCTTAGAAGACCAAGATACTAAGGACCTCCCAAGCAAATGGCATCCTCCGGATGTGCTTTTTCTATCAATTTTGCAACCGGCATAATCCAAATCAGAATAGCCAACTAGTTGGAATCTAGCTCCTTTGGGGTACCAAAGACCAATGCTTGGGGTGTACTTAAGATATCTTAAGATTCTTTTTACGGCACTTAGGTGAGGTTCTTTTGGACACGCTTGAAAGCGAGCACACATGCACACACTAAACATGATATCGGGCCTAGATGCGGTAAGGTACAATAAGCTACCAATCATAGAGCGGTAAAGAGTTTGATCAATTGGTTTACCTCCCTCATCTAGGTCGAGATGTCCATTAGATGGCATTGGGGTCTTGATTGGCTTGCATTCTTCCATCTTGAATCTTTTGAGAAGATCCTTGGTATACTTTTCTTGAGAGATAAAAATCCCTTCTCTCATTTGCTTGACTTGAAAACCAAGGAAGAATGTTAGCTCACCAATCATTGACATCTCGAACTCTTTCGACATCAATTCACCAAATTCTTTGCAATAATCTTCATTTGTTGACCCGAAGATAATATCATCAACATAGACTTGACAAATGAAGATCTATCCATTAAACTTCTTGGTGAATAGTGTGGTGTCAACCTTCCCAATAGTGAAGCCCTTCTCAATGAGGAAGTCCCAGAGGTGCTCATACCACGCTCTAGGGCTTGCTTGAGCCCATATAGCGCCTTGGACAACCTATAAACATGATTAGGATATCTAGGGTCTTCAAACCCGAGAGGTTGTTCAACATAGACTAGTTCATTTATGAAGCCATTTAAAAAAAGCACTTTTCACATCCATTTGATATAGTTTCATTTCATGATGTGATGCATATGCAAGAAGGATACGAATGGCTTCATGTCTTGCAACGGGTGCAAAAGTCTCTCCAAAATCAAGACCTTCAACTTGAGAGAACCATTTTGCTACTAGTCTTGCCTTGTTCCTCACTACTACGCCTTAATCATCTTGCTTGTTGCGGAACACCCACTTGGTTCCAATGACTCTTGCACCTTTTGGATGCTCTTCAAGTGTCCAAACTTGATTGCGGGTGAAGTTGTTCAATTCTTCATGCATGGCATTCACCCAATCCAGATCTTGAAGAGTTTCTTCTACATTCTCAGGTTCAAGACAAGAGATAAAAGAGTGATGTTCAACAAAAGAAGTAAGCTTTTGAGATCGAGTCATTACACCCTTTATAGGACTCCCTATGATAAGATCTTGTGGATGTGCTTGTAGTAGAGGTGAGTTTCTTCGATCAACCATTTGAGGAGTGGGATGGGAGCATCAACATCTTGAGCTTGTGCCTCGGCTTGTTGATGAGAGACATGAGTATCTTCATTTTCAACTCTCATTCTTGTCATCATCTTGAGGCACATATGATGAAGATGGTGGATTGACAATTTGTACATCGTCTTCATCATCTTTAGGCTTGATGTCTCCCACCGGCATGTTCTTCATGGCCTCTCTCAATGGTTCATCACCTACATCATCACAATTATCAATTGCTCCTTGGGAGTCGTTAGATTCATCAAATTCCACATCATATGTTTCTTCAACCAAACCGGTGGCATGGTTAAATACTCTATATGCTTTGGACTTTGATGAGTAACCAACAAGAGAACCAATATCACAACGTCTTTGGAACTTCCCTAGGTGTTGACGCTTCTTGTAGATGTAGCATTTGCAACCAAACACCTAGAAGAATGAGACGTCCGGCTTCTTCCTATTTAGCAACTCATAGGGGGTTTTGCCAAGGAACTTTTGTAGGAAGAGGCGAATTGAAGCATAGCATGCGGTGTTGATTGCCTCGGCCCACAATTTCTCCGATGTGTTGTACTCATCTAGCATTGTTCTTGCAAGAGTGATCAAGGTCTGGTTCTTTCTCTCAACTACACCATTTTGTTGAGGAGTGTAGGTTGATGAAACTTCATGCTTGATTCCAATATCATCATAGTAAGCTTCAATGTTGGTGTTGTGAAACTCTTTGCCATTGTCACTTCTAATCTTCTTTATCTTGACTTCAAATTCATTTTGAGCTCTCTTTGCAAACTTCTTGAAGCAATTTGCCACTTCGGATTTGTCATGAAGAAAGAAAGTCCAAGTGTATCTTGAGTAGTCATCCACAATCACTAGGCAAAAGAGATTTCCACCCAAGTTCTTGTAAGTTGTAGGACCAAACAAATCCATGTGTAGAAGTTCTAGTACTCTTGATGTTGACATGTAAGCTTTGGTTGGATGAGTATTTGTAACTTGTTTGCCGGCTTGACATGCACTACAAGGTTTGTCCTTCTCAAACTTTACATCCTTCAAACCTCTCACTAATTCTTTCTTTAATAGCTTGTTGAGAGTATTCATTCCAACATGAGAAAGCCTCCTATGCCAAAGCCATCCAAGTGTAGTTTTAGTGAATAAACATGTCATCAAATTTGCATCTTCGGAGATGAAGTCAATAAGATAGAGATTATTGTATCTAAAGCCCTTGAAAATCACTTGCTTGTCATCTATCTTTGTAACAACCACTTCATTTGGAGTAAACAAGCATTGGTAGCCAAGGTCACAAAGTTGCCCAACGGATAGTAAGTTGAAACTCAATGAAGCAACATAGAGCACATTTGAGAGAGAGTGATCATTTGATATTGCAATCTTGCCTATACCCTTGACTTTGCTCTTTGAATTGTCCCCAAATGTGATCTTGTCTTGACATACCCCATTCTCTTCAAGTGAGGTGAACATACAAGGATCACCGGTCATGTGTTGTGTGCAACCACTATCAATCACCCAATGAGATCCACTGGTCTTGTAGTTCACCTACACACAAGAGATCTAGCCTTTTGTTTAGGGACCCAAACTTGAGAGGGGCCCTTAACTTTCTCAACTAGTGACTTGAAAACCCATATTTTCTTTGGTCTATTTTTATTAGGGGGACCCAAGAACATGACTTTCATCTTTCCACTTGAATCTTTCCTAAGCATGTAATGAGCATTGAAGGCAAAGGGTCTAGCATGCTTGGGCAAGGGTTGTGGTGGTGGAGTTTTACACTCATGAGCAAAATGGCCTTCTTGTCCACACTCAACACATCTCTTTCGCTTGGGCTTTAACTTATTTTGTTGTTGTTGAGCTTTAGCCTTCTTCTCTTAATTTGCCAAGTAACCAATGCCACTTCTATCCATCTTCATGATGGTGTTCATGAGTAGCCCACTTTGCAAATGTTGGCCTCTTGTGAACTTGCTTAGGCCGGTCTTGAGATGCTCTTTTTCTTGCTTAAGCTTTTTGTTTTCTTCAATAAGTGACTCATTTGGTGCTTGCTTTTCAAGAGCCATCAACTTCTTGTTCTCAATCTTAAGCATCTCATTTTCATTCTTGAGCTTAACATAGTCATCATGGTTGTCGGACTCAACCACCTCTTGCCTTTGCCGCTAGAGCCTTGCTCAAAGTTCTCAACAATCAAATCATCACATGATGTAGCTATATCAATCTTAACAACTTGGTTAGTAGCATCATGTGTCTCAAGAGCAAGCTCATTAGCAATAATAAGACTATCATAATTGATTTTAAATGTAGTATATTCATCTTTTAGCAAGTTGAGTCTAGTGATAAGTTCACCATGCTTCTTCTTAAGTTTATCATGTTCATCTCTAAGCTTTTTGTTAGAAGTTTTGAGCTCCTTGAGAGTAGAAGACATAGTTTCATTTTGATCTTTGAGCTCATCACTAGTCTTATATGCATTCTCAATCTTAGATGAGAGTGATTCATTTTCATGTTGAAGCTCATCATTTTTATTTCTAGTTCTTCTTATGATTTTAGAGTATTTGTTCAATAATTTTACAAGTTCATCATAAGAAGGTGCACCATATTCATCATCACTATCACTATCATCATCATCACTATCATTATTTTATACCTTTCGATCACCCTTAGCCATGAGACATAGGTGAGAAGTAAATGATGATGGTGAAGATGGCGGTGAAGGTGGTGATGAAGACGTCGACGAAGATGATGATGGCCCAATCCCCAATGCGACGATCTTCTCTTTTTCATCGTCGCTTTCATCGCCGGAAGACTCACATGATGACTCAATGTCGGTGAGCCAATCACTAATAATGTAAGCTTTGCCTCCCTTATTCTTCTTGTAGAACTCTCTTTTCTTGCCATCTTTCTTTTTGTATGGCTTGTTCTTTCTTTTCTCATCTTCTTCATCACTTGAATCATCTTTCTTGCCCTTGTACTTATTCTTGTACTTGTCTTTTGGAGGCTTCGGGCATTGATGAGCTAGGTGGCCAAGTTCACCACAATTGAAGCAATCCATTTTGGATATTGGCTTCCTTTTTGAAAGGTTCAAATAGGCTAGAGGGGGGTGAATAGCCTAATTAAAACTTCTACAAGAATTACTTAACCACAAGTTAGTACGAAAGGTGGCGAAGCAAAAGCACTAGCTCAAACTAATTAAGCAAGCCACCTACACAAGTCTAGTACAAGCCTATCCACTAAACACAACAACAACTATAAGCTAGAGACAATAAGTAATACGAGAGAAGAGCTTCGAGTGATTATAACGCCGTGTAGAGATGAGAAGTACCAATCAATCAATCACACAAGAGAAATCGTCGGGAAGAGAATGACACAAGAATTTATCCCGAGGTTCACTTGCTTCCCGGCAAGCTACTCCCTGTTGTGGCGATACACCCACTTATCGATTCGTGAGCTAATCGACTATCAAGAGTCGAGCCCTCGGCGGGCGCCGCACAACCGCACACAAGATAGGGATCCTCTAAGCCATGAGCTCCACTAGAGTATCCAATTCGCGAACTCCCGTGGGGAAGAATCAAGAACCCCTTACAACACTTGGTGAGGGCTCCAACAATCTCCAATTGCGAGCTCAATCACCTCCGCTGCTCCAAGCTGTCTACCGTGTCGGAAAATACGGAAGAGTAACAAGAAATCTGCAGCAACTCGAAGATCAAGTGCCTCTAGAATGCAACTCTCAAGCAATGCACTTGAATCTCACTCAATCTCACTCAAGATGTGCAACTATGCAAAGAGATGAGTGGAGGGGTTGTTCTCTAGCTCAAAGTATGTCTCTAGGTCTCAAAATATGCAAGAGTTACCTTCAAACCCCGGACATCTTCTATTTGTAGTGAAGGGGTACGCAGCTAGCCATTAGGAACTTAAACAGCTGAAGTTGCGCTGATCGGACGCGCTGGTCAAACTGACCGGATGTGCCGGTCACGCAACGGCTAAGTTGCGAAGCACCGACCGGATGCGCTGGTCGCGCAGACCGGACGCGCTGGGTGTGACCGGACGCGCTAGTCCTGTAACTGACCGGACGCGCTGGTCAAGCCTGAGTAGCGCACAATGAAACAATGACCGGACGCGCTATAGAACTGACCGGATGCTACAGTGCCAGCGTCCGGTTAGAGTTCAGTAAGCTCCCTGAACGACCGGACGCGTCCGGTCGACAATGACCGAACGCGCTGCGCGTCCGATCATCAACCTGAAACACGCGCAGACGCTGAACGCTGACCGGACGCGTCCGGTCATACAGAGACTGCGTCCGGTCCATCGTCCGATCACCTCTGTGACCTCCGTTCGCCTCCGTTTCTTTTCTGACTTCGGGCGCACTAGAAAATAGGCATTTCACTTCCCCGAAAAGCACCGAATCCCGCCTCGCAATCTCGGTGGGAGGGAGAGAGGAACCCAAACCTCTCTCTACCGCTTAAACTCCACCGCCTTCGCAAATGTGCTAACACCACCAAGTGAACACCACCATGTGCATGTGTGTTAGCATTTCACAATCATTTCTCAATGCGTTATGTTAGCTCTTTACTAGATCCTAATGCATATGCTCAAGATAATGATCTAGTGGCACTTGATTCCCGAGCTAACTGTGATTGCCCCTCTTGATAGTCGGCTATGTATCCTAAACCCGGTCAATCACTTCTCTACTCATCTTAGACCGGTAAAAGGAAAACCCTATGGTTATACCTTTGCCTTGCGCTCTTAGTTCCTTCTCTTCCACTTGAACATCATGTCCATTATATTATGTGCATCTCCACCACGATCATTATTTCATGTCCATGCACCATCTCTTTGTGATCTTGTGGCCACCACTCCTTGCCACATACATCTTCATCACATGTGTTGCTTATGCCTAACTCAAAACAATTAACACATGGCATTAACAAATTGGTGTCATTAATTACCAAAACCAAACTTGGGCTTTCACTTTTGCTACTTGTGAAGAATTTCTTCTTCTTGCCATCGAACTTGATGCCACACTTGTTGAGCTTCTTTAGCATCTTGGTGGTCTTTCTCACCATGAGTGCAAGTGATGCATCATCAATATTACTTTCACTTGAGCTTTCTTGCACCATCATGGCTTGGCCTTTCTTCTTTTTCTTTTCATGGCTAGCTTTGAAGGCCAAGTCTTTCTTCTTGGAAGATGATGAGCCCTCTTCCGGAGTGATATGCATGCACATCTCATGAGCATTGATCTTTCCCAATACTTGTGTTGTTGTAGCTCCCCCTTGATCCGCGCAAGGATCAAGTGCTCTCTACGGGTTGATTCTTCGACACTCCGTCACGACGAATCACCCAAAACCACTCACAACATGAGTTGAGTCACCCACAAGCTCGTCGGATGATCACTAAACTCCCAATCACCACCAAACCGTCTAGGTGATGGCGATCACCAAAAGTAACAAGCTAGAACTCTCACTTGACCACAACAAGCCTAATGAGAAGATGGATGCACACTTGCTACACTCTTGTCACTAGTGAGGAATCTCAAACTTTGATTCTCAAATCACTATCCTCACTAGGGCTCTTGCACTCCCTTGCACTCCAAAGGTGTTTCTCAGCTGAACAAATGAGCAAGAGACCTCTAAAAGAGGTGAAGGGGATGTATTTATACACCCCTCAGACAAATTCAACCGTTACCTGCCGAATTAGCAAAACTCGCACTGACCGGACGCGCTGGTCGACGTGACCGGACGCACCGGTCAAGTGTAACGATCGAAAACCGAAAGTCAGCGCTGAGTGACCGGATGCGCCAGTCAGAGAAAGAACCTAACTGAACTTCGACTTGACGCTCGACCACGTCCGATCAAGATGACCGGACATGTCAGGTCAGCTTGGGACCTTACTGGAATGTGACCGGACGCGTCCGGTCACTTCACAGTCACGTCCGATTATGCATTTACCATCTGAAACACGTGTCAGACTGACCACCGCGTCTGGTCCTCTCAAGGACCGCGTCCGGTCAATCAGTTAATGACGTAGTGACTTGTTAGTACTGACTGGACGCGTCCGGTCAAGGGTAAACTGCTCAAACGACTTCTAAACGCGACGCAACTTGAACCAAGTTGCTTCCAACTGAACTTTGAGCTATTCTAGAGCTACCTAGTGCTAAGTTTGACAAGTGTGCACCACACCTAAACAAAAGACTAACCTAGGTCAAGCTACTCGCTCATGCCCCCCTTTATAGTATGGTCAAAGGAAGAAACAAAGATCCTAACAACTATTCCGGATGTAACTCAACACCTTGACATCCGGAACTAACCGTCCTTAATCTTGCCGTTGATCCTTTGAAAACCGAAATGATTTCCACAAAGGGACATGAATACCATAGTGCCCAAAGCAGTTATCAACTCCATGACCTAACTTACCAACGTTTCTGCAAAACACACGTTAGTCATGGTAATAATGTGTTGTCATCAATTGCCGAAACCAACATCGGGGCCTAGATGCCTTCAGAAATCACCCGTTTAGGTCCTCAAACTTGTTCAGTTGTGTCATCCCAGTCTCTAAACTTGGTTTTTAGTCTCATCTGGAGTCAAAATAGGGCGATCTAAAAACTCTATTTCAAAAATCAATTCATAACTTTTTTATATGAGCTCGAATGAAGACAAACTTTACATCAAAATTATAGCCCTCAACGCGATCTACAACTTTGTAGTTGAAAAGTTTTTGAATTAAAATTGTTTAGGGTCCCAAAATATTGTTGTAAGTTTACAGATTTTGAAATTTAAAATTTAAAATTATCAAACAATCTTAGGTACTAACATAGTCTATATGCAAGGTATAGTTCTCAATATGATCTATAACTTTGTAGTTGAAAAGTTTTTTATTTGAAGCCATTTAGTGTACCAACATTTAATTTTAATTTTTTTTGGGATCGGGATGACACAACTCAATGAGTTTAGGGATCGGGGTAACACAACTCAACAAGGTTGATGACCTATGAAAGGATCAAGATGCCCAAGAGGGGGGTGAATTGGGCTTTTCTAAAAATTAATTGCGAGAATTAAATCCTACAAGCCAAACTTCACCCCTAGTGCCTACTAGTGTTCCTTGTGATTCTACCGATAAAAGTTTTGCACCCTAAGTTCCAATCCTAGTCTAGCATGGCAATTCTAGGAAAGTAAACAAGCAATGAAAGTAATGCACAAAAGTAAATGCTTGAAAGTAAGGGTTAGGAACACGGCGATGTTTTCCCGAGGTATCGGAGAATCGCCACTCCCCACTAGTCCTCGTTGGAGCACCCGCGCAAGGGTGTAGCTCCCCCTTGATCCGCGCAAGGATCAAGTGCTCTCTACGGGCTGATTCTTCGACACTCTGTCATGGTGAATCACCCAAAACCGCTCACAAGATGAGTTGGGTCATCCACAAGCTCGCCGGATGATCACCAAACTCCCAATCACCACCAAACCGTCTAGGTGATGGCGATCACCAAGAGTAACAAGCTAGAACTCTCACTTGACCACAACAAGCCTAATGAGAAGATGGATACACACTTGCTACTCTCTAGTCACTAATGAGGGATCTCAAACTTTGATTCTCAAATCACTATCCTCACTAGGGCTCTTGCACTCCCTTGTACTTCAAAGGTGTTTCTCAACTAAACAAATGAGCAAGAGACCTCTAAAAGAGGTGGAGAGAATGTATTTATACACCCCTCAGACAAATCCAACTGTTACCTACCAAATTAGCAAAACACGCACTGACCGGACGCGCTGGTCGTCGTGACCGGACGCGCCGGTCGAGTGTAACAGTCGAAAAGCCGAAAGTCAGCGCTGAGTGACTGGACGCGCCGGTCAGGGGTGACCGGACGCGTCCGATCGTGCAAGAACCTTACTATACTTTGACCTGACGCTCGACCGCGTCTGATCAGAGATGACCGGACGCGTCAGGTCAGGTAAGTACCTTACTGGAACATGACCGGACGCGTCCGATCACTTCACAGTCGCGTCCGATTAGACTTTTACCCTCTGAAACTCGTGTCAGACTGATCACCGCGTCCGGTCCTCGCAGGGACCATGTCCGATCAACCAATTAACGACGCAGTGACTGTTAGTACTGACCAGACGCGTCCGGTCATGATAGAAACTGCGTCCGATCAAGGGTAAACTGCTCAAACGACTTAGAAACACGATACAACTTGAACCAAGTTGCTTCCAACTGAACTTTGAGCTTTACCAGAGCTACCTAGTGCTAAGTTTGACAAGTGTGCACCATACCTAAACAAAAGACTCACCTAGGTCAAGCTACTCGCTCATGCCCCCCTTTATAGTACGGCCAAAGGAAGAAACAAAGATCCTAACGACTATTCCGAATGTAACCCAACACCTTGACATCCGGAACTAATCGTCCTTAATCTTGTCGTTGATCCTTTAAAAACTAAAACGATTTCCATCAATGGACATGAATACCATAGTTCCCAAAGCAGTTATCAACTCCATGACCTAACTTATCAAAGTTTCTGCAAAACACATGTTAGTCATGGTAATAATACGTTGTTATCAATTGCCAAAACCAACACCGGGGCCTAGATGCTTTCAATCTCCCCCTTTTTGGTGATTGATGACAACACTTAGATTTAGAAGATATAAGAGTTGATGTTTTCGAACATGCTTGGTTCACATAAGCAAACAACTGTAAGCACAAGGGAAAAGGAAATGCTTATGTGTTCCAAGCCAACTGAGTGTACTCACAAGATAAAACATGAAGAGTTAGTACACATAAAACATAGCTCATACGAAATCAGAGTAAGGCACGGAAGCACAACCTTATGAGCTAAAACCAATTAAGTAACATAATATAAAATAAAGTCTTACAAGCTCATAGTCACAAAATACAGGGCGAGAAATTAAACATGATGCATGAATATGGCACACAAAGAAAAACGAAACCCTCTATCAACACTCCCCCTGAATCTACTCTCTTCCCCCTTTGGCATCAAAACTCCAAAAACAAAACTAAGGATCCGACGGGGGAATAGAAGTTGTCGTGTCGGGTGCCGAGGAGCGTAGAGTGATCATGAACTATGAAGTATCCTCCTCAGACTCTGAACTGTCAGGCTAATCCTCTATAGATAGACATGGTAGTGAAGCGGTCTGGGTCTGTAGAGCAGGTGCAGGAACTGAAGGTGTGGTAGCAACAATAGGAGCAGTTACTGTCGTCTGAGCCTAAAAAATACCAAGAGTAGGAGGATCTGTCGATGCAACTGACGATGGCATAGTCTCTATAGTCCCGGCCCCTAACACTGGAGGAAAAGCAGTCTCAGAAGCTGACATCCCTGAAGTGGTCACAACAGTGGTGTGCGAGGGTGTCAGCTGACCAGTCAGCTCACTGTAGGAGGCACTCAAGTCAGTGAAAGGAGTGCCTGAGAGAAGGTGAGGTCTAGGCTGAGTTGGTGGAGTGAACCCTGTCTAAATAGGAGTGTAGCTCGGGGACTGAAAGGTCTGAGGAACCTACTGCTGGGGAGAGGTGAATTGAAAGCTCGGCTATCCCTGACTCTAAGGTCCACTGGACTGTAATGCTGGAGTTAGGACAGACGGTGGTGGAGGTACTCCAACAGTGACAAGGTGGCACAGGAGCTCTAGGTACTGTTGCTGAGTGGCTACCGGCTGCCTCTGCATCTTGAACTTCTGTCTTTGGAACTCCAACTGCTGCCTCTGAAACTCGTCCTGACGAGCCTGAATCTGAGCAAATGTTGCGGCTGTGTCCTGAGCCTGTCTCTGCATCTGAACCTCCTGTCTCTCCTAGGCCTGGGTTAGCCTCTCAAGAATAGCCACCATGGCTAGGTCTGAGCGGGAGGCTGAGCCTGAGCCACCGGCCTCATGGTCGTGAGGCCGAGGAGAGCGGTACGGGGGATAGATTGGTAATCCTCGTCAGTGCTGTCAGTAGAAACATCCTCACTAGATCAGCTGGCTGAGCATCAAGATCTGCAAGCTCGGCCTCAGCAAGACCCTCAACGGTCTCGTCCTACTCAGCAGCTGTCTCTGGAACCTCTGGCCTCTGACGCTGTCCTAGGCCAGGTGCCTGCTCTCTGATCACTGAAGCCCACATCTGTTGAATATCATACTCTGGAAATACAGTAGTGGTATCAGATATCTCAGCTCTAATCTCTGCAGGCAGGTCACACGCAGATCGAATAATAAAATAGATCCAATGAGCATAAGGTAGCTGCCGGTGACCATTGAATCCCTCTACCAAAGTATCCTCCATCTCACTAGATCCCAAATATCGAACGGTGTCTGTGAGATGAGGTGATGCACCACCCATAACTGCATACGAGTCACTCCCTCTCTGTATCCCAGCCTCGGAAGAAGGGTCCGCCTCATAATAGCATCGAGTACTCTAGCTAGGGGTGTCAGGCTGGCAGGTGTATGTCTAGACCCCTCGCCAAACGGCTCACGGAAGCAGGGTCTGATCATGTCTGTGGGTGACACTGTCCCTCCATGAGGACGTCTCAGAGCTGAAGTCTGTCCAAAGCACAGCTGGTGTATCTTTGTCTCTGAAGCTGGGAGTCTGAGGATCTCCCGTACCCTGGTGCTGTACAGTCTGTGGTCACGGTCTCGGAATGCAAAGTGTATAAACTCATGTGCTGGGTCAACCCAAAGTGAAGAGTAGAACTCTCTGACCCAAGTCCTGTAGTAGGCTCTAGTCCGTCCAAGAAGGTCTGACAAGCCAGGTAGAAAGGACAAGTGCGGATGCAGCTGCTCACCAATCACCTCAACTAAAGCCTCCAGTCGACAAACTCTCTGAGGTCTGAATGCAATCCCGCTGTCAACATAGGCTCTGTAGAAGTCCTCGTGCAGAGGTGTGTAGAAGCCCTTTGAAGCCTGGAGATCCCATTGAGGTGGGAACCACCGACTAATCTCAACTAATCTAAGAGCCTATACCTGTTGTGCTGTAGCTCCCCTGAGGTCAAAGTACTCAACTGGGGGGTGACCTCGAGCCCTAGGAGGTGGATGACCTCCACGACGCCGGCCCTCTAGCCTAGGAGTCACCTGAGCTCGCGTACGTCCTGAGCGACGACGCTATGGAGAGTGAACTGTCTGCTCCTCTGTCTCCTCTGGGTCCTCTGTGGGCTACTTTGCAGGTGCATCCTCGGTCTCCTCTGTGGCCTCAGTACCGAGTTGTTGACCTTCAAGGTGAAAGCGACGCTCGCTAATATGAATCCCACTCCTCCTGCCACCTCTCTCTGCTAGCTCTGCTGCATCTGCAACTGCCTGAGCCACCTCTGCCTCTGTGAGTGTCCTCTTTCTCTTCTTAGCGGCTATCTTCTTTCGCTTGCCATGAGCCACCTCTGTCATCCTGGGAGGACTCTCGTCCCTATCACTAGGTGCACCACTAGCATTCTTGCAGCGAACCATATTGACAAACTGTTGCGACTGAGAAAACCTGGATAGTGAAAGATGGTGTACTGACACTCGTGGGGCTTGGCCTTAATCCGTATCCATAGGCTTGGCCTCGGATTCACAGCTGATCACCTGACACACAAAGCACCGATAGGACGCACTGAAAGGATAGAATAGATAGAGCTACTATAAGCAACATATATTATCTAATAGATGGGTGAGATCCTAATGAAAGCAAGCATATTAGATAAGATGTGAATAGACCGCGATAGCTACCTCAGATGAGCGAAACTCCGATGGAAGGAAAGTGATCTTGATGTGCTAGGGTTCCCCAAAAATGACGAACAAAACCCTAGAATACCGATGAGATCAAAGGTTGTATTAGAAATTCACCGGAAATCCATCGGTAAACCCTAATTCAATGCAATGAAATCACCTTATGGAGTCGAACTCAAGCGAAAGTCCTTTGCCGGAGAACGACAAATTGAAGATGACACGATTGTTAGGGTTAGGTCGAGGCGCGACGGTCAGAGGCAAACTTAGTGGCGCGATCCGGTTGAGCGGCTGCCGGAGACGAAGAACGGGGGGGCATAGGGCCGAGGAGCTGGGAGCACAAGAGAGCAACAGTGGTGCGGCTACGCAGAGGAACGGCGGCGTGCGGGAAGGCTGCGACGGCGGCGCGCGGGGCGGCTGCGGCAGCGCGCGGAGCGGCTACGGCGGTGCACAGGGCGGCTGCGGTGGTGCGCGACTGCGGTGGCACACGACTGCGGTGGCGTGCGGCTGTGGTGGCGCTGCAGATCACGATGAGGAGGCGGCTAGGGCAAGGAGCGGCAGCGGATCGAGAAGGAAGAAGAAAAAAATGAGATCCGAACGAACGGTTAAAAAGGCTTAGATCCACTTTTCATGTGATGACCAGACGCAGTGGTCGCCTGACCGGACGTGGTGGGGCAGCGTCCGGTCAGAGTCCAATAAGCTCCTAGAGCAACCAGACGCGTCCGGTTAGGGATAATCGGACGCTGACAGAGTCCGGTCAGAGAGTGCCTGGGAAACTCAAGCGCATGACCGGACGCGGTGGTCGCAACGTCGCGTCTGGTGCAGCGTCTGGTCATAGATCCTAGAGAAGTTCTTTAGGATGACCGGACGCGCTGGTGGACGCTGGGACCGGACGCAGTGGTGAAGCAGCACCGCGTACGATTCAACGTCCGGTCCAGCGTCCGGTCGCTGTTTAACGCCTTTCTTCAATCCGATCTTCGATGCGACTTCTCCCAATCAAGTTCAAATTCAAAGAGACTTAAATAAACATCAATTGGAACCTGATATGAGTGACCTCACTCAAACCCTCAAGTTTTTCAAAGTATTTTGTCTTAGACTAGTATTCTTTTTAAGAAAATACGCAATAAGCACCCGAGGAGCAACATATGGTCATCCAATAGAGTTTATGAACCCTTGGGAGCTTCAAATGCTCTCTCTATTCATGGACGAACACAGAGGTTGCTCAAAGCTAAACCGAAAAGAAACGACAAAGCAACAACCATGCATATGCAATGCAAAGCGAGAAAGGAAGACTAGGTTGCTTGTCAAGTTTGATCCATAGTTAGGTTTTTTCACTCCTCCAAAGGAGGGTTATCGTAACCGTGTTAGACAAGTTCTAGATGCATTGCATGGAATTAAACATGACATATAATACAATGCAATGCAAGGGACAACATAAGCTCATTTTTCAAAGTTACTAGAATCAAGCACATTTAGTTCACTTCTCAACCTACAAAAGGTAGCCTCATCTAAAGGTTTAGTGAAGATATCCGCTAATTGATTTTCACTTCTTACACCTTCTAGTGATATATCATTTTTAGCAACATGATCTCTTAGAAAGTGGTGACGGATATCAATGTGCTTGGTGCGTGAGTGTTGTACCGGATTATTAGCAATTTTAATGGCACTTTCATTGTTACATAAAAGCGGCACCTTTTCAAGAACAACTCCATAGTCTAGGAGGGTTTGTTTCATGTATAAAATTTGTGCACAACAAGCCCCCGCGGCAATGTATTCCACCTCGGCAGTGGACAAAGCCACACTATTTTGCTTCTTAGATGACCAAGATACTAAGGACCTCCCAAGCAAATGGCACCCTTCGGATGTGCTTTTATTATCAATTTTGCAACCGGCTTAATCTGAATCAGAATAACCAACTAGTTGGAATCTAGCTCCTTTGGGATACCAAAGACCGATGCTTGGGGTGTACTTAAGATATCTTAAAATTCTTTTTACGGCACTTATGTGAGGTTCTTTAGGGCACGCTTGAAAGCGAGGACACATGCATACACTAAACATGATATCGGGCCTAGATGCGGTAAGGTACAATAAGCTACCAATCGTAGAACGGCAGAGAGTTTGATTAATTGGTTTACCTCCCTCATCTAGGTCGAGATGTCCATTAGATGGCATTCGGGTCTTGATTGGCTTACACTCTTCCATCTTGAATCTTTTGAGAAGATCCTTGGTATACTTTTCTTGAGAGATAAAAATCCCTTCTCTCATTTGCTTGACTTGAAAACCAAGGAAGAATGTTAGCTCACCAATCATTGACATCTCGAACTCCTTTGACATCAATTCACCAAATTCTTTGCAATAATCTTCATTTGTTGACCCGAAGATGATATCATCAACATAGACTTGACAAATAAAGACCTCTCCATTAAGCTTCTTGGTGAATAGTATGGTGTCAACCTTCCCAATAGTGAAGCCCTTCTCAATAAGGAAGTCCCGGAGGCGCTCATACCACGCTCTAGGGACTTGCTTGAGCCCATATAGTGCCTTGGACAACCTATAAACATGATTAGGATATCTAGGGTCTTCAAACCCGGGAGGTTGTTCAACATAGACTAGTTCATTTATGAAACCATTTAAAAATGCACTTTTCACATCCATTTGATATAGTTTCATTTCATGATGCGATGCATATGCAAGAAGGATACGAATGGCTTCAAGTCTTGCAACGGGTGCAAAGGTCTCTCCAAAATCAAGACCTTCAACTTGAGAGAACCCCTTTGCAACTAGTCTTGCCTTGTTCCTCACTACTACGCCTTGATCATCTTGCTTGTTGGGGAACACCCACTTGGTTCCAATGACTCTTGCACCTTTTAGATGCTCTTCAAGTGTCCAAACTTGATTGCGGACGAAGTTGTTCAATTCTTCATGCATAGAATTCACCCAATCCGGATCTTGAAGAGCTTCTTCTACATTCTTAGGTTCAATACAAGAGACAAAAGAGTGATGTTCAATAAAAGAAGCAAGCTTTTGAGATCGAGTCATTACACCCTTTGTAGGACTCCCTATGATAAGATCTTGTGGATGTGCTTGAAGTAGAGGTGAGTTTCTTCTATCAACCACTTGAGGAGAGGGTTGGGGAGCATCAACATCTTGAGCTTGTGCCTTGACTTGTTCATGAGAGACATGAGTATCTTCATTTTTAACTCTCTCATTCTTATCATCATCTTGAGGCACATGTGATGAAGATGGTGGATTGACAATATGTACATCGTCTTCATAATCTTTAGGCTTGATGTCTCCCACCGGCATGTTCTTCATTGCCTCTCTTAATGGTTCATCACCTACATCATCATAATTCTCAATTGCTCCTTGGGAGCTGTTAGATTCATCAAATTCCACATCATATGTTTCTTCAACCAAACTGGTGGCATGGTTAAATACTCTATATGCTTTGGACTTTGATGAGTAACCAACAAGAAAATCAATATCACAATGTCTTTGAAACTTCCCTAGGTGTTGATGCTTCTTGTAGATGTAGCATTTGCAACCAAACACCCGGAAGAATGAGACGTCCGGCTTCTTCCCATTTAGCAACTCATAGGGGGTCTTGCCAAGAAACTTTTGTAGGAAGAGACGATTTGAAGCATAGCATGCGGTGTTGATTGCCTCGGCCCACAATTTCTCCGGTGTGTTGTACTCATCTAGCATTGTTCTTGCAAGGGTGATCAAAGTCCAGTTCTTTCTCTCAACTACACCATTTTGTTGAGGAGTGTAGGTTGATGAAACTTCATGCTTGATTCCAATTTCATCACAATAAGCTTCAATATTTGTGTTGTCAAACTTTTTGCCATTGTCACTTCTAATCTTCTTTATCTTGACTTCAAATTCATTTTGAGCTCTCTTTGCAAACTTCTTGAAGCAATTTGTCACTTCGGATTTGTCATGAAGGAAGAAAGTCCAAGTGTATCTTGAGGAGCCATCCACAATCACTAGGCAATAGAGATTTCCACCCAAGCTCTTGTAAGTTGTAGGACCAAACAAATCCATGTGAAGAAGTTCTAATACTCTTGATGTTGACATGTAAGCTTTGGTTGGATGAGTATTTGCAACTTGTTTGCTGGCTTGACATGCACTACAAGGTTTGTCCTTCTCAAACTTTACATCCTTCAAACCTCTTACTAATTCTTTCTTCAATAGCTTGTTGAGAGTGTTCATTACAACATGTGCAAGCCTCCTATGCCAAAGCCATCCAAGTGAAGTTTTGGTGAACAAGCATGTCATCAAGTTTGCATCTTCGGAGGTGAAATCAACAAGATAGAGATTATTGTATCTAAAGCCTTTAAAAATCATTTGCTTGTCATCTATCTTTGTAACTACCGCTTCATTAGGAGTGAACAAGCATTGGTAGCCAAGGTCACAAAGTTGTCCAACGGATAGTAAGTTGAAACTCAATGAAGCAACATAGAGCACATTTGAAAGAGAGTGATTATTTGATATTGCAATCTTGCCTATACCCTTGACTTTGCTCTTTGAATTGTCCCCAAATGTGATCTTCTCTTGACATACCACATTCTCTTCAAGTGAGGTGAACATACGAGGGTCACCGGTCATATGTTGAGTGCAATCACATTCAATAACCCAATGAGATCCACCGGTCTTGTAGTTCACCTACACACAAGAGATCAAGCCTTTTGTTTAGGGACCCAAACTTGAGAGGGACCCTTGACTTTCTTAACTAGTGACTTTGCAACCCATATTTTCTTAGGCCTATTTTTGTTAGGAGGACCCAAGAACATGACTTTCATCTTTTCACTTAAATCTTTTCTAAGCATGTAATGAACATTGAAAGCAAAGGGTCTAGCATACTTGGACAAGGGTTATGGTGGTGGAGTTTTGCACTCATGAGCAAAATGGCCTTCTTGTCCACACTCAACACACCTCTTTGGCTTGGGCTTTGACTTGCTTTGTTGTTATTGAACTTTAGCCTTCTTCTCTTGATTTGCCAAGTAACCAATGCCACTTCTATCCAACTTCATGACGGTGTTCATGAGTAGCTCACTTTGCAAATATTGGCCTCTTGTGAACTTGCTTAGGCTAGTCTTGAGATGCTCTTTTTCTTGCTTGAGCTTTTTGTTCTCTTCAATAAGTGACTCATTTAATGTTTGCTTTTCAAGAGCCATTAATTTCTTGTTCTCATTTCTAAGCATCTCATTTTCACTCTTGAGCTTGACATAGTCATCATAGTTGTCGGACTCAACCACACTCTTGCCTTTGCCGCTAGAGCCTTGCTCAAAGTTCTCAATAATCAAATCATCACATGATGTAGCTATATTAATCTTAGCAACTTGGTTAGTAGCATCATGTGTCTCAAGAGCAAGCTCATTAGCAACAATAAGACTATCATAGTTGATTTTCAATGTAGTATATTCATCTTTTAGCAAGTTGAGCCTAATGATGAGTTCATCATGCTTCTTCTCAAATTTATCATGTTCATCTCTAAGCTCTTTATTAGACGTTTTGAGCTCCTTGAGAGTAGAAGACATAATTTCATTTTGATCTTTGAGCTCATCACTAGTCTTATGTGCATTCTCAAGCTTAGATGAGAGTGAGTCATTTTCATTTTGGAGCTCATCATTTTCATTTCTAGTTTTTCTTATGATTTTAGAATATTTGTTCAACAATTTTATAAGTTCATCATAAGAAGGTGCATCATATTCATCATCACTATCACTATCATCATCATCACTCTCATTGTTTTGTACCTTTCGTTCACCCTTGGCCAGAAGGCATAGGTGAGAAGTGGACGATGATGGTGAAGGTGGCGGTGAAGGTGGTGATGAAGATGTCAGCGAAGATGATGATGGCCCAATCACAAATGCGGCGACCTTCTCTTTCTTATCGTCGCTCTCATCGCCGGAGGACACACATGATGACTTAATGTCGGTGAGCCAATCACCGACAATGTAAGTTTTGCCTCCCTTCTTCTTCTTGTAAAACTCTTTTCTCTTGCCATCTTTCTTTTTGTATGGCTTGTTCTTCTTTTTCTCATCTTCTTCATCACTTGAATCATTTTTCTTGCCCTTGTTCTTGTTTTTGTACTTGTCTTTTGGAGGCTTCGGGCATTGATGAGCTAAGTGGCCAAGTTCACCATAATTGTAGCAATCCATCTCAGATATAGGATTCCTTTTACTACTTGTGAAGAACTTCTTCCTATCGAACTTGATGCCACTCTTGTTGAGCTTCTTTAGCATCTTGGTGGTCTTTCTCACCATGAGTGCAAGTGATGCATCATCAATATCACTTTCACTTGAGCTTTCTTGCACCATTATGGCTTGGCCCTTCTTCTTTTTCTTGTCATGGCTAGCTTTGAAGGCCAAGTCCTTCTTCTTGGAAGATTATGAGCCCTCTTCCGGGGTGATGTGCATGTACATCTCATGTACATTGATCTTTCCCAATACTTGTGTCGGTGTTGCGGTGGAGAGATCACTTTGGTGAAGCACGGTGACTATGTGCCCATACTTCTCAATGGGAAGAACACTCAAGATCCTCCTTGCAACATCCGATTAACTCATTTGAGTGAGTCCAAGAGCATTGAGATCCTCTACAAGAATATTCAATCAAGTGTACATTTCATTAGCACTTTCTTTGGGAAGCATCTCAAAAGAATTGATTTTCTTTAGAGCAATATGATAGCGTTCCTCACGTTCACTCTTAGTTCCCTCATGGAGAGCACAAAGGTTTTCTCACAATTCATGAGCGTTTTTGGCATTACGCACACGATTGAAGATATCCTTGCCTAGGCCCCGGTAGAGTGTATTTTTTGCCTTTGTATTTCACCGGTTGTACTTCTCCTCGTCACCACTTGGATTAGCGGGATCCCTGATAGCGAGAAGCCCTTCGGTTGCAGCTCTAAGGCACCCAACATCTATGGCTTTGAGGTACGCCTCCATATGAATTTTCCAATATGAAAAATCGTTTCCCTCAAAGGCGGGAGGTGGTCCTTCCCCATTAGACATCTTGCTCTAGGCGGTGAAGCCTAAATAAGGAGCAACTCGGCTCTGATACCAATTGAAAGGATCAAGATGCCTAAGAGGGGGGGTGAATTGGGCTTTTTTAAAAATTAATTGTGAGAATTAAATCCTACAAGCCAAACTTTACCCCTAGTGCCTACTAGTGTTCCTTGTGATTCTACCGATAAAAGTTTTGCACCCTAAGTTTCAATCCTAGTCTAGCATGGCAATTCTAGGAAAGTAAACAAGAAATGAAAGTAATGTACAAAAGTAAATGCTTGAAAGTAAGGGTTAGGAACACGACGATATTTTCCCGAGGTATCGGAGAGTCGCCACTCCCCACTAGTCCTCGTTGGAGCACCCGCGCAAGGGTGTAGCTCCCCCTTGATCCGCGCAAGGATCAAGTGCTCTCTACGGGCTGATTCTTCGACACTTCGTCGCGGTGAATCGCCCAAAACCGCTCACAAGATGAGTTGGGTCATCCATAAGCTCGCCGGATGATCACCAAACTCCCAATCACCACCAAACCGTCTAGGTGATGGCGATCACCAAGAGTACCAAGCTAGAACTCTTACTTGACCACAACAAACCTAATGAGAAGATGGATACACACTTGCTACTCTCTAGTCACTAATGAGGGATCTCAAACTTTGATTCTCAAATCACTATCCTCACTAGGGCTCTTGCACTCCCTTACACTTCAAAGGTGTTTCTCAGCTGAACAAATGAGCAAGAGACCTCTAAAAGAGGTGGAAGGGATGTATTTATACACCCCTCAGACAAATCCAACCGTTACCTGTCGGTCGAGTGTAACGGTCGAAAAGCTGAAAGTCAGCGCTGAGTGACCGGACACGCTGGTCAGGGGTGACCGGACGCTTCCGATCGTGCAATAACCTTATTGTACTTTGACCTGACGCTGATCGCGTCCGATCAGAGATGACCGGACGTGTCAGGTCAGGTAAGTACCTTACTGGAACGTGACCGGACGCGTCCGATCACTTCACAGTCGCGTCCGATTAGACTTTTACCCTCTGAAACTCATGTCAGACTGATCACCGCGTCCGGTCCTCGCAGGGACCGTGTCCGGTCAACCAGCTAACGACGCAGTGACGGTTAGTACTAACCGAACGCGTCCGGTCGTGATAGAAACCACGTCCGGTCAAGGGTAAACTGCTCAAACGACTTAGAAACGCGACGCAACTTGAACCAAGTTGCTTCTAACTGAACTTTAAGCTTTATCAGAGCTACCTAGTGCTAAGTTTGATAAGTATGCACCACACCTAAATAAAAAGACTCACCTAGGTCAAGCTACTCGCTCATGCCCCCCTTTATAGTACGGCCAAAGGAAGAAACAAATATCCTAACGACTATTCCGGATGTAACCCAACACCTTGACATCCGGAACTAACCGTCCTTAATCTTGTCGTTGATCCTTTGAAAACCGAAATGATTTCCATTAAGGGACATGAATACCATAGTGCCCAAAGCAGTTATCAACTCCATGACCTAACTTATCAAAGTTTCTGCAAAACACGCGTTAGTCATGGTAATAATGCATTGTCATCAATTGCTGAAACCAACACCGGGGCCTAGATGCTTTCAACCTAAATGGGTGATTTTCAAGTTCAGGGACCGAGATGACACAGCTGAACAAGTTTAAGGACCTAAATGGTCGATTTGCGAGTTTAGAGACCGTGATGATACAGCCAAACAAGTTTAGGGACCGGTGATGGACATTAATAGTTTTTAATATATATGAGGGTTCCTAATGCAAAATGTTCAAAACCAAGTGAGCGTCTCCTGGTGGGCTTCTTTTTCGACCTAGACTGAATCCGTCAAGTTGGGCCGGGTGGATTGGACCAAGCCCATGCAAGTCTTTTTCGTTTTCTTTCGTTTTTCTCCTTTTCTATAAAAACATAGATCTTGCAAAATTCGTAAAAAATCATAGAAAAAATCAGAAAAATGTCAAACCAGTTCTGTTAGCTTCATAAAAATGTGATCTATCCGTAGATGTTATAAATCTTATTAGGTTATGCTTTTTTATTAATTCCCAAAAAAATTTTATTAAAATATGGATTAGTTAATGGTACAACTAATTATTTCATCAACTGGAACCTTAGGCAGATTATTGTCTAATGAAATCTAAACAAATATATTTATGTAGTTCCTGACGAGGACTGCCGCACGAAAAATCAAGAGAGGTCTCCTGTCATAATCGTTGGTGGACAGACTAATCCTTGACACATCGACAAAAAAAGTTACGGAGGTTGATATGATGCGTTAAAAAGCTACAAAGGTCGATATTGAGTCAGAGAAACACATGGGTAGGATGAAAAAAAAAATTTATGATATATTTATGCCAAGGTGTATTTTAATTCGATACATGTTTAATAGGACCTTGTTATTTATTGCCAACATTAACTTTTATATTATGGATGTGACGGTCATCGTAAAATAATAAATTATAAAAGCATAAAACATGAGATACGTACCATTCACGTTATCGTTTTGCATGAATGTTTAATAGTTTTTTCTTCCGTTGCAACGTATGGGCATATTTGCTAGTACTACGTACAGGACAAAGAAAGAGATGTTCCACGTAAACTTCGTTACGGTGAAAAACATAGTAATGATGATCAACGAAGAGATACTGTTATCATTGGACTGGTACCAATTTTACTATTTAAGGTTAAACGGTTTGCTCCCAGGACAAAAGGCTGTGCCGTACTATTCATGGCATTGCAAGAAACAAAGGATAAATAAAAAAAGTACATTATCAATAGTATGTGCCGTACTATTCCCAGGACAGGTGGCTCTACTTAACAACGTTAGAGAATCCCCCCGCCGCTCTCGCGCGCTCTCTCAGTCTCTCTCTCGTCCCCACCCTGCCGGCGAGCGACGGACCGGGCGATCGTGCTAGGGGTGCCGCGCTGCCCCGCGCCTTCTAAGGTACGCATGACCCTCCTCGTCCCTTTCCCCGCATGCACCTAAACCCTAGTTCGGACCCTAAAAATTTTGCGGCGGCAGAGGGGCACGCCGAAATCCCACCCCTCTTCCCCACGTTTTGTGTCTACCGGGGTGTAGCGGTGTTTGTTCGAGTCACATTCAGCCGATTACATGTGTCCATCTGGTTGGAACTTTGGGCTTTAACGGACCGACTTCTTTCAACAAGATCCGCTTGATTGGGTGGTACAATATTGGTGTTCAAGTATACAGCCCTTTGTTTAGAAATCCGATCAAAGAATCGATATACAGTTTCAGATTAGTTCGATAGTATTCCTTTGGGAGTTTATTTCAGTGCTGACCTGTTTTTCTTAATAGCTCCATGGTCCATGTTTGTATGACCTCTTTCTAGGCAGATAGGAGAAATCTTAAAAGTGAGGAAGTTGTTGTTCAATTGTGCAGCTGCTTGACTGCTTCTATGGTACTTCTGTATGTTCGGTCTAGACTAAGTAGTAGTAGAGAACATATATTACATATAGTCCAATGGAAGGTAAAGCCTAGTCTTGACTACCTTAACACCGGTATACTACAACCTGCACCAACAAATATGGGCTTCAGTGAGCTCTTTTCTTTCAGTTGTCTGCGGTAATGCCCTTTGCTCGAAGATACCACTGATGTATGTTTTCAGGGAGCACATCGATACTTTAAATACAGTTGGACAAAACCCAAGGAATAGGCTACCTGGTAGATACATCAGGTGTAATAGAGTAGAGTGTGCAGGCATTTTCACGTTAGCACTCCATGCTATAGTTGATGGTTGAGCTTAGGACTTGTTTGTTTCCCCTCCTAGATTATATAATCTAGCTTATGAGTCAAGCGTAACATAGTAAAAGAGCACCCTAGATGCCAAAATAATCTGAAATAAGCTGCCCAGGAGATGATTATTTCAGATTATTTTGGCATCTTGGGTGGTCGTTTATAATACTACCATTGGACCATAAGCTTATATGATCTAGGAAGAAACAAACAGATGCCAAAATTATCAACGTTGGTCTTTCAGTCCCGACATAATGGCTTTTATTAGCATTCTGTTAATTGGTTAGACGGTTATAGTTTTACATTGTTTTTTTTATACTTCTTATTACCCCCATATTTTGCCCCTTGTTATATTTCTAAAACAACTCTGCTTCAGCCTTGAGAAAGATGCGGAAAGCTAAGAGGGGCGGCGGAGATCTCACTAGAAACTCTTGTAAGAACAGAAAAGCTCGCAAGACTGAGTGGATCTCAGGTCTGCTAGTTCTTCCTTTTTGCTATCCTCACACACACATTTCCACAGTTTATTGGAGCATTCACAGTTGCCTTAATGTTTTCTTTTCTTCAACTAGGTCGCTTGCGTGATGGGGACTCTAGTCAAGATGTTTGCACTAAGCTATCTGATTGGGGTAAAAGTGTCGTCTCAATTTCTTTATGCAATGGTATTTATATATACTGCTACACTCTTCTTAGTTTTGCAGCAAATATATATTGAAACACTACCAGTTAAATGATCCGAGCGAGTTGCAATCTTCTGTAGGAGACATAACCTTATTTTCATGCTCGGGCATGGCTATAGGATACAATAGGCACCGCAGTACAAGGTTTCTAACCTCTGCAAGTTTGGTTAGAGCTTTCGATGGTAAAACAAACGAGCACTATTTTGACTTGAAGGTTGGCGCCGACATTCACTGCTTATTACTCTTTTTTTTTTCTGGGGTGTGTGTGTGGGGGGGGGGGGGGTCGTTATGTAATCATTTCTTGCCTTATCATTGTTTTGTAGATTGAAGTGCGCCGTGAAGGCAAGGAAGTATATAGGGGTTTTTTGGCTGAATATGATTTAGTTCACAACTTTGCTGTTGTCCAAGTCTCGCGCTTCCCTGATGTTAATGTTGGAACTTTCCATCGTAAGCTGAAATCTGTGCCCCATGGTGAGGCATGTGTAGTTGGACGTGATGTCTCTGGCGACCTAACAGCCAAGAGTGTGGAATTGGGTGGTGATTTAAGGGTACATAAGGATGATAAAGATCTTGAAAGTAAAACCTCAAAGGTACACTCGCATGACAATAAAGCCATTTTATTCTGTTTAATTTATTTTATGCATATATGCAATAAAAATGAATTTTATTTTATATTTAACTCTTGTTCCATACCATTTATATTTTGTTCAAATGGAACCCTCGTTACCTGTCACCTTTATTGTGCTATTAGGCTTGGGAAGGTGCAACAGTTTTTTCTTTTGATGGGGAAGTTGTTGGCATGAACCTATTTTTGGTTGCGGAAAGAGCAGTTTTCCTACCATGGGGCACAATTTTGAAGTGGCTGGAGTGTTACTGGACATCCTGGGAAAAGGCGAGAGGTCTTGCATGGTCAACAAGTTTGGTTGACGGGTATGTCTAAGTGATGTATGCTCTTCATTAGTTCACTTACTCCATTCTACCCCACTTCCTCTTCTCTTGCATGAGCTTAGAAGGTCAGCCTTTTGTGTTCCAGACAGCATATGTATGTGATAATCTGGATCATTCACTGTTCTTCCTTATCTTGTTTGGCATCTGCACTTTTCAGTTTCTCAATGTTTACTTCAAATATTAACTTGTTTCTTTGACACCTCAACCAAAATATTTGTTGTTCTTAGGCATGTATCACAGTTTCCTTGTATTAGATTTTTCGTATTTCTTATGCCATTGTTGCAGCTGTATGTTTGTCTTATTGAAATGTGCACACTAGAAGGCATCATTGTATTATATCCATACAACTTCAGGTCATATTTTCTCTATCGTATTTTTGGCCTATGATTTTACCTTTTGGCACCATTTTGTGTATTAACACACTGGCTTGATCCATTTTATTTTTGGGTTAGTGGTAACTATTATTTTTTTTCTGCAGGTTTGGAGCACCTGTAGGTGGTAAATCTAACAGCCACCCAGAAGGTGAGCCTACAGCCACTCCTTGAGACTTCTTAACTTTGTGGTATCATGCAAATTGTTGCGGCTTTGTGATGATATCTATTTAGAAGCTGTGCAAGTTTAGCTTTTTACATTTTTAAATCAACTAGTTTTACTCTTTTACTTGTACGCTTATATTGCTTGAGTATGTTCATGTACACCACCAACTTCTAATGTGGATGTGGATTGCTGATCAGGCTGTTATCGTAATATAACTAACATTACATGCTGATCTTTATGCACACACAGAATTTATGCGAGTTACACATTGAAAAAACCACTTTGGGTATGTGTACATACCCCACGGTATGTGCAAATACCTTTGGGTGTATCTACATACCCAATATAAGATATAATCATGAAAAAAATAAGCAGTTTTTTTTTTTTTTTTTTTTTGCATAAGGCCATATATTGCATTTACTGCATAGTAAAAAGGAGTATGTCCATACACTGAATGAATACCCACATCTTTGACTTGCATACCATTTTGAATAATCATGTATATGCACATACTTTATTTAGACACCCCAAGTATGGTCAGAAACTCTTTAGATTGTGGGAGTAGTTACTCCTGGAGTAGGAAAAAGGCTTCCTATCCTATATATAATATATACCTATCATTTCTACACACTCACTCACCAGTGCTGATCACTTGACCTTGTTGCACCAGAACACAGGGATTGTCTCAACCAGGAACACTTAGATATAAACGACAAGGGTTACCCTAAGTTACCATCAACCATGTTAGATGGTGAGTCAGCGTTTCTGTATTTGCTGACCTTTTGTAGCTCTCCTGTACTACTAACAACTATAACAAAATGTATATTTCTCAGCTGGCATGATTTTGGTCAATACTTTTGAAGAGCCTTTTGGCGATATACGTGGTAAAGGTGGCAATAAACGTGGTAAAGATGTCTGGACAAAACTTGGTGAAAAAGCTTCTTCTAGAATAAGTCGCAGTGTTGTCGCACTGGCTTCATTCAATGGTGACTTTATAGTGATGTGGCATTTGCTGTTTAATTAATGTCTGTTTTGATCACAACTAGCTGATAACCAGACTGCCTGATAACCAAAATGTGGTGCAGGAGAAAAAAGAAATTTTGCATGCACTGGTTTTTTTATTAGATGGAATGGGTCTACAAAGATTTTGACATCGGCAAGCTTGATTAGAAATTCTGGTGACGAAAACAACATTGTTGAAAACTTGAGGGTTAGTGCTCATTATTCTGCGATTGCTTGTTCTTTTAAAGTGTTGCTTAAGTCTCATCATTTGTATCATTTTCAGATTGAAGTGTTGCTTCCAAGCAGCACCGAAAGGATAAATGGGACGTTAGAGCATTATGATCTACATTACAATGTTGCTCTAGTCAGTGTCAAGAATCACTATGATCTTCGTCCAGCAAATACTCTGCCTTCTCGGCCTAAGTGGTGTTCTGATGTAGCAGCTGTAGGGCTTTGTTTCGAATCAAGTGCATTAATGGCTATGAGTGGGAAGCTGATTTCCTCGAGAAGCGCACTTGATTGTTTGTATCTTGTAAATTCCTCGTGCAAGATTACTAAGGTAATTATATGTTTTTGTATTGCCTACTTTTTTATGGTGAGTAAATATAGAGTCAATTCCCTATTTGCCATTGGAAAAAGATGTGCTTCCTTATCTGCCATTGAAAATTTTGCAGTTCCTTATCTGCCATCAAGTTTATCTTCGGTTCCTTTCGTGCCACTATTGTGTACAGAACCTACTAACGGTGCTATTTGGTATATGAAAAGGCAAATATGCCCCTAGGATAGGACGCAGCAAATGTTTCGATGTTTCCTTTCCTGCCATTATGGAGTAGTGATCTTTGTTTCCTTTCATGCTATTAAGGTGCAAAGACCTCTATGTTACAGTTTCAAGCACACATAATATTAGTTCAAATGGTAATAAAATATTTTCCAAAACAGGACACAAAAACTGGTCTGAACACAATATCAAAAAAGTGTCTGAACACAGTGTGCATAGAGATGGCCCAAATACACCAAGTCTGGCATGCAGTTCCTAAGGGACAGAAGCTCCACATTATAGTTTTTAACATACATTATTGGTTCATAGAAACCAAGCCAAGCAAAAGGATGACATGCTCACAGCTCACAGCTCACAGCTCACAGTACACTTTCACATCACTGACTAAGCCTTCTAATGCTTCTGGTAGACTTCGAAGGACTAGTAAACAGCAGCTTCTTGCTTCTGGTAGCCATTGCTGGGCTATCAAATGGCTGCAATATCTTCGCCATCTTTCTTTTCCGTTTAGGCTTCTCCTTTGCCCCATCCTTCTTCTCTTTCCTGGTTGTCGCAGCAATTTTCTTTCTTTTCTTGGGTGGCACAGCAGCAGGACCTACAGCTTGCCCATATGAAATGGACATCGACGCAGCCATAAGATACTCAATGGAAAGTGCCTGTTTCTGCCACTCGCAGACCTACACCTGAACATGTATGCATAAACTCATTTCAGCCCCCCACAAATAGTCACAAGGTCATGTAAAGAATCTAATTTGATATCTTACCTGATTGATTTCTCAGAACATGATGTGTCACCTTTATCTCTCTTTTTTCAGTTGAAGCCTCGGTGCTTTGACTACATAAGGAAGTCACTTAGAAAACACTGCAAATTTTAATGGAGATATAAGACAGTAAAATTGAGTGCAAACCTTGGTGGAAGACTCATACAAGTTGCTGGCGCATCATCATCAAAAGCAACAATGCTTGACTCCATGGCTGCTTTGGTGCTTCTGCTCTTCTTTTTTGGTGGTCCTCTGCATAAGATCAAAGAAAATAATGTAAAAACAGGGTCATTGCACCAAGGAATTAATGTAAAAACATGTAAACAACCGTTTCATGAACTTGTAGTGTTTGGGCCAATTATTGAAGCTCTCTACTAGGTTGTTGGTTACATATCTTTTTTCAACGGCAAATAGGGAATTTACTCGTAAATATATAGTTGCATCAGAGTGAGTTGGTTAGCAATACCTATTTGGAATAGAAATCACAACTTGTCCATGTCACTTTGCTAGCTTGGGATTGGAGGCCCTCTCATTACTCTGGATGGGGATATTCTTGGCATGAACTTCTATGATGAGAAGATTGGAACCCCTTTCATGTTTTGGCAAGACATCGCTAAAGTTTTATCATCGTTTGAGAAAAGAAGGTATTCAAATGCATATCACATGTGTTATTTTTCTGGACACTTTAAGAAGTTTGCTGCAGAATCTATTTAATGGTATGCTTAACAGTAAGACGGGAGAAAATTTCAATGATACCTCTGGTATGCCTTCGTGGAAAATGGATAGGGATTACTGGAGAAGGTTTAACAGGTGGGTATCCTGAAGCATGTTGCTATATTCTTGGGGCATTTCATCATATAGAATGACTGTCAACAATTATGATTAACATTCATAAATCATAACTACAGGTGGCCTGTGCCCATGCCATGCTGGCGGCGTCCTGATTATGTGGATGAGGATGAGGATAAATTTGGTGCTGATGAACGCGAGTACTGCTACCTGAAGGGAGTGAAATTCAGGCAATTATAGATGCACTCACGCGCTTGATTCTTGTCTCCATATCGTTGCACATGTGCCACTTGTTATGGTCCTTTTGTTGCCAAAGTCTACGTGGTGCTTCTGTTTCTTAGAATTATCATGTGCTATGTCGTGTAACTCGTTAACCGACTAATTAGTTTCCATTACTGCTTCGGTCCAAGACAGTATTCTGCATTTGGACATTTTTGGGCATGTTTGAACTTTAGGATTCTTTGAAAGATATTGAAAGCAACCTGTTTGGTTCCTTACCACTTGGGGGCAGAACAAAACTATTCTGTCTATGATAGCTGTGGTGTTTTCATCGTTTCATTTTTAGTATTTTCTTTCACTACTCTACTCCAGGTTTCTTGAATCTTGAGTCACATTTTCACGCGGGCAGTTTGTGTTGATGTGCGTGAGTGATGCGTCTGATTTCCTTGCTTGCTTGCGTCTGATACTTGCATGCACGACCAATGACGCAAGCAATCGGGACGACTGCAGCAGCGTAGTAGAATGATATATACATCGGATTTTGCTGGGATGGGCATGGGCACGGCTGCTGCTCCTCTCCCCGTATTGGGCGCCGTGGGCAGGGCCAGGCCGGCCGGCGCCAGAGAGGAGGCGCGTCATTAGCCAACTAGTCACCCAAGTGTTGCTAAATGGGACTAAAGGCCATATTTTAGTCAAGTTGTCTCACCTTTAGTCACTTTAAAGCTTAAAACACCCTAACTGAAAGACTTCTTTTAGTCTCTCTTAGTCCACCAAATCAAAGGGGAGTGCCTAAACTTTAGGAGATGTTTGGGTGACTAAACTTTATGAGCTGTGAACCAAGGGCCTTAATCTATGCCCGTTAATAAACCGGGAAAATTTCTATAGTTTTCGCTCAAATTTTTTTCCTCCACCCTACTAATCCGCCTCGGTCTCGTCATCGCTCGGAAGACCGTCGTTTGGCGACCAAAGAACGAGGAGTTGAAGGAGGAATTAGAAACAAATAACGGGGTTCCAGATGTAAAGATACCAGAGACAAAGAAATAGTAAAAGGGCTTAAACGGTATTAGAAATAAATTTAATGTTCCTAATGCAAAACTTCCTTTTTTCTTTTTTTTTCTTTTTTCGCTTGGACCTGTTGTGGTGAGTCTCGAATTCAGCCCTAGGCTGGGCTGGCTGCGCATTGGTCTGGCCAAAGCCCATGGCCTAGCCGCATAGTAGTCTTTTTCTTTTCTTTTCTGGTTTCTTTTTTTTTTCTTTTCAACCAGTTGAGAATTCTAAATTTCCTCAAAAAAAGTTGAGAATTCTAAAAATCATACAAAATTACAAAAAAAAAACAAACCAGTTTTTTTCTACATTCCCTTTGACTAGGGCTACACAGTAAACATATATAAATCTTGTGCTTTAGTATAAACTATAAAGATTTTGTTGTATCTATAGGTCTATGCATTTATGTAGATAATTTTTTCAATCTTTTACGCATTGTAGCTAATTATATGTATATTAAAGAACCAATTTCAACCTCTTTTTTGGCCACCTTCCCCTAACTACCGGATAGCGCAACGTCTTTCGTCCGGATGTCCAAGATGAATTGGGTTGTATAACCTATGCTCATGCGAGTTAGGTCAACTCACATCTAGCGCGAAATGGAGTTTGGTTCCAAGATGAATTGGGTTGTATATATATGATGGGGACTCATCAGCCATACTTATACAAGTTAGAACAACTCACGTCTAAAGATGACTATATATGTTGAATGTGAGCCAACGATGAGAACTTAAACTTGGTCCAGGAATTGGAGGGTCCGCTAGCTTAAACTTGGTCTGGGTAATTGGAGGGTCGCCAGAGGCCAGATCCGGACGCAGCCAATGACTAGCTGGCGCGGCTGGGGATAGACCTAGGGAAGAAAGCGCCGGCTTTGGTGCAATTGAAACCCCCACCCTAATCCTAAATGGTGCGAACACATATCGCCAATCAGTAGCTGGTGGTAGGTTGTCAGTGGTCGTGCTCGACCTAAATCGATATAAGGAGCTGGGACTAAGAAAGTACACATATGACGAAAAAACCCAGAGAGAGGAGGAAACAACTTGCTATTGAATATGGGAAGTTAGTTGGAGAAGAATTTTAACAACTTATTTGTAACTTGGCGAGCGAGTGTGAAAATTGTCTCTGTTCGTGCCACTGGCAACGCAATATATAGATTATTCTCCGTTGCAACGCACGAGCATGTTTGCTAGTAATACTAAAGAGGTGAAATTTCCAGCTATTTTTTTGTCCACCTCCCTCTAACTACTGGATAGTAGATCGTGTCTTTCGTCTAGATTTATATGGTCCATCGTCATATGAGTTAGGACAGTCGTGTCTAGCAATAATCGATACAGAGTTTGGTTTCAAGATGTATTGAGTCATGTCCTTTGGACCTCAATATGTGACCCAGACTAATGAGGCGACAACTCGTCAATTTGTGAGAGAAAAACACTGTAGTGTTGGTGAAATAAGACGGATTATAAGACAAACGAATAGGACATAGTCATGCAAGAGTCAGTTGTCTCTAGAATCCATATCCAAAACAAATCCGTAATAAAAAAAGAGAGAAGGAAAAGAGAAATAGTCCAAATAAATAAATCTCCAAATCCAATCGAAAAGGAGCTTCTCTAATCAAAACAAAAAAAGAGCAAAAGAATTTCCATCAGATTACCAATGAAAGAGCTCGCCTCGATCTTCTGCAACCCCATAAATCACAATGTCCCCCCTGCCATGGATCTGTCAGCTCTAACCATGGATCTGCAACGTGCAACATGCATCAGCTTGTTCGGCTGGCTGGTAGCTGATGACTGGTGCTGATTTATTGTGAGAGAAAATACTGCTGGTCGGTAGGTAGCCGGTGGCCAGTGCTCATTTGATGGAGCTAGAGGCGAGGCGAGACTCCACGTGAGATGAACCTATCGCGTGAAAAGGATCAGAGCCGAGACACGCGTCTAGAACTAGGAGACCTCTGGCATGCCCCGTCGTGTCGTGCTTGAGGCGCGAGACTGAGAGGTTGCTGAGGAAGCGGCGGCCCATGGGCTCGTCTACCGTCTCGGCGACTCCTCCCCAAGGTGTGACGCACGGAGCAGGCAGTGGCCACACCAACAGTGCCGGAGCGTGGGATTAAACAAGCAAGGCTTAATTATTTTGTACAAATTAATCTAAAGGAAAATTTTGCTGCTTTAGTTTGTTTTCTTATCATCTTGTCTTACTTGAAATTATTTGTTGCGTATAGCAAAGGAAAGATTAGCATTCGTATCTTAGTATCTATCAACCTTTGTTTCCACTTTAATTAGCATATTATATTATATTATATTATATTATATTATATTATATTATATTATATTATATTATATTATATTATATTATATTATATTATATTATATTATATTATATTATATTATATTATATTATATTATAACTGGTACTCCCTCCATTTTAAATTATAAGGCATTCCAAGAATCTTGAAGAGTCAAAACATCTTAAGTTTAACCAAAATTATGGAGAAAATTACAAAAATTTATAACATCAAATAGGTATACTATGAAAATATAATTAATGAAGAATCTAATAATACTTAATTGGTGTCATAAATATATTATCTTATCATATAAATTTGGTCAAACTTGAGATCCTTTAACTCTTCAAGATTCTTGGAATGTCTTATAATTTGGGATGGAGGGAGTACATGGTAAAGTGTTGGCAGATAAGAGGGGGCAATGGCCCAGTTTCGCCTCTGAGGCGCTCCGGCAGTGCACACCAGGGCTATCGCCGACAAATAATGAGGAGTTCAGGTTTAAGATGTACTTCCTCCGATTAAGAAAGAATGCAATCTTACAATTCAAATTTTGTCTCTCAAAGAATGCAAACCTACAAACTTGGAGCCATCTCCACCGCATATTCCTACCTTCTAGTATATTCCTACAAGTTTGGTGCTATCTCCACCACATATACAAGGGCATTTTGGTAATTTCGTTAGCTGCCTCGGTATACGTGTTTGGTCCTACAATTGCGTTCTTTTTTAGACGGAGGGAGTACTCCTACTGTGGGCTGTGGGCGGATGGCAACATGCAAGTGGAAAAGATGTCATGCCCCATATGCTAGCTACGTACCAATCAAAGTAGCATTAGAGGTCCCGCACCCGTGTGTGACAAGCTTTTGTTTGGAAGAGAAAGAACGAGAACGAGAAGCTGAAGCATAATGGATAATATAATGAATGTTTGTGCTCAAACATGTGAGCTGGTGATCCCTCCCGATCCACTCATCCACGGACGTGAATTTGATTATCGGCACTGCTAGCGCCCAGACGCTCGGATCCGGGTGCTAGCATCCAGACGCGCCGCTGGAGAAGGATTCCAGCCTGCCCCCGCTGAAAGTCCCTAGTTTGGTTTTGGCTAATTGATGAAACCTAGGACTAACCTTTGTATCTAAGTTGATGATTTAGATAAAGGTGGTCATTGAATATGAGACATGACATTGACTCATATGACCAAAATGGTGAAGACCAAGATGAAGCTTGGTTCGATGGACCGGTTATGAAGGTGAAGGGCAAGTCGAGGCTTCGAAGCGAAGGACCATGCGATGGTGAAGCTTGAGCATGACTTGGCGCCGACGGACCGATGCAACGGTGAAGAGCAAGTGAAGTCAAGGTCAATGGATCGAGACGGTCATGTGATGATATGAAGTGGATCATATCATTTCGAGAAACAAAATGAGCTCAAGGCAAAGGTATAACCATAGGGCCATTTTGTTTTGTACTCAAGACACCATAGAGGGTGTGAGTGGTTTAGGGTCGATAGCCGAACTATTAAGAGGGGAAGTCTGATCGGTTATTCGGCACACGGGTGCCACTAGGTGAATTCATGAAGTGCATTGCATGTAGGACCTAGTGAGCTAACTGGAAAACCTTTGAAAATGATTGAGAAAAAGCTAACACACAAGCACATGGAGATGTACACTTGATGGTGTTGGCACATTTGCAAAGGTGGCGTTGGTCGTGATGTGGTTTGCGGGTAGAGAGGGGTTTGGGTTCCTCTCTCCCTCCCGCCGAGCTTGCGAGCGCGGGATTCAGGCGATTTTGAGGAAATGAAATGCCTATTTTCCACTACGCCGGAAGTCAGAAAAGAAACAGAGGCGAACGGAGGTCACAGAGGAACAGTGCATGGCGAAGGGCTGAGCGGACGCGCGGCGTATCCGGTCACACGCGATCAAACGCGTCCGGTCGCGAAGGGTGCTTACTGGAGTCCGACCGGACGCTGGCTCTGTCGCGTCCGATCGTTGCGTGGAGCGCGTCCGGTTGTTGCGTTGCGGGTGCGCGACATTGTGCGTTCGGCGCGTCCGGTCGGTTGAGCAGCGGGTCCGGTCGCGCGGTGACCGTTGGTACACTGTGTCGACCATTGAAATCAGATGATCGCTTTTGAATTCGAGGGACACATGGACGGCGCAGGGCGACCGAACGCGGTGAAGCGCGTCCGGTCAGTTTTGACCGGCGCGTCCGGTCGCTTGCGAAAAACGCCCAGTGGATTGCTAACGGCTCTGTTTGTTTGGGGTGCTTATAAATTCGTGTTGGCCAGCCCTTGGGGAGCTCTCTTGGCATTTCTAACACTCTTGTGCATCCTTTGAGCTAAAGCTTCTCCTCCCACTCATCTCTCTTGCTTGATTGCAAATCAAAAGTGAGATTGAGTAATCCCAAAGTGCATTGCATAGCTTGAGGGCATCTAGTGGCACTTGTGGGTGGTTTAACCGGTGGATTTCTTGTTACTTTTGGAGAGTACCGCTCCTAGCCGGCTTGGAGATTGTTGGAGGCGTTGGCAAGAGAAGGTGATTGTTCTTGGCCACCTCCGGTTGATTGTGAGAGGTTCTTGTGCTTTCCTCGGCGGGACGCCAAAAGCAACTCTAGTGGAATACGCGTGTCATTGAGTTACCTCACTTGAGAGTGGTGTCTTATGGTGCCTTGCGGGGCGTGCCTTGAGGGGCAAGTGACTTGAGGGTCACACCGGGAAACCATCTAAGTGTTGGTCGACACAACCGGTGACGTAGCTTATCGGTGCACAAGTGAACACCGGGTGAACAAAAATATTGTGTCTCTTGTTTCCCGGTAATTGGTCTTCATATTGTGTTGTTGTCAATATTGATTGATTGTATATCATCTTGGTGATTGGCAACATCTTCACTCCACCATCGGTATAAGATTCACAATCCTCTCTCTTGCATTTACATTTACTAGATTATCTTGTGTAGCTCTAGTAGTAGCTTTGCTAGTAGTGTTGTTATCTTGCTCTCTAATGTAAAATTAGTGACATAGCACTTGTGTGAACTAGAGATCATAATCTACTAGACTTGTGGATAGGAGGCTTGCATCACAACACTTGGCTAAGCAAAACTCGCTTTACGCCGTTTGTTATTCTAACAAGTTTGCTTAGTGGTATTTATAGAATTTTTATAGGCTATTCACCCCCTTTAGCCATCTAGGACCTAACAAGTGGTATCGGAGCCGTGGTCACCATTTTAATCAAGGCTTAACATCCTTCGGTGTGAAAAATGGCTCAAATTGTGTTCAATCATGTTGGAGGCAAGCCACCGTTCTTTGATGGTGTTAGTTCTTTTGCTCATTGGAAGAGAAAAATGACAATGTACCTTGGCTCTATTCATGAGAGAGTATTGCAAGTCACTGAGAATAATTTTGCTATCACTGATCCCGATCATCTCACCGATGAAGATAGAGCAAATAGAACATGCAATATAATGGCTCTCAATACACTTTATAATGGTATTGACACAAAAGTATTTGAGGGCATCAAGGATTTAGAATTGGCAAATGAAGTATGGACAAGGTTGAGTGAAACATATGAGGGTACCACGGTTGTGAAGAGTGCCAAGCTATATGGGCTCAAGAGTGAGTTTGAGAACTTCAAGATGAAAGAAGAAGAAACAATCTTAGAAATGTTTCATAGATTGCAAGTCATTGTGAATGATCTCAAGAGCTTAGGGCACAAGACACAAGACCAAGATTTTTGCCACAAGTTTTTGTTGAGCTTACCAAGAAGATTCAAAATGTTGATCATGATGCTACAAAGAGATGGGCTTGATGCAATGAAGCCCAATGATTTGCTTGGAGAAGTTTTGACCTTTGACAAGTATGATCAAGATGTTGATGAGAAGGAGAAGGAGGAAGAAAAGAAGAAGAAGACCGTGGCATTCAAGGCCACCTCCTCAAAGGGCAAAGCTTCAATTCAAGAAGAAGATGACAACGAAGAAGAAGAAGGATTGGAAATTGATGATGAGGCACTTGCTCTAGTTGTCAAGAATATTGGCAAGATGTTTATCAAAAGAAGAGGCTTCAAAAGAGAAGTGGCAATTTCAAGAGCAATGAGCAACAAAGGAAGTGCTTCAATTATGATAGCACCGAACATCTTCAAGCCGAATGTCCCTATGACAAGAAAAAGAACAACAAGAGGAGCAAGTTTGAGAAGAAAAAGAGAGAAGCCAAGATGACTTTCAAGAAGGGCAAGAATAGAGCCTATGTGGTCACTTGGGAAAGTAATGATGATGAAGAAGAAGAAGAATCATCATCCAACAAGGCTCTTGCTTCCATTGCTATCAACAAGAAGCCATCACTATTCGGTTCATCCTCTTCATGCTTCATGGCCAAGGAAACTAAGGTATTATATGATGAGAGTGATAACGAAAGTGAAATGGAATATGCTCATGATAGTGATAATGATAATGAAAATGATGATGATGAACCAACTAAAGAACAACTATATGACTTGATGCAACAAACTAGAGACATAGCTATTGCCAAGGACAAGGAGGGTAAAAAACTTTCAATGAAAGTAGCAATACTTGAGAAAGTCCTTAGTGAGCTTAAGACCACTCATGAGAGTCTAGTGGAAGACCATGAGGATCTTAGTAAGGCTCATTCCAAGCTTGAAAAAGCTCACTCATTGCTACTTGAGCAACAAGCAAAGGAGGAGGTTGTTGTATCATGTGATATAGGCATTACATGTGATATAATTGATGAATCCTTTTATGAACCTATCATCATGTCAAATGCTAACCCTTCTTGTAGCTTTTCATCCACCACCACCGACTCTACCTTCACTACTAGTGATGGTTTCACTCGTGATGCCTCACTAATGGTTGAGAATGAGACTCTTAAGAAAGAGGTGGATGAGCTCACTCACGCCCTAGGCAAGGCCTATGGTGGTGAGGCCCGCTTGCTTAAGTGCTTGGGTAGCCAAAGGTTCTCTCTTAACAAAGAGAGATTAGGCTACACCCCCAAGAAAGGCAAGTTGGCCTTTGCAATTCCAAAGCCTAGCTTTGTGAAGGGCAATGGTCGGTTTTGCAATAGATGCAAGCAAGTTGAACACCTAGAGCATAATTGCAATAAAAAGAACCAAAGCAAGAACCTTGTTAATGCTATACCTTTTGATTCTTGCTATGTGCTTACCAAGAGTGTGAAGGGTGTGCAAGCTAAGTTTATTGGTACACCAATTGTGGGCCCAAAGAAGAAGGCTATTTGGGTACCAAAGAGCTTAGTTAATAACTGTAACACCCGAAAATATGTGTTGTGTATTAGAAAATGCAAAGTGGTAAAATAGTTAATTATGAGTTTTAATGAGTGCCAAAAATAATTTTTTTATCTATTGCTTTGATGAATGATTAGAGACCATAGACGCATAGAGCTCATCGAGCACATTCCGTTTGACTACCTATACACGTTGTTTGGATTTTGGATTATAAAACTAGAGCTATCGCAAGGTTTATAAAGTAAAAATAAATAGTGTGCTTGGTTACTGTAGTGTCACGGCTACAGTAAAGGGCCTTTGCCTTTTCCCTTCTTACCCAAAAAAACCTAATCCTTTGTTCCCTTGAGGAGCCACCACCGCTGCCGTCTCATATTCACAATAGGAGGAGGAGAACGCAAAAGAGAGAAGAAGAGAGGGAGAGAAACCTAGGGCTTGACCGTCTTTCATCATCGTATTGTTCCTTCTCAAAAACCGGTCAGTCACCTTCTCCTCTCCTTTTCCCCTCGATCCATCCTTCCCCTCGCTGTTCTCGATGGCGGTGCCATACGTGGTGTAGATCAAATCAACACGAGGGGCAACAGTGGGAATCGCTGCAAAAAAGAAGGGGGAATGGGAGGTCAATCATTGCGGATCTTCTTGATACTCACTGATTGGGGTAAGATCTCACTTTACCCCAGAGTTTTGATGTGAAATTTATGCTAGGGTTCACGAATTTGATGGATTACTTGACGGGGTTAGGGTTCTTATCTCGTAATTAAGCCCTACTGTGTTTTCAGATTCTGCAGTTGTTGGTTATGTGCTGTTTACATCTTCTTTTATGTGCTATAAAATCATGGGAAAATTATAATGTGTTAGTATACTTCAGTATCTTTGTTTTGGTGTAAAGATCACCTTTGTAGCACTTGTGGTTTAGCAGATATGGTCGTTGTTTGATGATGCATTTGTTCTGTCAAAAATTTGGACATAGCTAGATGCATTCAGTTTTATGTTATCATACGTTCATAATCTCATAAAATGATCTAAATGAATGTTGTAGGTAATTTCATAAGCTTTCCATATTGTTGAAGATCACAAGTTTTGGATCAGTAAATCTCCAGTTATGTATGTTTTAGTGGTCTACTGTTGTTCTGTCATCAGAAATGTTCAGTTAGATTCTTGGTTTGTTATGAGTATCTTTCAGTCCTTAAAATCTAAAGCTTATAACATGAAAGTTGTATAACATTAGTTAATATTTCAATATTGGTAAATCTTATAATTTTTGAATTAGTATATCTCTAATTATGAATTTTAGAAGCTTGCTATCCTGTTTTTGTCGTCAGAAAAGTTCAGTTAAGTTCAGAGGTTGTTTATGCTGTCTTGGAGATCTCATATGCTAGATTGTTTTGTATAAAAGTTGTAGATAATGGTGTTTTACATATTCTGTATAAGTTTCATAATTTTTGAACATGTAATTTATCTACACCAAAAATGTGAAGCATGGTTGCTGCAGTTGGTGGGTTGTTTGGTCGCTGTTTTGAGGGAAACGATAGCGCAAGCCATATGATTGCTTTATGTGTTATTTGTGAATGTTTGTATGAGTTTATATTCTGAGGTGATAATGTTTGAACAGGTGGTGTGCCTTTGGATCGTTCTTAGCACACGTTTTTGCATCGCTGACTCGAGGCAAGTAAACGTAGCGGTGGTTTGCTATAGCTTGACATGTTATTTAATCTATCTACACTTTGCCATAACATTAACTATATCAAGATAATATCTAAGAATGAATTCACTTCTCCCTTTATAAAGTAACTTATATATGATCTACATTGTTGAATATTTTATCATTTATCTATCGTCATGAGGTAAGTGCTATGAATTACAATGGTGGATGTATGTGGCATATGTGGTAAGTATTTCTGTGGTTGCATCATGTCATTGCATCATATTGCATTGCATAGCATTCGTGGATGTCGCCGCTTGCTGGCCGTGACCGTACCGGTACAGCATCGTACGTTGCCCGAGGAGGGGTACGATGCAGCTTCATACCTTGTTGGGTATGGAGGCAGTGGACATGCATATGCATTGCATCTGCACTCTCTCTGAGGTTTACTTGCATTGAAGTTGTGGATATGAGGAGTTTCTTTCATTTGAAGAGGTGGTTTATTTATTGAATATCATGATGTTGTTTACTCCTTTATGCTGTTGTCATTGGATAAATAATTTGATTATGAATTATTAATTTCTTATGATGTCATATCTTCGACATTTAAATCGATGCTTAATTAACTTGTAGTTTGAATGATATGATCAAGTAGTTTGCTTGCTGAGATTTATTCTCACCCCTTTTATCTTTCCAGGTGCAAGTTTGTATGCTTGCTTGGATGCTTTGCTTGCTTGAAGGGATGGGATTAGCGACACCGCTTCACTATTTCACCTACATTTAGACATAATAATGACAAATCTTGGCTTGCTATAATAAACTTAGTTTATCTTCATGGTGATCCTTCATGGTTTAATAAAAATATTTAAGTTGAAGCTTTACTTAATTATAGTTTTATTCTTGTTGTCGCTTCCGTGGTTTAATTTGATGTTGGATTTTTGTTGCTGAGTTTTATACTCGGGCACGAGGGAAGGGACATTAGTGACATCTTAGGCTTTTGTGGTGCCTGGGGTGTTACAGTTGGTATCAGAGCATGCATTAGATTCTCGGAAAAGGCAAGATTTAAAATGACACACTTGCACATCTAGGATGGGTATGGGTTTGTATATCTTACATGCCTTTTGAGATTGAGGTGCTTTTGTTTAACTTCCTTGATTTTTATGTTGTATATCATTACTTTTGTTAATTATTAGTGAAGTGTAAATTTTATTTGTTTAGCTTATATCTAGTTTAATTGATCTTAGTGTGTCATGTACTGGTTGAAATACGATTTTTATCCATATCAGTTATGCTTACCTTTATATACTTGTCTAGTTTTCACCATGATGTTTGCTCATAATTGTACCATTAAAGTGTTGTAGTTTCTTCTTGAGTGGTGAAGATGGTGAATTGTTCCATTTATTTTGTTGATAGCAAAGAAACCCGTAGAGTAGCTATAGTCTGGTAGTGCAGATGGGTGGAGTGGAGGGCCCTCACAATGCCTTTTTCTGCACTACTAAGTGAGGATTACCTGAGAGGTAGGTTGCGTCCCAACTATCCATATTCGAAGGAAATAGCAGAGTGACGGGTGGATTGGCCCCCATGTCGTGCACTCTAGCTATTTTCTCTCGACATATCGGATTGGTGGATCGTTGTGTGAATTGTCCTATATGTGGGTGTTGCGATGATTAAGCCTAAGCCTAGAATGGTTTAGAAATTTTTCCCTTAGAGTACGAGGCAACTTTGTGCCAATCATAGAGGTGTGTTGAGAAGAGTACTTCCAAGGTGGTTTCGTGGGTTAGATGTGGTCATATGCGTTCTACGTAGAATAATCTTGATGTTTAATACATCGTGTCCAAGTGTGAGCTTGTTCTTCAAAATGTTTGGGGGTGAAGTGTCTGCTTGAAGACATGATTTTATTGTGTTCTATGTCATTACTACTTTATTATAAGTTGCCTTAAAGTTGATGTTTTTGTTTTGAGAAGGTTTTGGGTTAACTAAGTGGAGAAATGTATCAGCTCTAGAAGTCATATTTGTTGGTTAATGCATGAATAGAAAGTTGGAGTTGGTTGATTTAGGCCTTACATTTTGTTTTTGCGAACCTATCATGCTTAATATGATGTTTATATTCTTTGAAGATGTGAAGTTGTCTCGTTTGGTTCCTAAGTTGTGGGTGTTGTTTGATTGAAGTGATCTCGTTCTTTATGTGTGTGCTTATTATATCATTTTCTTGGCTACAATATTTGGCTCTACCAATCCGTGTAGGTGGCTTCATGTCTTGGCAACACTTTTTAACTTGTGTGGTACTTATCTTTCTAGCTCATACGAGTGTTGTCGTTTGTTAGTGTTGTTGTGGTCCATTTGGTTTGATCTAGAGAATTCGGGGATGAATTCTTTTAAGGAGGGTAGAATGTAACACCCGAAAATATGTGTTGTGTGTTAGAAAACGCAAAGTGGTAAAATAGTTAATTATGAGTTTTAATGAGTGCCAAAAATAATTTTTTTATCTATAGCTTTGATGAATGATTAGAGACCATAGACGCATAGAGCTCATCGAGCACATTCCGTTTGACTACCTATACACGTTGTTTGGATTTTGAATCATAAAACTAGAGCTATCGCAAGGTTTATAAAGTAAAAATAAAAGTATGCTTGGTTACTGTAGCATCATGGCTACAGTAAAGGGCCTTTGCCTTTTCCCCTTCTTACCCAAAAAAACCTAATCCTTTGTTCCCTTGAGGAGCCACCACCGCTGTCGTCTCATATTCACAATAGGAGGAGGAGAACGCAAAAGAGAGAAGAAGAGAGGGAGAGAAACCTAGGGCTTGACCGTCGTTCATCATCGTATTGTTCCTTCTCAAAAACCGGTCAGTCACCTTCTCCTCTCCTTCTTTTCCCCTCGATCCATCCTTCCCCTCGCTGTTCTCGATGGCGGTGCCATACGTGGAGTAGATCAAATCAACACGAGGGGCAACGGTGGGAATCACTGCAAGAAAGAAGGGGGAATGGGAGGTCAATCATTGCGGATCTTCTTGATACTCACTAATTGGGGTAAGGTCTCACTTTACCCCAGTGTTTTGATGTGAAATTTATGCTAGGGTTCACGAATTTGATGGATTACTTGACGGGGTTAGGGTTCTTATCTCGTAATTAAGCCCTACTGTGTTTTCAGATTCTGCAGTTGTTGGTTATGTGCTGTTTACATCTTCTTTTATGTGCTATAAAATCATGGGAAAATTATAATGTGTTAGTATACTTCAGTATCTTTGTTTTGGTGTAAAGATCACCTTTGTAGCACTTGTGGTTTAGCAGATATGGTCGTTGTTTGATGATGCATTTATTCTGTCAAAAATCTAGACATAGGTAGATGCATTCAGTTTTATGTTATCATACGTCCATAATCTCGTAAAATGATCTAAATGAATGTTGTAGGTAATTTCATAAGCTTTCCATATTGTTGAAGATCACAAGATTTGGATCTGTAAATCTCCAGTTATGTATGTTTTAGTGGTCTGCTGTTGTTCTGTCATCAGAAATGTTCAGTTAGATTCTTGGTTTGTTATGAGTATCTTTCAGTCCTTAAAATCTAAAGCTTATAACATGAAAGTTGTATAACATTAGTTAATATTTCAATATTGGTAAATCTTATAATTTTTGAATTAATATATCTCTAATTATGAATTTTAGAAGCTTGCTATCCTGTTTTTGTCGTCAGAAAAGTTCAGTTAAGTTCAGAGGTTGTTTATGCTGTCTTGGAGATCTCATATGCTAGATTGTTTTATATAAAAGTTGTAGATAATGGTGTTTTACATCTTCTGTATAAGTTTCATAATTTTTGAACATGTAATTTATCTACACCAAAAATGTGAAGCATGGTTGCTGCTGTTGGTGGGTTGTTTGGTCGCTGTTTTGAGGGAAACGATAGCGCAAGCCATATGATTGCTTTATGTGTTATTTGTGAATGTTTGTATGAGTTTATATTCTGAGGTGATAATGTTTGAACAGGTGGTGCGCCTTTGGATCGTTCTTAGCACACGTTTTTGCATCGCTGACTCGAGGCAAGTAAACGTAGCGGTGGTTTGCTACAGCTTGACATGTTATTTAATCTACCTACACTTTGCCATAACATTAACTAAATCAAGATAATATCTAAGAATGAATTCACTTCTCCCTTTATAAAGTAACTTATATATGATCTACATTGTTGAATATTTTACCATTTATCTATCGTCATGAGGTAAGTGCTATGAATTACAATGGTGGATGTATGTGGCATATGTGGTAAGTATTTCTGTGGTTGCATCATGTCATTGCATCATATTGCATTGCATAGCATTCGTGGATGTCGCCGCTTGCTGGCCGTGACCGTACCGGTATAGCATCGTACGTTGCCCGAGGAGGGGTACGATGCAGCTTCATACCTTGTTGGGTATGGAGGCAGTGGACATGCATATGCATTGCATCTGCACTCTCTCTGAGGTTTACTTGCATTGAAGTTGTGGATATGAGGAGTTTCTTTCATTTGAAGAGGTGGTTTATTTATTGAATATCATGATGTTGTTTACTCCTTTATGCTGTTGTCATTGGATAAATAATTTGATTATGAATTATTAATTTCTTATGATGTCATATCTTCGACATTTAAATCGATGCTTAATTAACTTGTAGTTTGAATGATATGATCAAGTAGTTTGCTTGCTGAGATTTATTCTTACCCCTTTTATCTTTCTAGGTGCAAGTTTGTATGCTTGCTTGGATGCTTTGCTTGCTTGAAGGGATGGGATTAGCGACACCGCTTCACTATTTCACCTACATTTAGACATAATAATGATAAATCTTGGCTTGCTATAATAAACTTAGTTTATCTTCATGGTGATTCTTCATGGTTTAATAAAAATGTTTAAGTTGAAGCTTTACTTAATTATAGTTTTGTTCTTGTTGTCGCTTCCGCGGTTTAATTTGATGTTGGATTTTTGTTGCTAAGTTTTATACTCGGGCACGAGGGAAGGGACGTTAGTGACATCTTAGGCTTTTGTGGCGCCTGGGGTGTTACACTAATCTACAAGGACCCAAGCAAAAGTGGGTACGTAAGCTTCATTGACTTGCTTATAGGTCAATTACAAAGCCAGAGGAAGACATTGAATTATTGATAGTGGGTGCACTCAACACATGACTGGTACATCAAGAATGTTTGACTCAATCAATGACAATGATAGTGGTGTTGATTCTATCACATTTGGCAATAACAAGATAGGCAAGGTTATTGGCTTGGGCAAGATTGCAATATCAGATGATATGAGTATCTCTAATGTGTTGCTAGTTGAAAGCTTGGATTTCAATCTTCTATCCGTGGCACAAATATATGATCTAGGATAGAAATGCATCTTTGGGGTTGATGATGTGGAAGTTATTAGTGTGGATGGTTCAAATGTGGCATTTAAGGGTTTTAGATATGAGAATCTCTACCTAGTTGACTTCAATGCTAAAAAAACTTCTTTGACAACTTGCTTAATTTCCAAATCAAGCATGGGTTAGCTTTGGCATAGAAGGCTTGGTCATGTTGGCATGAAACAATTGAAGAAGCTTACAACTCACAATCTTGTCAATGGTTTGAAAGATATTGAATTTGAGAAGAATAAACTTTGTAGTGCATGTCAAGCCGGGAAGCAAGTTGGAAGCTCACATCCAAAGAAGAGTACAATGAGCACATGCAAAGCATTTGAGTTGTTGCACATGGATCTATTTGTACCAACAACATACACAAGCATAGGTGGCAACAAGTATGGCTTTGTCATGGTGGATGACTTCACAAGATTTACATGGGTATTCTTTCTTAATGACAAAGGTGAAGTGTTTGACACCTTCAAGACATTTCTCACTAGAGTTCACAATGAGTTTGAGATTTGAATCAAGAAAGTGAGAAGTGACAATGAAAGTGAGTTCAAGAATACAAGAATTGAAGAACTTTGTGATCACTATGGCATTGGACATCAATTCTCGACCAAGTACACTCCACAATCAAATGGCCTAGTTGAGAGAAAAAATAGAACATTACTTGATATGGCTAGATGAAAGGTCTTGATGACTAGAGGGGGGTGAATAGCCTTTTAAAATTTTCTACAAAGACAAGCTAAACAAGTTTATCAATACAACAAATAGCGAGATGCGAGTTTTGCTTAGCCTACGGGGTGTTTGCAAGCCACCTATCCAATTCTCAATTCTAGTATAATGACACTCAACCGCACAAGTCAAACCGAGAAGGTAACAACAACTACAACTAGTAAGCTACACAAAAGAGCTACTCTAGCAAAGCTAACTAGCTAGCAAAGATAACTAAGAAAGTAATGCGGAGTTGAGTTAGGAGAGTTTCACCGAGGGGCGAAGTAATGAGCCAACCAATATGATCAACAATGAATACCAAGACAACTGAACACCGGGATCACAATATGAAAGTGATGACACGAAGATTTATCCCGAGGTTCACGTGCTTGCCGGCACGCTAGTCCCCGTTGTGTTCCTCTTCACCACGTGGTTTGGTGGCTAATCGGTCTCACACTGAGCCTCTCAAAAGGCGCCACAAGAACCTACCAAATGGCAAAAGGTTGCAATGACACGAGCAATTTACTAATGTTGCCTTTGGCGCTTCGCCGAGGTAGGCACAAACCCCTCACAATCACCAGAGGTGGCCAAGAACAATTACCAACTCTTGCCAATGCCTCCAAGCTGCTCCAAGCCATCTAGGTGGCGGCAACCACCAAGAGAAACAAGAATCCGTAGCAAATCAACCACCAAGTGCCAACTAGATGCTATCTCACAATGCAAATGCACTTGGATCACTCAATCTCACTTTGAATATGCAAAGAAGCAAGAGAGATGAGTGGGAGGGGAGTTGCTTAGCTCAAAGTGCTCACAAGTATGTCAAATGTCCAAGAGAGAGAGCCTTGAGCCGGCTAATGAGTATTTATAGACGTACCCCTTCGAATATAGCCGTTACGCACTTGAAACAGCCGAAGTCGCGCTGACCGGACGCGCTGGTCGCGCGGACCAAACGCGCCGGTCACACAACGGCTCTTTTGCAAAACACTGACCGGATGCGCTCTATGCAATGACCGGACGCGCTGGGCTCGACCGGACGCGCTGGTCCCGTAACTGACCGGACGCGCTTGTCAAGCCTGAGCAGCGCACAACAAAACAACAACCGGACGCGCTGGAGAACTGACTGGACGCCACAGTGCCCGCATCCGGTTGGAGTCTAGTAAGCTCCCTCAACGACCGGACGCGTCCGGTCGGTCATGACCGGACGCACCACGCGTCCGATCAACAAACTGAAACTCACGCAGACGCTGAACGCTGACCGGACGTGTCTGGTCAAACAGAGACCGCGTCCGGTCCAGCGTCCGGTCACCATTGTGACCTCCGTTCGCTTCCATTCGATTTCTGACTTTCAGCGTAGTGGAAAATAGTCGTTTCAACTCCTCGAAAATGCCTGAACTCTACCACCATCGCAAACGTGCTAACACCACCAAGTGATCACGTCATGTGCGAGTGTGTTAGCATTTTCACAATCATTTTTCGAGGCGTTATTAGTTCTATCCAAATACATATGACATGAAATGCACACCTAGAGGCACTTAGGAGTTTAATAGCCGTGTTATTCCCCTCTTTATAGTACGGCTAACTATCCTATAATGTAACCACACCCACTAGGTGTCTTGGTTACTAAAATACAACCCTTAAGCATATACCTTTGCCTTAATCATGTAAGGTTGCGTCCAAATCCAAGTGTGGCCATCATGATTACCATGTCCATCTTGCCACCAACCTTGGAATGTACTAATCCTCATATGCTACATACAACTTAGGCATAGGATTAGTACTTAGGCATTGTCACTAATTACCAACACCAAACATAGGACTTTCAATCTCCCACTTGTTGGTAATTGGTGACAACCCTTTTACAAAGATATTATGATAAAATTTTGATTGAACCCATGTCACATTGTCCAAGTATATTACAATGTGTAAGAAGTATGGACACGTGATCATGAATTCAAATTGATAGCAATGACTCCCCCTACATGTATGCTATATGTTTAGATTTTGGAAGCATACATGTTAGATAGGAAGGATTAGGAGCATTGACTACCAATAGGTGCTAAGTGTTTTAGATTATAGACCTTTGAAGCGTGATACCATTGGAGTAGTGATAAACACCATCTTAGCACCTTGTGTAGTTAGATACCACTTGAAAAAGCACAAACATAACTAGACACCTCGTGAGATCAACATTATAAGCAAGGCTCTAGTACCACTTTGAAAAACATGAAGCAAAAAAAATCTAACTACTTTCTATTCATGCTAGTACCTCAATATACCATTCAAATTATACTAGCAAGTCACAACACAAGCAATGTATCAGAGAAAAAGAAGTGCATAACTATGCATCATACATATGAAGTGCACATGGAAATGCAACAATCATGTTTAAGAGCTTGCTCCCCCTACTTGTGTGCTCAAAAGTTTTAGTTGATCCCCTTCTTTTATCAATTTTCCCTTTAGGGTTTTCTCCTCCTTTAGAATCTATCTTTGTGAACAACATTTTCTCCCCCTTTGGCACCAATGACCATAAGGGACCAATTTTAGATAGATTATCATGTTGAATGATGGGGTGAGGATCAAGTTTGTGATTTAACCTAGATTGCTTAAATAAATAAAATGCTTCGGTTTGATCCAAGGGCAAGCTTCTTCACACCTCACTAGAAGGGTTATCATGCACCATGTTAAAGCAAATATTTAGACAAGTGATCTAGATTAAACACTTAGGATCACAAGCTACTTAAACAAGTTATATGCTACCACTAGATCATACAAGTCATGGAAACAATAGTGGCACCATATAAACTTCAAATTCATTTGATTTTCATAAATGAGCCTAGAACATAAGAAATCATGACTAGATGCACTAAACATGTCCTTAGTATAGAATGTATGACATGTCAACCAATTATACCTTGGGGCTCGAAGGAGAGGCATGTCATATATGGGGTGCATCAACTCATGTTGGAGAAGTCAATTATGTTCAACTCATTCTTTAGCTTATAAAATCTCTTCTCATCAAGTGGCTTGGTGAATAGATCGGCTAATTGATTTTCGGTGCCCACACTCTCAATAGCAATGTCACCCTTTTGTTGATGATCTCTAATGAAATGATGACGAACATCAATATGCTTTGTTCTTTGATGTTGAATCGGATTGTTGGTTAGCTTCACGGCACTTTCATTGTCACATAGCAATGGCACATTCTTGAAATTGATTCCAAAATCCTTCAATGTTGCTTTCATCCACAAGATTTGTGCACAACAACTACCCGCGGCGATGTATTCGGCTTCGGCGGTAGATAGTGCAATAATATTTTGCTTCTTGGATGACCATGAGACAAGTGATCTTCCCAACAATTGACAAGTCCCAGAAGTGCTCTTTCTCTCCACTTTGTCACCGGCATAGTCGGAATCCGAATATCCAACTAGCTCAAAGCTTGCACCTTTGGGATACCACAATCCAACATCTTGTGTATGCTTCAAATACTTCAATATTCTCTTTGTTGCCTTCAAATGACTTTCTCTTGGTGAGGCTTAAAATCTTGCACACATGCATACACTAAACATCACATTGGGTCTTGATGCCGTCACATAGAGTAGGCTACCAATCATTGATCTATAAAGCTTTTGATCCACCATGTTGCCACTCTTGTCACTATCGAAACTTCCACTAGTGCCCATTGGGGTTGTAATGCCCATTGCATCTTCCATGCCAAACTTCTTGAGCATATCTTTGATGTACTTGGTTTGGCTCACAAATGTTCCTTCCTTGATTTATTTGATTTGAAGTCCAAGAAAGAAACTAAGTTCACCGATCATTGACATTTCAAATTCCTTTGCCATCATTTTTTCAAACTCATCATAATAATCTTGATTGGTTGAACTGAAGATGATATTATCAACATATATTTGCAATACAAACAAGTCTTTCCCAATCTTCTTGGTGAAGAGAGTAGTATCCACTTTGCCCATAATAAATCCTTTGGTTAGCAAGAAGTCCCTCAATCTTTCGTACCATGCTCTAGGTGCTTGCTTCAATCCATACAAAGATTTTCTCAATTTGTAGACATGATTGGGTTTCTTGTCATCTTCAAAACCAGGAGGTTGCTGCACATACACCTCCTCTTGAATGTACCCGTTGAGAAATGCACTCTTCACATCCATTTGATATAGCTTGATATTATGAGCACAAGCATAGGCAAGTAAGATCCTAATTGCTTCCAATCTTGCAACCGGGGCATAAGTTTCACCAAAGTCAAGACCCTCTATTTGTGTGTAACCTTGAGCCACTAGTCTTGCTTTGTTCCTTACTACTATTCCATCTTGATCTTGCTTATTGCGAAAGACCCATCTTGTTCCAATGACATTGTGATCCTTAGGCCTCTCAACTAGTTCCCATACTTCATTTCTCTTGAAGTTGTTGAGCTCTTCATGCATTGCATTTACCCAATCCGGATCTCTCAATGCTTTATCAATGTCCTTGGGTTCTTCCATTGACATAAAAGAAGAGTGAGCACAAAATGATGCCAATCTTGATCTAGTTTGAACTCCCCTTTGTATGTCACCAATGATGGAATCCAATGGATGGTCTCTTGCAATGTTAGTTGGTTGAAGCACTTGGACTTGATTGCTTGGATGTTGATGTTGATCATAAGTTGGAGATGATGAACTAGCCACTTGTTGATCTTATTGCACTTGAGATAATGTACTAGCTTGATTTTGTATTAGAGACCCACTAGCTTGTGTAATTGGACTTTGGATCACTTGATCTTTGTTGTTATCCACATCAATCACTTGCTTTGGCCTAATATCACCAATATCCATTTCTTTCATAGCATTGGTCAATTGAGTTCCTCTCACATCATCCAAGTTATTTTCCTCATCTTGAGAGCCATTTGTTTCATCAAACTCAACATCATGAACTTCCTCAAGTAAACCACTAGCCAAATTCCAAACTCTATAAGCTTTGCTAGTAGTAGAGTAACCAAGTAAGAATCCTTTATCACATTTCTTCTCAAACTTACTCAATCTAGAGCCCTTCTTCAAGACGTAGCATTTGCAACCAAATACCCGAAAGTATGCAATGTTGGGCTTTCTTCCATTTAAGATCTCATATGGTGTTTTCTCTAGAAACTTATGGCAATAGAGGCGGTTGCTATAGAAGCAAGCCGTGTTGATTGCTTCGGCCCAAAATGAATGACTCACATTATACTCATTTAACATTGATCTTGCCATATCAATCAAAGTTCTATTCTTTCTCACAACTAGGCCATTAGATTGAGGTTTATACTTGGCCGAGAATTGATGCTTGATTCCAAGCTCCTCACATAGCTCATCAACTCTTATGTTTCTAAACTCACTTCCATTGTCACTTCTCACTTTCTTGATTGTGGTCTCAAACTCATTTTATACTCTCTTGATGAACTTCTTAAATATGTCAAATACATCACTCTTGTCCACAAGAAAGAATACCCTTGTGTATCTAGTGAAATCATCCACAATCACAAAGCCATACTTGTTGCCACCTATGCTTGTATATGTAGTTGGTCCAAATAGATCCATGTGTAACAACTCAAATGCCTTGGAAGTACTCATAATGCTTTTCAATGGATGAGTGTTGCCTACTTGCTTTCCGGCTTGACATGCACTACATAGCTTATCTTTCTCAAATGTGACATCCTTCAAGCCTCTAACTAAGTCATGTTTCACTAACTTGTTCAATTGCTTCATGCCAACATGACCAAGTCTTCTATGCCATAACCAACCCATACTTGATTTGGTGAGCAAGCATGTTGAAAGTTGAGTGTCACTAGCATCGAAATCAACCAAGTATAGATTCTCATATCTAAAACCTTTGAAGATCAAATTGGAGCCATCAACACTAACTATCTACACATCATCAACACCAAATATGCACTTGAAACCTAGATCACACAATTGAGCAACCGAGAGAAGATTGAAGTTCAACTTTTCAACTAAGAGCACATTGGAAATGCTATGATCATTTGAGATTGCAATCCTTCCAAGAGCCTTCACATCACCCTTGCTATTGTCACCAAATGTGATACTATCAATGCCACTATCATTTGATTTGAGAGAGTTGAACATTCTTGAATCAACGGTCATATGTTGAGAGCACCCACTATCAAGCACCCAATACCTTCCTCCGGCCTTGTAATTTACCTACAAAATAAATTAATATTTCTTAGGTACCCATACTTGTTTGATTCCTTGGAGGTTAGTAACTAAGCTCTTTGGTACCCAAATGGCCTTCTTCTTTGGACCTACAATTAGTGTACCAATAAACCTAGCATGCACACCTTTCTCACCCTTGGTAAGTACATAACAAGAATCAAAAGGAATGTAATCCATTTTAGCATAAACTTGTTATTGTTCTTGTTCATTTTATTACAATTAATCTCTAGATGCCCAACTTGCTTGCATCTATTGCAATAACGACCATTGCTCTTCACAAAGCGAGACTTTGGAGTAGTAAAGGCCGCCTTGTTCTTCTTGGGAGTATAGCCCAAACCCTCTTTGTTAAGAGAGAACCTTTGGCTACCCAAGCATTTTAGCAAGCGGGCATCCCCACCATAAGCATTGCCTAATGCGCGGGTGAGATCACCCACCTCTCTCTTGAGAGTCTCATTCTCAATCACAAGTGATGAATCACTAGTAGTAGAGATAGAGTTGGTTGTGGTGGATGATGATGAGCTACATGAAGCATTAGTAGGACTAACAAATAAAGAATCATCAATAATATCACATGTTAGTCCAATATCACAAGTGATAATCACTTGCTCCTCCTTAGCTTCCTTCATGAACTTCTCCAACTTGAGATCCTTTTCCTTGATGAGCTCAAGTAGAGTGGAGTGGGCTTCCTTAAGCCTAGTGTGAGAAACTTCAAGGTCCTCGTGGTCTTCCTTTAGACACTCACGAGAGGCCTCTAGCTCATCAAAGGATTTCCTAAGAGCTTTGAGCTCTTGTTCAATTCCTTTGCACTCCTTACTCTTTTTGAGAGCAACAAGCTCCTCCATCAAGGCATCATTTTCATTGCTCTTGGCAATAAGCTCTTGTTCTAAGATTTTGTATTTCTTGGTTGTCCTCTTGTAGCCCTTGCTCATTTGATCTATTATGCCTAATAGATCATCCTTGGAGTAGTCCTCATCCTCCTCCTCATCACTCCTACAACCATCACTAGCACAAGAATCATCATCACTATCATCATATTTTACCTTGGTAGGCTTGGCCATAAGACATGTCGATGTAGTGTCGAAGATGGATGACTTATTGGAGAGGGCGATGCTTGCAATGGCTCACCGAGTGGTCCTCTCATCATCACTAGAGCTTTCATCATCATCACTATCGGAGTTGTCACTATCCCAAGTGACCACATAACCACCACCCTTCTTCTTCTTGTTGATAGTGAAGCTCTTCTTCTCTTTCTTCTCCTTCTTGTCCTTCTTGTTCTTCTTCAACTTTAACTCCCCATCATGATATCTTTTATCTTCATAGGGGCACTTTGCCACTACATGATCGGGGCTATTGTAATTGTAGCAAAGCACCTCCTTTGCTTTTATAAAGTCCCTTCTCTTTCTTGCACCATATCCTTTCTTCTTCATGAACCTCCCTATCTTGTGCACTAGGAGGGCCATGGTCTCATCATCGAATGGATCATCATCATCGCTCTCCACCTTGCTCTTGCCCTTAGAAGATGAAGCCTTGAATGCAATGGGCTTCTCTTGCTTGACCTTGGTCTCCATCTTCTCTTCAACCTCATCTTCATCATCATTGTATTGGGCATCGGTCATTATATCTCCAAGCACATCGGTTGGTTTGACCTTGTCCAATCCCTCTCTAAAGATCATTCTTCTCAAGGTGGCAAACTTCTTGGGTAAGCACATCAAGAACTTGTGTGAGAAATCCTTGTCCTCAACCTTCTCTCCAAGCCCCTTGAGATCATTGACAATGACTTGGAGCCTATAGAACATCTCCGGGATGGATTCATCATCCTTCATCTTGAAAGTGGAGAACTTGTCCTTGAGCATATATAGCTTGGCACTTTTTACCGTTGAAGTGCCTTCATATGTTTCTTCAAGCCTTATCCAAAGCTCATTTGCCTTTTTAAGATCTTTGATTTGCTCAAATACTTTGTCATCAATGGCACGGTAGATTGTGTCAAGTGCCGCCGTGTTGCATTGTTTGTTGATGCGGTCATTTGGAGTGAGATTTTCTTCATCAAGAATGATGTATCCTTCTTTGGTCACATCCCAAACCTTCTCATGTATATTGCCTAGATATTGCTTCATCTTCCTTTTCCAATGATCAAAGGAAGAGACGCCACCAAAGAATGGAGGCTTGCCATTAACATGATTGAACATAACTTGAGCCATCTTGCACCGAGGTTGTTAAGCCTTGCAAACGATGACCACGGCTCCGATACCACTTGAAAGGTCTTGATGGCTAGAGGGGGGGGGTGAATAGCCTTTTAAAATTTTCTACAAAGACAAGCTAAACAAGTTTATCAATACAACAAATAGCGAGATTGTGAGTTTTGCTTAGCCTACGGGGTGTTTGCAAGCCACCTATCCAATTCTCAATTCTAGTATAATGGCACTCAACCGCACAAGTCAAACCGAGAAGGTAACTACAACTACAACTAGTAAGCTACACAAAAGAGCTACTCTAGCAAAGCTAACTAGCTAGCAAAGATAACTAAGAAAGTAATGTGGAGTTGAGTTAGGAGAGTTTCACCGAGGGGCGAAGTAATGAGCCAACCAATGTGATCAACAATGAATACCAAGACAACCGAACACTGGGATCACAATATGAAAGTGATGACACGAAGATTTATTCTGAGGTTCACGTGCTTGCCGACACGCTAGTCCCCATTGTGTCCCTCTTCACCACGTGGTTCGGTGGCTAATCGGTCTCACACCGAGCCTCTCAAAAGGTGCCACAAGAACCTACCAAATGGCAAAAGGTTGCAATGACACGAGCAATTTACTAATGTTGCCTTTGGCACTTCGCCGAGGTAGGCACAAACCCCTCACAATCATCGGAGGTGGCCAAGACCGGACGCGCTGGGCTCGACCGGACATGCTGGTCTCGTAACTGACTGGACGCGCTTGTCAAGCCTGAGCAGCGCACAACGAAACAGCGACCGGACGCGCTGGAGAACTGACCGGACGCCACAGTGCCCGCGTCCAGTTGGAGTCTAGTAAGCTCCCTCAACAACCGGACGCGTCCGGTCGGTCATGACCGGACACACCACGTGTCCGATCAACAAACTAAAAATCGCGCAGATGCTGAACGCTGACCAGACGCGTCCGGTCAAATAGAGACCGCGTCCGGTCTAGCGTCCAGTCACCACTGTGACCTCCGTTCGCTTCCGTTCGATTTCTGACTTTCGGCGTAGTGGAAAATAGTCATTTCAACTCCTCGAAAACGCCTGAATCCCGCCTCGCAAGCTCGGCGGGAGGGAGAGAGGACCCCAAACCCTCTCTACCGCTCAAACTCCACCGCCATCGCAAACGTGCTAACACCACCAAGTGATCACGTCATGTGCGAGTGTGTTAGCATTTTCACAATTATTTTTCGAGGCGTTATTAGTTCTATCCAAATGCATATGACATGAAATGCACACCTAGAGGCACTTAGGAGTTTAATAGCCGCGTCATTCCCCTCTTTATAGTACGACTAACTATCCTATAATGTAACCACACCCACTAGGTGTCTTGGTTACTAAAATACAACCCTTAAGCATATACCTTTGCCTTGATCATGTAAGGTTGCGTCCAAATCCAAGTGTGGCCATCATGATCACCATGTCCATCTTGCCACCAACCTTGGAATGTACTAATCCTCATATGCTACATACAACTTAGGCATAGGATTAGTACTTAGGCATTGTCACTAATTACCAACACCAAACATTGGACTTTCACTAGATCAATGCTTCATGAGTACAATGTGAGTCAATCATTTTGGGATGAAGCAATCAATACCGCTTGCTACTACATCAATAGACTATATTGTCATCCATTACTAGAGAAGACCCCATATGAGCTACTTCATGGAAGAAAGCCTAATATTTCTTACTTTAGGGTGTTTGGTTGCAAATGCTATATCTTGAAGAAGGGCACTAGATTAGGGAAGTTTGACAAGAGATGTGATGAGGGGTTCCTACTTGGTTATTCAACTACAAGCAAGGCTTATAGAGTTTAGAACAACTCAAGTGGCATTCTAGAAGAAGTCCATGATGTGCAATTTGATGAAACCAATGGGTCACAAGATGAAGAAGAGAATCTAGATGATGTTGGTGGAAACCAATTGGTGAAAGCAATGAAGAACATGGACATTGGGGACATTAGAGCAAAGCAAGTAATTGATATTCAAGATAATGATAAAGATCAAGTGCTAAATTCTCCATTCAAGCTGACTAGTGACTCTCAAGTGCAAGATCTTGGTGCTAGTACATCTCATCGAGATACATCAAGTGATCAACCAAGCTCAAGTAATCAAGTGCAAGTACTCCAACCACAACAAGTTACAAGAGATCACCCCATTGCTAGTGTTATTGGTGATATTAGAAGTGGTGTGCAAACAAGATCAAGATTGGCTATGTTTTATGAGCGTGCATTATTTGTGTCAACCATAGAACCAAAGAAGATAGAAGAAGCTTTGAGGGATGCTAATTGGATCATGGCTATGCAAGAAGAGCTTAACAATTTCATAAGAAATGATGTTTGGGAGTTGGTAGAAAGGCCAAATGACTACAATGTGATTGGAACCAAGTGGGTGTTTAAAAACAAGCAAGATCAAGATGGCATTGTAGTGAGAAACAAAGCAAGACTTGTTGCTCAAGGTTACACTCTAGTTGAAGGTCTTGACTATGATGAGACATATGCTCTCATGGCAAGATTGTAGGCAATAAGAATTCTATTGGCTTATGCTTGTGCACACAACATCAATCTATATCAAATGGATGTCAAAAGTGCATTTCTCAATAGGATCATCAATGAGTTAGTCTTCGTTGAGCAACCACCCGGATTTGAAGATGACAAGAAACCCAACCATGTGTACAAGTTGAAGAAGGCTTTATATGGCTTAATGCAAGCACCTAGAGCATGGTATGAGAGGCTAAGGGATTTCCTTCTCTCTAAGGGATTCAAGATGGGCAAGGTTGATACAACTCTATTCACCAAGAAGATTAGGAATGATCTATTCATAGTGCAAATATATGTTGATGACATCATCTTTGGATCAACTGATCAAGCTTATTGTGAAGAATTTGGTGCTATGATGGCCAATGAGTTTGAAATGTCTATGATTGGTGAAGTTAGCTACTTCCTTGGTCTCCAAGTCAAGCAATTGAAGAGTGGGACATTTGTGAGTCAAGGGAAATACATAAGGGACATGTTGAAGAAGTTTGGAATGCAAGATGCAAAGTCAATTTCAACTCCAATGGGTACAAATGGAAATTTGGATAGTGATCTTGATGGCAAAATGGTGAATCAAAAGGAATATCGGTCCTTGATTGGAAGTCTACTCTATGTCACCGCATCAAGGCCGGATGTCATGTTTAGTGTTTGCATGTGTGCTAGATATCAAGCCTCACCTAGAGAAAGTCATCTCACGGCCACAAAGAGAATATTGAGGTACTTGAAGCAAACAAGAGATATTGGACTATGGTATCCCAAGGGGTCAAAGTTTGAATTGATTGGATATTCGGACTCCAACTTTGGGGGTTGCAAGATCAATAGAAAGATCAAAAGTGGCACATGTCAATTACTTGGAAGATCACTTGTGTCATGGTCCTCAAAGAAACAAAATAGTGTGGCAATCTCTACCGCTGAAGCCGAATATGTGAGTGCGGGGAGTTGTTGTGCACAATTACTATGGATGAAATCAACTTTGAAGGATTATGGACTCAACTTCAAGAATGTGCCATTGCTATGTGATAATGAAAGTGCAATCAAGATGACACAAAACTCGGTTCAACATGGAAGAACAAAGCATATTGACATAAGGCATCATTTCATTAGAGATCATCAATAAAAGGGAGATATTGCCATTGAAAGTGTTGGCACCGATGATCAACTTACTGATATTCTTACTAAGCCACTTGATGAAAAGAGGTTTTGCAAGCTAAGGAATGAATTGAACATTCTTGATTTCTCAAACATGAGTTGAATACACCCCACCCACTTATTGACATGCCTCTCCTTCGACATTGCAAGGTAAAGTTGATTGTCATGTCATTCATCCTATGCTAAGGACTTGCTAGAGCATGTAGACATAATAAGTGGTATGCATGAGAATTCATGATAAATCAAATGAATTTGATAGATATATGTTACCACTATTGCCTCTATGTTTGTTTTTGATCTAGTGGTGGCATATGACATGTTTGTGAGCTTGCACACCTAGTGTTGAATCTAGAAGATTTGCTATAAGTGTTTAATTCAACATAGGCAAGATAACCCTTATTATGAGGTGTGAAGAAGCTTGTCTTTGGTTCAAATCAAATTAAATATCTTTGGCAAGTGTTATAGGTTGAACCAAAATTGATAAATTTTAATCTACTCCATCAAACATTTTTCTTCTCTCCACAATTTGATCCCATTTTGGGTAAGTTGTTGACAAAGGGGGAGAGAAAAAGATGATTCAACATGATAAAGGGGTAAATAAAATTTTTGATGCACACAAGTAGGGGGAGCAAGCCCATAAACAAAGTTGTTGCATTTGCTTGTGCATTTTCATATGACTTGCTCATTGCACATGTATTTAAATTCAATATACATGCTTGTGTGATGCAATGCTAGTATAGAACTTGGATGATGAAATGATCTACTAGCATGCATAGGAATAGTTTACACATGGTATCTAGACATGCCTAAAGCTTTACAAGTGGTCCAAGAGCCTTTTCATATAATGTTGATTTCACGGGGTTCTTGAGTTTTGATGGATGTCTAGTTACTTCATGATGCTAAGGATGGTGTAAAAGGCAACTCCGATTGGTATCACGCTTCAAAGGTCCATTTCTTACACCTTAGCATCATTTTGGTAGAATTACTCTCTCAACACTTCTATCCATGCATATGTGCAAAGCTTTCAATCCAAACTCTATGCACATATGTCAGGAGAGCTAATGCTACCAAAACCGAGCTTGTGGTAATTGTCCAAACTTTACTTATGAGCAAAATGATTGGACAAGTATGACAAGTTCAAAACTTTTATTATCAAAATCATCTTTGTGAGGGTTGTCATCAATTACCAAAAAGGGGAAGATTGAAAGTCCCTAGTTTGGTTTTGGCTAATTGATGAAACATAGGACTAACCTTTGTATCTAAGTGGATGATTTAGATAAAGGTGGTCATTGAATATGAGACATGACATTGACTCATATGACCAAAATGGTGAAGACCAAGATGAGGCTTGGTTCGATGGACCAGTTATGAAGGTGAAGGGCAAGTCGAGGCTTCGAAGCGAAGGACCATGCGATGGTGAAGCTTGAGCATGACTTGGCGCCGACGGACCGATGCAACGGTGAAGAGCAAGTGAAGTCAAGGTCGATGGATTGAGACGGTCATGTGATGATATGAAGTGGATCATATCATTTCGAGAAACAAAATGGACTCAAGGCAAAGGTATAACCATAGGGCCATTTTGTTTTGCACTCAAGACACCATAGAGGGTGTGAGTGGTTTAGGGTCGATAGCCGAACTATTAAGAGGGAAGTCTGATCGGTTATTCGACACACGGGTGCCACTAGGTGAATTCATGAAGTGCATTGCATGTAGGACCTAGTGAGCTAACTGAAAAACCTTTGAAAATGATTGAGAAAAAGCTAACACACAAGCACATGGAGATGTACACTTGATGGTGTTGGCACATTTGCAAAGGTGGTGTTGGTCACGATGTGGTTTGCGGGTAGAGAGGGGTTTGGGTTCCTCTCTCCCTCCCGCCGAGCTTGCGAGCGCGGGATTCAGGCGATTTCGAGGAAATGAAATGCCTATTTTCCAATACGCCGGAAGTCGGAAAAGAAACAGAGGCGAACGGAGGTCACAGAGGTGACCGGACGCTGCACCGGATGTGGTCACGGTTTGACCGGACGCGTTCGGTCAGTACAGCGCAGCAGTCAGGCGCGCGGGCTAGGGTTTGCAACCGGTGCGTCCGGTCACTCATGGGATCGGAGCGTCCGGTCGGGCACCCAGAGGAACAGTGCATGGCGAAGGGCTGAGCGAACACGCGGCGTGTCCGGTCACACGCGATCGGACGCGTCCGGTCGTGAAGGGTGCTTACTGGAGTCTGACTAGACGCTGGCTCTGTCGCTTCCGGTCGTTGCGTGGAGCGCGTCCGGTCGATGCATCGCGGGTGCGCGACATTGTGCGTTTGGCGCGTCCGGTCAATTGAGCAGCGGGTCCGGTCGCGCGGTGACCGTTGGTACACTATGTCGACCGTTGAAATCAGACGACCGCATTTGAATTCGAGGGACACGTGGACGGCGCAGGGCGACCGGATGTGGTGAAGCGTGTCTGGTCAGTTTCGACCGGCGCGTCCGGTCGCTCGCGAAAAACGCCCAGTGGATTGCTAACGGCTCTCTTTGTTTGGGGTGCTTATAAATTCGTTTTGGTCGGCCCTTGGGGAGCTCTCTTGGTATTTCTAACACTCTTGTGCATCCTTTGAGCTAAAGCTTCTCCTCCCACTCATCTCTCTTGCTTGATTGCAAATCAAAAGTGAGATTGAGTGATCCCAAAGTGCATTGCATAGCTTGAGGGCATCTAGTGGCACTTGTGAGTGGTTTAGCCGGTGGATTTCTTATTACTCTTGGAGGGTACCGCTCCTAGTCGGCTTGGAGATTGTTGGAGGCGTTGGCAAGAGAAGGTGATTGTTCTTGGCCACCTCCGGTTGATTGTGAGAGGTTCTTGTGCTTTCCTCGGTGGGACACCAAAAGCAACTCTAGTGGAATACGCGTGTCATTGAGTTACCTCACTTGAGAGTGGTGTCTTGTGGTGCCTTGCGGGGCATGCCTTGAGGGGCAAGTGACTTGAGGGTCACACCGGGAAACCATCTAAGTGTTGGTCGACACAACCGGTGACGTAGCTTGTCGGTGCACAAGTAAACATCGGGTGAACAAAAATATTGTGTCTCTTATCTCCCGGTGATTGGTCTTCATATTGTGTTGTCAATATTGATTGATTGTATATCATCTTGGTGATTGGCAACATCTTCACTCCACCATCGGTATAAGATTCACAATCCTCTCTCTTACATTTACATTTACTAGATTATCTTGTGTAGCTCTAGTGGTAGCTTTGCTAGTAGTGTTGTTATCTTGCTCTCTAGTATAAAATTAGTGACATAGCACTTGTGTGAACTAGAGATCATAATCTACTAGACTTGTGGATAGGAGGCTTGCATCACAACACTTGGCTAAGCAAAACTCGCTTTACGCCGTTTGTTATTCTAACAAGTTTGCTTAGTGGTATTTATAGAATTTTTATAGGCTATTCACCCCCCTCTAGCCATCTAGGACCTAACACCCTCTTCCACCCTCGAACCACGCTAACGAAAAACATGGAACCTGCAACGTCCCCACGCGCGTGGGGGGACGGATCGAACGCAACCCGACCACGCACGGGGATCCGCTCCCCCCATCTCTAGACCTTCGTCCTGCCCCCAAAGCAACCATCGCCCCCTCCCCACACTGCAACATCTCCACCCCATAAACTGCACCTTGCAGAAATCAAAGATGCAACAACAACGAAACACCATGAAAAAACACCTACTGCACCATGCAGAAGCTGAAGATGCAACTGACAAAGGAACGCCTACTACACCAAGGCATGATGCCTACTACAACGACAACCAAACACTTACTGAAACAACCGCCAAACACCTACTAAAATAATGTAGGAAAATGAAGCTTCAACATAGAACGACTACCTACTGCACCAAAGCAAGACAACTAATGCAACAACAACTAAACAACTACTAAAATAAAGGGCAAAACACCACGAACACCTACTGCACCAAAAGAGCATGAAAACTACTGCAACAACGACCAACAACTACTGAAACAACGGCCAAACTTCTGCTACAACATGCAGAAAATTGAAGCTTCAACAAACACATGAACCCCTGCTGCACCAAAAACATGACAACTACTGAAACATTACCCAACCGCCTACTGCAACAGCAGGTGACAACTACTTCACCATGCGGTTGAAACAAAAAAATGAAACAAGATCTCAAACACACATCAACACCAACTAAAACACTACTGCAACAATGCAAAATAACCATTGCAACAAGGCGAAGAGAAAAGGGGAGGAGTGTGGCAGAACCTCATAAATTATATGGCCCACATGTACTTATCATTGTCTTAAAGACCACTAATAGCATACATGTGTACCACAGAACTTAAGAAGTCTATCGGGTGTCCTCGAAAAACCTGAATCATCCACGATCTTCCGAGTAGGATCACATTTCAGAGGCATCACAGTATTACAATATTTTATATAATAAATTACATCAAAGTAAAAGTGTGGAAGTCTTACATAACATAAGTTTACAAACCCTTTGTTCCAAACTTACAAACCTTAAGTTTAATTATTACAACCATAGCAGTGGAGTAGCATTAGTAACTTTATTACAAACCACCAAAACGTGACGCTCTTCCTAAGAGCCAAACAAACTACTCGTCGTCGCTTACCGCAAACACGATCATGCAGCAGGGTCCGAAACAAACCTGCTCATGAGACGCACTTGCAACAGGGGTTCAACAAACTCTAAGTACAAAAGTACTCCATAAGACTTAACCGACAAAAAAAGGTGGAGAAGACTTAGAGATGCAGGCTCAGGGGGAATCAAGGTAAGGTTCCAGTGAGATTCAAAGTTCTTTTGCATAAAAGCCACTAATAGTGAATCCTTAAGATCAATGTTTTATTTCAGCATTAATCATCAACATAATGTAAGTGATTCTAATCTAGATCAGATAATTCATACCACTTATTCTTATTCTCCGACCAATGTTCCACTTATTAACTACGATGTAGGTCAGGCGATCGAGTCTCCTTAACCGAGGAGCAACGACGATTCGAATCGATTATACACAGCTGGGGATCTCTAACCACACAACATATGTAGGACTCTAATCGACAAATATCAACCTTTATTTGGATCCTCCAACGCATGACCGGATCCAGCGCCACCCGAGAGTACAGTACACCTCCAATCCAGCCCTTGGCCACGAGGGTACACACTACTCTCACTATCTCTTCACTCCCAGTGCGCGGTTGGCCGTTCACATGATGACATCACTAAGGTCTTAGACTTACTGAAGCATGTGATCAGTTACAAAGTTTCAAAATACAAGCGGACCTACAATGGTACGGTCCTTAATCGATGCAATCGGAGACACTACATTGGGACTCCTTTCCCGATGCAAGTCCACCGATCGATCTCAAATTAACACCATCATTCATTCATTCAGTTGTTTCACAACAACCCTTCAAACTTTGCTAAACATTTTTAAAGTTTTCTCATTAAGTAAGGCTAAGCATACTAAGTATTTTCAAATAAAACAACAACAAGGATAATATTGAAGGATCAAGAATGGTAATGCAATAATTAGGTTATCACTCAACTCCTATCACCGAATGCAACAAAGTATTAACAAAGTGAGGTAAAGCTTTTCAAAACACAAGGAAGGTTTAAATGCATCCGGGATTTGCCTGGTCGACAGAAAGATCAGGTTCTGGGTTAGTACCACAAATGTCAAATTCCACCTCCACCGACGTTGGCTCTTCCTCGGGGACGGATTCAACTTCGGTAATCTCCTCGTTCACGTGGACTACACGCGACAACAATGTATGCTCAAAATAATGAGGTATGAAACATGATGCTCGGTAAATGTAGAGTACGATTACAAAGTTGAATACAACTTTCCTTCACGGTACCGTTGTAAACAACAGCACTAACCTAATCCTAAAGTAGGGTTTCATTAGTTTAACTACTTCGTTAAAGACGTTCGTTAATCACATGAAATAATACCAATTAAGCCCTAACACTAATGATTAAGAGAGCTCAAATAATCAATTAAAGGTGCTTAAGGTCATTAAGTGTTAATGACCCAAAGTCAACACTCAATCACAAAGTCAAACAACCCTAAGTCAATAAGTTCTAATTACAAGATTAACTAATTAATTAATAAAGCATAAATTAAGAATAAATCAACTTAGTCTAATTAAGCTCAATTTTTTATTTTAGGAAGCTTATAACATAACTAAGTGGCAAAACAAATTTCAGAATTTTTGGACAATTAAATAAGCCTAGAAAAATTATGGAAAAGCCATTTATTAATTAGTTGAGCTAATTAAATAACTTACAAAAAGTAATTAAAATTGGCATTTCATATTTTTCCTAAATATTATACAGTATAGAGAGGCTTCACAAAAATTTTCAATATTTTTGGAGCTTTACAAAAATTCCATTGAAATAAACAAAAACTAATACTATTTATCATTTTTGAAAAAGAAAAGTAAAATCGGCAACACGAGCCGCTTCCCTTTCTCCTTCCCTCGCTTGGCCCAGCCAGACGCGCGTGCTTGCGCTCGTGGCCCATCTGCGCGCGCGGCCCACACGCGCTCCTGCACTCCCTCTCCCTCGGCCCGCTCCCCTCCTTGCTTGGCCCAGCAAAGCCAGGCCGGCCCAGCAAACCCCCCTCGCTCTTCTCTCTCACGCCGGCCGATGGCCATCGGTGACCGCTGACCGCCATCCCGCTGACGGCGAGACCTCGGTGAAACCGAGCTGCACCGACACGACCACACTGACCCCGCGAACACATCACGATGCTCCATCCCGCAGCAAACACCCCGGAGAGAGCTCCACACCGGCCATGGCGGCTCGATGGCGGCGGCTCTCGGCGCTCCGGCGAGACAAGCCGGTAATGACCAAAATTGAGAGGACCGGGAGCAAGAGTAGCTCACCGCGAACACAGCTGAGCATAAGGTAGGAGCGGTGGAAGCGGCTGGCCACGGTGAGGCGGCACGGTGGCTGCGGCTCACCGGAGAAGAAGGAGGCGGCAGCGCGGGTGCTCTGGGCGGAATTGGCTAGTGCGAGTGGGCCTAAGAGATGCGCAAGAACATGGTGGTGCTTTGGGAGAGACGGAGAGGGCTGTGATGGCTGGACGGCGGTGAATTTCATCGGCGGGGTGGAGCTTGGCGGCGGCGGTGAAAAATAAAAAAACGACGACGACGCCGGGACTTGCTTAAATAGATGGCCAGGGAGCTTGTCGCGGCCACGAAAAGACGCACGAACTTGAGCTGGCTAGCTAGGGTGCGCGAGAAGGCTGTGGAAGGCCACGGCGGCTCGCCGGCGCCCATGCCGTCCGCTGCCCTGCTCTGATTCGCCGTCTACTGTAGCAACCCCCCTCCCAAGCTTTTGACTTCAAAACTATTTTTCAAAATTACTTCCAAAAACATGTAGCAACTTGAAAAATTCCCATGATATGAAATCTTTAGAATTTCAAGCTCTACAAGTTTCATGTTGAAAACTTTTTCAAATTCTACCTGGATTTTGAAATTTGAATTTGAATTTAAAAGGGGACATTTTCTGGAAATTGGTAATTTTAAAATTACTTTAAATTTTATATTGAAACTTCGAAAACTCAAAATACCAAAGTTGTACATCTAGCCAAGATCTACAAATTTGCTATTCAAACCATTTTCAAATTTTGCCTCCATTTTGAAATTGGTATAGAGAAATGAAAAAGGGTCAAATCTGGAATTTGAATCTTTTCAAAATTACTCCAAATTTTACACTAAAACTTTGAAAACTCCAAAGACCAAAGTTGTACAACAAAACCAGCTCTACAACTTTGCTTTTTTTTTCTCACCTCCAAAATTTCCTTAGATTTTGAATTACACGAAAATGGGTAAATCCAGGGTTTTGAATTTTAGGGTTTCCGGACGAATTTCAAATGGAAACTTGTTGCTACATTAATTGGTGAGTATTTGTGATCACACTATCATCCAAGGGCATCATTGAGTCAAGCATCACATGTTTGACCAAATGCCACTCTTGGTTGACCAGTTTGACTTCAGAAAATCTTTTAGTAATTCCTCAAATTTGAATCCAAATTTGAATCGGAAAACTTGCAACAAGTTTTTGATTGTAAATTCAAACTCAAACTTGAAGCTTCAATTTATGAGTTGTACTTGAGCTCATACCCTACACTTGACACTAGTGTACAATATAGTCGTACACCTCAACTTACATAGGGCACAAACTAAGCATTTGCGGTGACATTCGAAATTAGGGTTTTTTGATTCGAGTCACACATCACAGAAACACATTCAACCTAAACAATGTAACTTATTTTAGTTGATGCACATCATAGTTAACTAAATCATGAATGCTTTGAGGTGCATATGATGACATGACAAACTTTTAGTTACTATAACACTAGGGGTGTTACAAGGAGGGAGGGAGGAAAGCTCATACAACATGCCCAGATCTGCTTCTCCAACATCCAAATAGTCTACTGAAACATACCTTTCGAGCAAATGAAATAATATAAAAAACACTACTGAAACAGGAGGAGAGGAGAGGGGAAACGCCGCCAGCACCACCAGATCTGCATCACCCCCATGGATCCACCATGGGGGGCCGCTGCTACATGCATCCCCCACCGGGGGAGGCCCCCCATGCCGCCGTCGAGGTGGGGGAGGCGCACCATGGTGGAGAAACGCCACCGAGCAGCTGGATTTGCACCGCCTCCCCATGGATCCACCACGGGGGACCAAGTGCACCATGGATCCGCTGCGGGGAAAGCCCCCTGTAACATCCAGTCCCGGTGTATACGGCCTAGGCCCACTCTACGGAGGAGTGGTCCCACCTGCGTAGCAACCCGATTGAGCTTTCATCCTCGCTTCGCTCAAAACGGTTAACCGAAGGTTACTACGCGTCCCTGGCCCTGGTATTTAAGTCGATCGAGTGATCCTCGGATTCACAGTATGGACTAAACACTGGTGCGCACAGTGTTTCGCGAGCTACAGTAACACGAATTTGCCTGGCCCAACTCGGCGCTACAGTATCAGATGTGACAATGCCCCTGCTACAGTGCCCCTCTGTTACAGTTCAAGATGGCAACGGGTACGTACCCGACGGGTAGTGCTCACCCGTACCCGTACCCGCACCCGCAAAATTTTACCCGCCGGGTTACCCGTACCCGCATGCGGGTAAAAAAATAGTTCCATACCCGTACCCGCCGGGTAATTCTCACCCGACGGGTAACCCGTACCCGATAACATACCCGAAAATTACCTAAAAATATCAAATAGTCACATGCAAAAATAAATAAATCTAAGCTTCCAACAAGCTATAAACATGCTAACAAATATTATTAGCATCATTACAACAAAGACAATCTACTAGAAATATAGTGAATGTCTCAATGGGCCAAATTCATGACTTATATGCGCTAAAACAACTGAGGTTGGCTAGTTATTTTTGCGGGTATGTCTTACCCGCGGGTATGCGGGTATGGGTAGTATACACCCGCACCCGTACCCGCATACCCGATGGGTATAGGATTTTGCCCAATAACATACCCACGGGTAGAAAATTCATTTCATACCCGCCTCTTTATCGGGTAATACCCGTCGGGTACTCGGGTTTCGGGTACCCGTTGCCATCTCTAGTTACAGTACCCGGAGTTGGATGCACCTATCATGTTGCTACAGTGCTCAGCCCGCTATCGCTGCTACAGTGCTAGGCCCATACCTGAATTGGGCCCACTTAGCCCATGGCTGTTACACCCCCATGCCCCGTCGTGGTGAGGGAGGACGCGCGAGGGTGGAGGAGGCGCCCACGACGCTAGATCTACAGCGCCTCCCATGGATCCGCCACGGGGGAGGTCGGGCTCCTATGGATCCGCTGGAATGAAAGGCCGAAAAGACCGCCGCCGCCGTCAACTTCGAAGGAAGCCACGGAGGTAGGAGAGTCAAAAGAGGGGGAAGTGGCTTCGCCGGAGAGAGCAAGGAAGTGGTGACAAGCCGCCGGCACGCGTGGGGAGGGCAGGCAGGGGAGAGCGAGGGCGCAGCGACGGAGAGAGCGAGGCGCGTGCGGACAGCGAGTGAAAGGGAGAAGAAGGCGAGTAGGTGGGTCGCGGTGATCTAACGAATGGATAAGGGGAGGGGGAGCGGGCTCCAACGGGACGGGTCGCACCGCGTCGCGCGCGTCGGTGCGTCGGTCGCCGTCTGGACGTCCGTACGTAATCAATTCCGTTTGATTATTTACTTCTTGGACACAAGTGCAAAACTAAGTTCAGCTCCGTTGGCAGCTGTCTTTTTTTTAAAAAAAAAAGTTATTGGCGTTGCACTCAAGACGTAGGAAGCATTTCTGCGGTGCGGTTACAAGGACTCTGAGCTGCACGATGCAAAAATAAAACTAACAAATATGTTACGATTATATAACTTTATTTAAGTGTTACATAAATAATTATCGAACTCATGAAGACTTTTATGAACTTATAAGTACAGGAGATACTCCGTGCTCTTTAGATGTCACCTGTGTCTTTATTAGAATTAGCAAAATATGTCTGTGCGTTACTGCAGGATAAAAAAGAGCTATTAAACATTTGACCTGTTTGCTTTGCTTCGGTTGCGGCGTATCGCCGCCTTGCCGGTGACGACGTTCCAGAGCGATACGTCCCTCAGCCGTCGCACCTTCTGCCGCTGGGATGGGCCCGCTGTGCTGCTTCCACCGCTCCATCCACCGCTCCGACGCCTCCAGCTCGCTGAGCGCATCCATCTCCGCGTACGGCCTCGTTCGGCTGGCTGGTGGCTGGTGGTTGAGGCTGATTTATTGTGAGAGAAAAATACTGCTGGCTGGCTGATGGCTGGTGGCTGGTGCTGAACTGGTGTGAGAGAAAAGCACTGCTGGCTGGCTGGGAGCCAGCCAGCCGAACAAGGCCCGCCATGACCACGTGGCGCTCCATCTCTCTGAACCGCTTCGTGGCACCCCTAGAGAACCCGACCGTGGCGTCCAGCTGCGCGAGGCGGCCCCGCTTCGCCTCAGCGTAGATCCGGTCAAAGTCCCGTAGGAGCGGCGCTGGCGCATCGCCGCCAACGCAGCCGCAGCACCGCGCACCGAGGCACCCCACGCTATCGGCGGCGCGGTCGAGGTCCGCTAGGAGCTCGCCGCACGCGAGACGGAGCAGACGAGCCTGGTCCGCGAACGTAAGCCGTGCGATGCCCTCGGCACACAAGACGCCGGCGTGGAGCCTCTGGACCTCGGCGTCGGACACCGTCCGGTGGAGGGACACGAGCCTCGGCATGGTGGCTGCTGCCTCAAAGGCCAGGATGCCAAGCCCGTCGACGTCGTCCCTGGGGCCGACGACGAGCCTCGAGCGCAGGTCGGCGAGCCATGTCCTGGCCGGCATGAGAAGCAGTCCCATGTACGTAGCAGGAACCACAGGACACGGGAGGGAGGGCCTCAGGCCAAAACCCAGTCGTCGTCGTTCACTCGATTTTTTTCCGTGGTTGAGTATGTCGTGTTGACGCAATCTTACGTACGGTTACATCTTCCTTTTCCTTTATTTCTCTATTGTCCTTAACGTATTACGCCAGGAGTCTTATACGTAAGATCACGAACGATAGAGGACTCGTATAGCACGACATCAAGATTGAACGGTTATTATTAGTCAGTCTTAGTTATAGATATAGATAGAGGTATATAGATTTTCCTTACTTTCTATTTTCCTTATTTCCTTTTTTTATCTATTTTTTACGTAAGCGTTGGCCTTTTCTTCTGGAACTTCTCAGGCTTATCTTTTACGTATTTTATTTTATTTTATTTTATATTTTTCTTATTTTTCTTATTTTTTATATACTAACAAAAGTGCCCGTACGTTGCAACGGGTCGTTATTTTCATTTTTAAGTAGTTAACACCTTTATAATCCTCAAGTTTGTCATCTTTGAATCCTTCGACGATAATATATGTTGACACCTTTAAAGCATTTTACAAACACATTGGTTAGTCGCTCATTTTCACCAGTATAATCGTGCATGGGTGGATCTCCATTGTACGTGCTAGCAGCTTCATCAACGGTGGCTCAATGTTCATTGTCTTTCTTAGTCGTACAACAAATCTGTCTCTCTTTATGCACGGTCGAGCTGAGTTGGACTGAGCTAATTCATCCACTAAGCATGTTGTCCACGAAAACTAGTGTGTTCCAGTGTTGCTACAAGATATATTTTTTATTAGTTATTTTTGCTACACACAATACATAGCCGGCAAGCTCTAAAATTAGGAATATTTTTGCCTTTGCATTGTATTCGAAAACATACGACAAGATTACGGACGAAATATGTGCCCGTGCGTTGCAACGGGACCCAATATACGTATAGAAATCGGACTTTGTATTATCGCTAGATTTGAGTTGTTCTAACTCATATAAGCGCGGATCATGAGTCTGGCTTATAGACGAGATACGTAGGGACGATCTAATATGTATTGGAATCGGACTCCGTATACACTGTGCTTAGAGGCGAGTTGTCTTAACTCGTATATATGTATGGATCATGAGTTCTATGTCACATACGAGACATAGAGGACATGAGTGCGGAAAGTTAAAAAAAGGCAGGGTGAAACATGCTCTCTGCTGCCCAGGTAATTAGAGGAAGGTGAGTGTCGGTACCAGCAGTATAGGGGTACCCATAATCAACGGATAATACGAACGAAACACTAATGCGCCAACACAGCAAAGCCAAAAAGCAGTAGACGATACACCTCGACTACGTTCCGATTCGCACGAGGCCGGCTCGACGGGACGCCTCGATCACGCTCCGGCTCCGACTCATACGAGGCACCCTCAGCAGGACGCCTCGACCGCGTCGCGATTCGTACGAGGCCCGCTCGACAAGGCATCTCAACTACCGGCAAGCTCCGACTCGTACGACCCCAGGTCGAATCGCTCGACCAATCTTACCCACCTACTCTGAGTCAAGAGTCAGAACATTTAATGCGACTACCTACTACCTCCTACCGCCATGGCTATAGCCGCGATCGACATGGGAACAGCACCTGTGTCAGTCCTCACTTTTTTACCGCCCATCCCGGGATGGGAGGTGAAAGCCTGTCACTATACACACCCTACCGCACACTGTTTCGCCACCGACCACTCTCAAGGAAGGATACAACAAGATCCGTATCCCACAATCTCGAGGATTCGGCCTTATCCGCCCAGCCTCGACCCAGCCTTGACCCGGCCTCGACGCCCACCGCCGGTCAGCAAGAAAGAAGGGCCGACGTGGCACAAGACTCAGGGTCTTTTCACCATCCCGTCCCCGACATCACCACGGTGTCCGGGGATGGCCAGCCATTTCTGAGGTACGTCGCTACAACCATCTCTACAGGGATTGACAAAACTTCGTCTCAAGATACCCCGGCGTCCCGGCCTCCTCTTATCCTATAAAAGGGTAGGTCAGGGCTCTACAAGGGGGAGGAGGGAAGAGGCAAGTCAGAAGCCAAGTACCAGCAAGCAAAGGCATCCAACTCAGAGATCAACATCTCAAGCAATCACTCTTGTACTCTTTTCCTTCCTTTGAGACTTGGGCTCGGCGCCCTCTCTCACCAGCTTGTAACCCCTACACAAACACTTAGGTGCAAGGAAATACAAAACTCTCCCCCCCCTCGCTGGACATAGGGTCTTCTTTGTTCGAACCAAGATAAATCCCCGTGTATTCTCCTTGCATCACCATCCGGGTTAGGGACACGTAGCATTCACTCGTCGGCTTAGGGCCCCCACGGGACCGAACACCAACAGTTGGCACGCCAGGTAGGGGACGCTGCGTGCCAATATCGTCTTCCTGCCATTTTCCTGGATGGCTGACCCTGAACGCCCTCTCCCGTTGGCCACAGTGATCTGGTTTAAGAGTTTGGAGTTCATATCACTTGGCCATGGCTACGACATGGTCCTCCTCCTGCCCAGGCACCCGACCGACGGGGATCATGAGCTCTCCCAGCCTAGGGGAGCACTGCGCCGGTATCATCGCTCTCGTCAGGCGCGAGTCGCCAGACGACGACGAGCCCGGTGTAACCGCCGTCATCACCTCACGGAGGGTGGTGGGATTCCCCGATCCGATGCCTCTCAACCAGACGCCAACCCAGATTTCCTCATTGAGGGTCTGTGTAGGATGAGCTTGGCTGAGGGTAAGATGCCGACAGGGAGTTTCGCCGCTCCCCCGTCCGGTGTGACACCGCCACTACCCGGTCCGACTGCTCCGGTACAAGCAACGACGTCTACATCAGCATTCCCGTTTGGGCTAGACTTGGTTGCCCGGGCATACGCTTCCTTTGTGAGCACTAGCATGAGCGCTTATGAGGAACTTCCCGGACACCATCTACGCTCCACTATGAACCTTGTTGCATCCACACCGGCTTCTGAGTATCTAGACTCTACGGAGACCCCAGAAACAGAGCCCCGTGCGACTGCTTCTCGACGTTACAACCCCAGAGACGATTGGCGACGACCTCACATACACCCATTATACTACTACTTTGGCGCTCCTGACTCCGACTCTGCCGATGACACCTACGATCTGACCCGTGAGTGCTTCAACATCGACAGGGTGAGCACGTTGGATTTGGAGGACAAGGCATCTATCGAAGGAAGGAACACACCACCTCATGTCGAGCTACCAGACGAGCAGGACGAGGCTCAACTCCTTGCTGATCAAGGAATGCAGCTCGAGCAAATTCGTGAGTTGCAGGACAGGCTCGACGAGGAACGAGAAAACCTACGCCTACTCCAACAAACCCTCGAGCATGAACGTGCGACACACGCACATGGTGGAAGAGCTCGAGAGAGAGCTCGTGACATCAATTGATGCATCGCCAAGGATCGGGTGGTCAACCCCCCGATTTTCGGTCGAGCCAGCCAAAATGTTGTCACCGCCGCCATGCTCCTCCGTAACATGCTCGAGCCATCAATCCTTGACGCTCGTCGAGCTCGAGATGAAATCCGAGAACTCCTCGAGACCGCTGCCGAGAGCTCTGCCTCAAGGCGACGCGGGCCAGCCTCGGAGTGGCTCGCCGAGCCCTCCCGACAGGAGAGAGAGGCCTCGGTTCATCCCGAGCATGTCCAACGGAATCAGGCGGCCCCTGCCCCTGAGCACGTCACCGACGGCCATGAACCTCGAGACACCCGTGGCAACATCGTCGAGCGCCGCACGCGCAAACACGGTGACAGTGCGGCTCGAGGTTACCGCGTGCACAGAGGCGGACGCTATGACAGCTCAGAAGATCGAAGCTCGTCACCCGAACCACCAGGTCCCCGGGGTCTTTAGCAAGTCCATTCGAGAAACAATACTCCCGGCACGGTTTCGCCCTCCCACGACTCTCACCAAGTACAACAGCGAGACCAAACCTGAACTTTGGCTCGCTGATTTCCGCTTGGCGTGTCAGCTGGGCGGGGCCACCGACGACCGAGTCATCATCTGACAACTCCCCCTGTTCCTGTCCAACACCGCTCGAGCCTGGCTCGAGGATCTTCCACCTCGATAGATCCACGACTAGGACGATCTCATAAGGGTGTTCGAGGGGAACTTCAAGGGGACCTTGTAAGGTCCAAATGGCTAGAGGGGGGGTGAATAGCCTATTTAAAATTCTACAAGCTTCACTAAACAAGCACGTTAGTATAAAAGATGGCTAAGGTAATTCTAGCACTAGCTCAACTACACTATGCAAGCCACCTATACAATTCTAGTGAAGCAAGGCTATGATCTCTAATACACACCAACAAGGCTAAGTCACTAAGCTACTTACTCCTATATGATAAAAGCTATGCTAAGCAAACTACACTAGAACTAGTACAAGAAAGTAAAGAGTAAGTGACTTAATTCTTATACCAACGATGTAGAGAAGTAATGCAATCGAAGAATCAATCACAATGATCAATCACAAGAGAAATCCTCGGCAAAGAGATGACACAAGATTTTTTACCGAGGTTCACTTGCTTCCCGGCAAGCTACTCCTCGTTGTGGCGATGCACCCACTTGTCGGTTCATGAGCTAATCGACTATCAAGAGTCGAGCCCTCGGCGGGCGCCGCACAACCGCACACAAGATGGGGATCCTCCAAGCCACGAGCTCCACTAGAGTATCTAATTTGCGAACTCCCACAGGGAAGGATCAAGAACCCCTTACAACACTTGGTGAGGGCTCCAATAATCTCCAATTGCGAGCTCAATCACCTCCGCTGCTCCAAGTCATCTACCGTGTCGGGAAACACGGAAGAGTAACAAGAAATCCGCAGTAACTCGAAGATCAAGTGCCTCTAGAATGCAACTCTCAAGCAATGCACTTGAATCTCACTCAATCTCACTCAAGATGTGCAACCAAGCAAAGAGATGAGTGAAGGGGTTGATCTCTAGCTCAAAGGATGTCTCTAGGTCTCAAAATGTGCAAGAGTTACCCTCAAACCCCGGCCAACATCTATTTATAACGAAGGGGTACGCAGCTAGCCGTTACCGGATGACGCAGTTAAAATCGCGCTGACCGGACGCTCCGGTCAGGGTGACCGGACGCGTCCGGTCACTACACGACAGCAAGAAACAGTGTGCGTCAGAACTAGCCGTTGCCGTGACCGGACGCGCTCAACCGATTGACCGGACGCGACAGTGCCAGCGTCCGGTCGCGTTCCAATAAGCTTCCATCGAGACCGGACGCGTCCGATCACACGTGACCGGACGCGCCGCGCGTCCGATCGGCACTCCGCTGCTCTCTGCCCCTCTGGACGCCTGACTGGACGCTCCGGTTCCGTGAGGGACCGGACGTGCCGGTCGCGTGCTCTCCTTCTGCGCACAGGAGAACTGACCGGACGCGCTGGTCAGGCCAGACCAGCGTCCGGTCACAAACCCTAGTGCCCGCGCCGCGTTGAACTGACCGGACGCGTCCGGTCAAAGCGAGACCGCGTCCGGTGCAGCGTCCGGTCACCACAGTGACCGCCGTTCGCCTCTGTTTCTTTTCCGACTTCCGGCGCAGTAGAAAATAGGCGTTTCACTTCCCCAAAAAGCGCCGAACTCCTCTCTACCGCTCAAACTCCACCGCCTTCGCAAATGTGCTAACACCACCAAGTGTACCCCACCATGTGCATGTGTGTTAGCATTTCACAAACATTTTTCGAGGCGTTATGTTAGCTCTCAACTAGATCCTAATTCATATGCTCAAGACATTGATCTAGTGGCACTTGATTCCCGAGCTAACCGTGATTGCCCCTCTTGATAGTCGGCTGTGTATCCTAAATCCGGTCAATCACTTCTCTACTCATCTTAGACCGGCAAAAGGAAAACCCTATGGTTATACCTTTGCCTTGCGCTCTTAGATCCTTCTCTTCCACTTGATCATCATGTCCATCATATTATGTGCATCTCCACCATGATCGACATTTCATGTCCATGCACCATTTCTTTGTGATCTTGTGGCCACCACTCCTTGCTACGTACACCTTCATCACATGTGTTGCTTATGCCTAACTCAAAACACTTAACACATGGCATTAGCAACTTGGTGTCATTAATTACCAAAACCAAACTTGGGCTTTCAATCTCTCCCTTTTTGGTAATTGATGACAACCATCACAAAGATATGAAATGAAATCAATTTTCAATTTCGATAGTATTAGCTCCCCCTACAAATGTGCTTCCATGAGTTCGGTTCAATTTTGCACATATGTATGGATTTGAATTTTGGAAGAGATACTACTATCAAATTGATGCTAAGGTATATAGAATGGACCTTTGAAGCGTGATACCAATCGGAGTTGCCTTTATATACCATACTTAGCATCGATGTAGCTAGACACCACTTGTAATTCATCACTTGTAAAGATCACAAACACTAAAGTACCCCGTGAGATCAACATTATAAGCAAAGGTGTCTAGATACCACTTGTAAAGCAATTCTCAGCAAATCATCATTCAAGTTCTATTTCTAGCAATCATTATACAAACATGAATATGAATTTAAGCTTTACAATGCAACAATTCATCATGTTAATGCACATACAAATGCAACAAACAATTCATGAGCTTGCTCCCCCTACTTGTGTGCTCAATTTTAATTGATCCCTTTCCAAAGTCATAACTTTGAATTCTCTTCCCCTTACTATATCTTTGCAATTTAACTTTTGATCTTTGTGACTTTTCTATCTTTGTGACTTTTCTCTCCCCCTTTGTCAACAATCAGCAAAAATGTGTCAATTTTAGTGAGAGTCAAGTCAATCAATATGAGGGAGTCCAAATTATGGTTCAATCTAGATCACTTGCCTAGAATATGTAATTTGGTTTGAACCAAGGACAAGCTTCTTCACACCTCATAAAGTATAAGGGTTATCTTGACCATGTTGAATTACACATCATGAGCTCATTTTCTAGATTCAACACTAGGTTTACAAGCCCACAAACATGTCATATGCTACCACTAGATCAATCAAACATAGAAGCAATAGTGGTACCATATATACATTAAACTCATTTGATTTTCATGAGTGAGCCTATTTGTCATGCAAATATGTCTATATGTTCTAAATAAGTCCTTAGCAAAGTATGGATGATATGCAAACAACTTTACCTTGTTATGTCGGAGGGGAGGCATGTCATATAAGAATGTGGGGGTGCACTCATTTCAAGTTAGAGAAGTCAAGTATGTTCAATTCATTCTTCAACTTGTAAAATCTCTTCTCATCAAGTGGCTTTGTAAAGATATCAGCTAGTTGATCTTCGGTGCCAATGCTTTCAATGCTAATATCACCCTTTTGTTGATGGTCTCTTATGAAGTGATGTCTAATATCAATGTGCTTGGTTCTTGAATGTTGAACCAGATTTTGAGTCATCTTGATAGCACTTTCATTGTCACAAAACAATGGCACATTCTTGAATTTGTTTCTAAAGTCATTCAAGGTGGCTTTCATCCAAAGCAATTGTGCACAACAACTACCGGCACTAATGTATTCGGCCTCGGCGGTAGATAGTGCAACACTATTTTGTTTCTTTGATGACCATGAAACAAGAGACCTTCCAAGTAATTGACAAGTGTCACTTGTGCTCAATCTATCAATCTTGCATCCACCATAGTCGGAGTCCGAATATCCAATCAACTCAAAATTAGACCCCTTTGAAAACCATAATCCAACATCATGAGTGCCCTTAAGATATCTCAATATCCTCTTGGTTGCTTTCAAGTGACTTTCTCTAGGTGAAGCTTGATATCTTGCACACTTGCACACACTAAACATCACATCCGGCCCAGAAGCGGTGATATATAGCAAACTTCCAATCATAGACCGGTATTGCTTTTGATCTACCATGTTTCCACTTGCATCAACACCCAATTGATCATTTGTGCCCATTGGTGTACTCATTGGCTTAGCATCTTGCAATCCAAACTTCTTGATCATGTCCTTGATGTACTTTCCTTGACTTACAAAAGTGCCATTCTTTATTTGCTTGATTTGAAGTCCAAGAAAGTAACTAAGCTCTCCAATCATAGACATCTCAAACTCATTTGCCATCATTTTTCCAAACTCTTCACAAAAGCCTTGATTAGTTGATCCAAAGATAATGTCATCAACATAGATTTGCAACACAAACAAGTCATTTCCAAGCTTCTTGGTGAAGAGAGTGGTGTCAACCTTTCCCATCTTGAACCCTTTAGAGAGAAGAAAGTCTCTCAATCTCTCATGCCATGCTCTAGGTGCTTGCTTCAAACCATACAATGCCTTCTTGAGCTTGTAAACATGGTTGGGCTTCTTGTCATCTTCAAAACCGGGAGGTTGCTCAACATAAACTTCTTCGTTGATGTAACCATTGAGAAATGCACTTTTGACATCCATTTGATAGAGTTTGATGTTGTGTGCACAAGCACATGCTAAAAAGTTTCTAATAGCCTCCAATCTTGCAACCGGTGCATATGTCTCTCCAAAGTCAAGACCCTCAACTTGAGTATATCCTTGTGCTACTAATCTTGCTTTGTTCCTCACAACCATGCCATCTTGATCTTGCTTGTTTCTAAAGACTCACTTAGTACCAATCACATTGTAGTTCTTCGGCCTTTCAACAAGTTCCCAAACTTGATTTCTAGCAAAGTTGTTTAGCTCTTCATGCATGGCATTTACCCAATCAGAATCTTTCAATGCATCTTCTATTTTCTTAGGTTCTTCAAGTGACACAAATGAGTAGTGCTCACAAAAGGATGCTAATCTTGATCTAGTTTGAACACCACTTTGAATTCCACCAATGATTTGATCCAATGGATGATCTCTTGCAATACTAGTAGGTTGAAGTATTGGGAGTTGATTGCTTCCACTTGTTTGACCTTGAACTTGAGCTTCATCATGAGTACCACTAGATCTTGCTTGATTTGTATCAATGTGTACACTTTGGTTGATCACATGGATATCATCATCATCAACTTGCCTTGGCCTAACATCACCAATGTCTATGTTCTTCATTGCATTTGACAATTGATCTCCTCTCACATCATCAAGGTTTTGAGCTTCATTTTGAGACCCTTGGGTTTCATCAAACTCAACATCATGAACTTCTTCCAAGGTGCCATTTGTGAGATTCCAAACTCTATATGCTTTGCTTGTGGTAGAATAACCAAGTAAGAACCCTTCATCACATTTCTTTTCAAACTTGCTCAATCTAGTGCCTTTCTTGAGAATATAGCATTTGCAACCAAACACTCTAAAGTATGCAATGTTGGGCTTTCTTCCATTCAATAGCTCATATGGTGTCTTACCAAGCTTTCCATGGCAATAGAGACGGTTGCTACAATAGCAAGCCGTGTTGATAGCTTCACTCCAAAATGAATGACTCACATTGTATTCACTAAGCATTGATCTAGCCATGTCAATCAAAGTTCTATTCTTCCTTTCAACTACACCATTGGATTGAGGAGTGTATGTTGGAGAGAATTGATGTCCAATACCAAGATCATCACACAATTCCTCAATTCTTGTGTTCTTGAACTCACTACCATTGTCACTTCTAATCTTCTTGATGGTGATTTCAAACTCATTTTGCACTCTTTTGACAAAAGACTTGAATAGATCATAAACATCACTCTTGTCATAGAGAAAGAACACCCAAATGTATCTAGTGTAGTCATCCACTATCACAAAGTTATACTTGTTGCCACCAATGCTAGTGTATGTTGTTGGCCCAAACAAGTCCATGTGCAATAGCTCAAATGCCTTTTATGTGCTCATTTCACTCTTACTAGGATGTGTATTTCCAACTTGTTTGCCGGCTTGACAAGCACTACATGGTTTATCCTTTTCAAAAGTCACATCTTTCAAGCCTCTAAGTCATGCCTCAAAAGTTTATTCAATTGTTTTATTTCAACATGACCAAGCCTTCTATGCCATAACCATCCCATACTAGATTTGCTAAGCAAGCATGATGTCAATTGTGTCTCACTATCATTGAAGTCAACCAAGTACAAGCTACCATGTCTAAATCCTTTGAATATCAAATTTGATCCATCAACACTTATGACTTCAACATCATCACTACCAAATATGCACTTGAAGCCAAGATCACAAAGTTGTGCTACCGACAAAAGATTAAAATCCAAGCTCTCAACTAGCAACACATTAGATATGCTCATGTTATTTGAGATAGCAATTTTACCAAGCCCCTTGACCTTGCCTTTCTTATTGTTGCCGAAAGTGATAGCATCAAAACCACCATTTTGACTTGTATCAATTGATTTGAACATACATGAATCCCCGGTCAAATGTTGAGTGCACCCACTATCAAGGACCCAATGCCTTCCTCCGGCTTTGTAATCGACCTACAAGATAAGATCAATTCCTTTTAGGTACCCAAACTTGTTTGGGTCCTCCAAGGTTAGTGACCAAGCTCTTTGGTAACCAAATGGCTTTCTTCTTTGAGCCCATCCATGGTGTACCAATGAACTTAGCATGAACACCATTTGTACCCTTGGTAAGTATATAGAAGAAATCAAACTTAATTGAGGATACATTAGCATTGGATGCATATTCCGGCTACCACCAGATCAAAATGAAGGAGTCCGATCAGCTCGCAACTTCGTTCATCACCCCATTCGGCATGTATTGCTACGTTACTATGCCCTTCGGTCTCCAGAACATAGGGGCTACGTACCAGCGATGCATGCAACATGTTTTTGGGGAACACATCGGACCAACCATCGAGGCTTACGTCGATGACATCGTTGTCAAAACCAAAAAGGCTGATAATTTAGTAAACGACCTCGACGTTGCGTTCAAGTGCCTCCGGGCAAAGAACATCAAGCTCAATCCTGAGAAATGCATTTTCGGTGTCCCTCGAGGCATGCTTTTAAGGTTCATCGTGTCCAAGTGTGGCATCGAGGCCAACCCAGAAAAGGTCACTGCCGTAACCAAGATAGGCCCCATCCGAGATCTAAAGGGCATACAGAGGGTCACGGGCTGCTTGGCAGCACTCAGTCGCTTCATTTCACACCTCGGCGAGAAAGCACTCCCTCTGTATCGTCTCCTAAAGAAATTAGAACATTTCTCATGGACCCTCGAGGCCGAGGAAGCCCTTGCAAAACTCAAAGCTACGCTCTCCAACTCGCCGATCCTCGTCCCTCCAACCCCAGGGGAACCACTCTTACTTTATGTCGCCGCGACAACACAAGTAGTTAGCACAGTCTTGGTCGTCGAGAGGGCCGAGGAAGCACATACCCTACTCATCCAAAGACAAGTCTACTTCATTAGTGAGGTGCTCTCGGAAACTAAGGTACGCTACCCACAGATCCAAAAGCTGCTATACACCGTCGTCTTGACACGGCGCAAACTCCGTCACTACTTCGAGGGCCACCCGGTGACTGTGGTTTCTTCTTTCCCCCTGGGAGAGATAGCCCAGAACCGGGAAGCCTCGGGTAGAATAGCCAAGTGGGCGGTAGAGCTCATGGGCGAGACCCTCTCATATGCATCACGCAAGGCCGTCAAATCCTAGGCACTAGCAGATTTTCTGGCGGAATGGACCGACACTCAACTCTCCTCGGTTCAGCTCTAGGCTGAGCTGTGGACCATGTACTTCGATAGGTCATTGATGAAAACTGGAGCAGGCGCATGTTTGCTCTTCATCTCACCCCTCAGAGTTCACATGCGCTATATCATCCGGCTTCATTTTCCTGCATCAAATAACGTTGTTGAATACGAGGCACTTGTCACAGACTTGCGAATCGCCATCGAACTAGGGGTCCGACACCTCGATATTTGGGGTGACTCCTAGCTCATGATTGATCAGGTCATGAAGAGCTCGAGCTGCTGTGACCCCAAGATGGAAGCCTACTGTGAAGAGGTACGGCACCTTGAGGACAAGTTTTTCGGTCTCGAGCTCAACCATATCGCACGCAGGTACAATGAGGCCGCAGATGAACTCGCAAAAATCATGTCTAGCCGAACTACGGTTCCACCAGATGTTTTCGCAAGAGACCTCTACCAACCATCCGTCGACCTCGGGTCGGAAAGAGGGGTCGACGGGTTGTCACTCGACCCCCAACCTGAGGCAGAAGCCCCCTCGACCGGGGCTGAGGCCATGCAGGTGGAAGGCCCGGCCCCACCATCTGACCCTGAGCCTAACTGGCGCATTCCGTACCTCGACCATCTCATTCGAGGGGACCTCCCCTCGGATAAGATCGAGGCTCGACGGATTGCCCACCGGGCTAAAACCTTTGTGATCTTTGGCGATAGTAGAGAGCTGTATCGCCGCAGCCCTACAGGTGTCCTCCAACGCTGTATCACAAACGAGGAATGTAGAAGCCTGCTAAACGATCTGCACTCGAGGGCTTGAGGTCACCACGCAGCGCCTCGGACCCTCGTCGGGAATGCTTTCCGACAGGGATTCTATTGGCCGATCACGGTCTCCGACGCCATCAAGCTAGTACGCTCCTGCAAAGGCTACCAGTACTATGCAAGGAAGACCCACCTCCTGGCTCATGCCCTACAAACCATTCCCATCACATGGCCGTTTGCCGTTTGGGGGCTCGACCTTGTTGGACCCTTGAAAAGGACAACCGGTGGCCTCACCCACTTGCTTGTTGCCATTGACAAATTTTCCAAGTGGATCGAGGCCCGTCCTATCACTAGCATCAGGTACGAGCAAGCTGTGCTCTTTTTCACCAACATCATCCACCGCTTTAGGGTTCTCAACTGTATCATCACGGACAATGGCACCCAATTCACTGGTAAAAAGTTTCTGGATTTTTGCGACCACCACCACATTCGTGTGCTCTGGTCAGCCGTAGCTCATCCAAAAACAAATGGCCAAGTAGAATGTGCCAACGGCATGATCCTACAAGGTCTGAAACCCAGAATCTTGGACAAGTTAAATAAACACGGCAAGAAATGGGCTGACGAGCTTCCCTCGGTCCTGTGGAGCCTAAGAACAACACCGAGTCGAGCCACGGAGTTCACTCTGTTCTTCTTAGTCTATGGGTCTGAGGCTATGCTCCCAACTGATATAGAATACGGATCCTCGAGGTTGAAGGCCTACAACGAAATAAATAACAACGCCACGAGAGAAGACGCTCTCGACCAGCTCGAGGAAGCCCGAGATGTGGCTCTGTTACATTCTGCCAGGTATCAGCAAGGTCTCAGACGCTACCATGATAGACACGTCCATAGGCGCGACCTCAATGTTGGTGACCTAGTGCTATGTCGAAGCCAGAACACCAAGGGACGGCACAAGCTCACGCCACCGTGGGAAGGGCCATACATCATCACAGAAGTCCTAAAGCCCGGCACCTACAAGCTATCGAACAAGAAGGGCGAAATCTTCACCAACGCTTGGAACATTGAACAACTACGTCGCTTTTTTCCTTAAAAAGCCTCAAGGCTCTATAAATTCTTTTCAATCTCATCAATAAAGAATACAACAGTGTTCAAAGCTTCGTTTTCGTAACAACTAGGAAGGATCGACTCTGTTCTCTTAGAATCGACCCTCCCTCGGGGGCTACAAGGGGGAAACCCCTGTCCCCAAAAAAACTTATATTCTTTTTCAAAAAAGCTATCACTTAAGTCGACAATGCCACGGGAGCACCCTAAGGCTCAAAGGGTCGTCGAGCCGTGAGATCACTTACGCCTCCAAGGCAATGGTACCTCCACTCACCTCTCACGCCTAGGGGTGCGACCGAACGCTAAGTAGACCTAGTAACGGTTCATAACTTTGGAAAAGAAAACATCCTCGGTCGCTTAAAGTCAAGTTCTTACACGATCTACAAGGCCGCAAATGCACCCTGAAAGCTCAAGGGAGTCGAGCCGCGAGATCGCCCACGCCTCCCAGGCTACGGTACCTCCACTTGCTCCCTTGCGCCAAGGGGCCTAACTGCGTGCTAAAGTAAATCATACGAGAACGTGACTCAAACGATAAAGGGAAGAAAAACTCGAACAAAAACTAAACGACCAGTGCAGGTTTATATTTTGAGTGTTCAAGGCCTCCGAGGCCACCACGACCAAAGTTAAAAACACTAACTTATTACATGGGCCTCTGCGCCCAGATTTGGCTCACAGGCCCTCGTCGTCGGTAGGCGGAACCACCTCGACCTCAAAGAGTTTGGCCAGGCGACTTCCAGGCTCCTTAGCGGCTTGAATCAGGTCCAGGCAGGCGGTTTCGTTCTCCTCGTCCGTCCGATCCAGATCCATGATGAAGCCGTCGGCAACGAGCTCCATGTCATATACAAACCCAGATCGAAAAACGGCCAGTGCCCTCTTCATGCCATGATGAAGGCCGCCCTGTATCCTCTCTCGGACAAGGCGCCCTAGTGCCACCATCCGGCGGACAAAGGAGTTCCCCAGGGCGTCCTCCCTAGTGTCGGCGTCGGGCTCGACCACCAGGCCATCGCACATGGAGGAAATGGTGCCCTGGAGCAATTGAGTCCGCTGGGCCTCAGCCTCAAAGAGGTTCTAGAATGAGGTCGCCGCCGCCTGAGCCGCCTGCTGCTCCTTCTCCAGCTCTAGAGCACAAATGTTAAGTTAACACAAGCCTAGGACCTCGACACTAGAGCCACAGTGTCGCAAGAAGCTTACCCTCGGAGTGGGTCTGCCAGCCCATGATCTCGTCGCGTAGCTCCCCGCACGCCTTCTCGGATGCTCAGAGAGCATCGTCTCTGTCACGGAGCGCCGCCCTCAGCACCTCAAGCTCCCGGCCGGCGCCCGAGAGAGCCTCGTCCCTCTCTCAGACCGCCCCTGACAACGTCACGACCTCATTTTCCAAGGTCCCAACGCGGGCGGACGCCATCCCGACCTGAGCACTGAGGGCATCGCGTTGGCCGCCAACCAGGGCAATATCTTCCCCGAGCTCCTTAACACGCGCCAGCAGTGGCGTGAGGTCCTCACGAGATTTGGCAGCCTCTTCCCGAGCCCTTGCCGTGTCGTCACATGCCGAGACCTCGGCCGCTTGGGCCTGTGTCGCCTCCTCTTTAACTGCCGCATAGGCGGCGCGAAGATCAGCCACCTCGGCGCTGTGGCGGGAGAGCCGCTGGTTGACCTCCTCAACAAGGGCCTGTTGACGGGAGAGTGCCGCCCACACACCGCTCTCATTGCGGATGAAAACTGACTTGCGACGGGAACGCTCCTTGAGCAACTGACCACGATTCAAGATCAAAAATCAGAATCAGGGAGAAAGGGGCAGAAAAAAGAACGAAAAATTACCAAATCTGACTTACCTCAAAGGCGTCCGCCATACCCCGCGCTAGGGCCTCCGAAGCCACACGGAGAGATCGCATCGTGTGCTGCCGGAGACCCTCGACGTACTCCCAATGGTGCACCTTGTCTCTATCGTTGAGCGCAAAGACGGGCTCCACACTAGGGTTGGCTACGTCCCTAAACTCGAGGGCAGACCTCCCCCAGCGCGGCAGCTCCTCCTCCGCCCGCACGAGGGCCAGCCCGGCAAGATCCGGCCATGTGGCCGGCGCCTCCGCCGGGTCACTCTCTGGCACCGTAGAAGGACTGGCCTGGTCCACGGCCTTAGCCCCCTCGACTGTTGCAGGGGGGCCGCCCTGATCCATGGCCTCGACCCCCTCGACGCCCACCACTTGCTTCCCCTTATCAACAGGGGAATCGTCAAGGGTAATGTCAATTAGGGCCGAGGCCGACCCTTGCACCAAGGCCGCCGCCTCGACCACCGGCGCCACCACTAGGACGATGGTCAGGGCGCACCTACCCCGCTCTCCGCCTCAACCGCTGGCTCCGACGGCTGGTCCCGCTGTGGCTGCACCTCCTCCGGTTGCACAGCCGTTTGTCCCGCCTCCAGCGGGACCTCCACCACCTCCTGATCTTCATCCGCCCACCCCGCCAGTGCTGGGCACCGCCACCACTGACGACTCCGAACCCTGAGCGACAGGGACGGAATCAGCAGCCGCTTGGGCGCTCACCGCCACCTAGCAGCCGTCTCCTGCTGTTTGAGCCACTCCGTCATGACCCGGTACTTCGTGACCCAGGCAGCGTCATCAGCTGCCGTCCGCATCATAACGGCGGCGCTCGATCGGAGCGCCTTCACAGGGGTCGGACCCACGAGCTCCGCCTTGCGCTTATGCCTAAGGAACGAACGACCACGTCAAAAAATATGACCACCAATCACAAAAAAGACGAGGTTGAATGGACTTACCCAGAAAGGGGAACCAAGGGCCTCGACCCCGGTCCACCAGGAACTGACGACGGCGCCCACGGTGGCCCTACCGTCGGGCCTCCCATCGACCGGGCGCTCCTTGGAGCCCTGGTCAGCGGAGCCTCCTGAGCACCCCGCGCTGCCAAGGCTAATTTGTAACACCTCAAGTGTTTAGCTCCATAATTGGATTGCATAAGCATAAGCATAAGCATGCATTATTCATGTTGTTATTTTATGTGATGCAACACATGTAATTATTCTAGGGTTTGTTTGATTTATTTCATGAAGTATTTGATAGTTGGTGTAACAAAAAGGTAAGGTAGCCAATCATGACCTACAACACCTTAGTTATACTTAGGGTAACATTTGGAACAAGGTTCATGTTGACCAAAATTACAAAATTGCCCTCCAAGAAAAGTTTGACCACCATTTGACCCTAGAAGGCTCTAGTTTGACCAATTAAAAAGTCTAATTTAGAGACCTTGCATGGAAGAGCACCCTTAAGTAAAGTTGTAGAGAAATTCATGAGGAACAAAAGTCTCAATATGACCATCTCATGAAATTGACCCTAACATGCTCAAAAGTGGCCCACAAGTCAGCTAGAGAGGTAGCTCCAAGACTTAGAATTTTTCTAAGTCTGGAATCTGACCCTACAGTTTTACTGATGCCTACTTTAGGAGCTTTTAGTTTGCAAACCAGGCCAAACCAGCTTTCACTCATATTGACAAACTTGTAGATCACATGTAGCTCTACAACATTGTCAACATCACCATCACCTAGTTCTAAATGGTTTAGGAGATATGGTGCCTGGAAAAATGGGTTTCAGTCGGTTAGTTAACTGAAACTCGGTTTCAGATTTCGGGTGCCTCACTTTGGAGCGTTGTATCTCACTAACCAAGCCGAATTGGCTCATGACCCTATTGGCAATGTTGAAGCCCTCACGTAGCTCTACCAATTTGTCAACTACGGTTCTCACCAAGTCAGCCTCGATCACGAGCTATGAGGCGGTGAAATCTCCCTGTCAGTCGCTGTGGAACGCCGATGGCCTCGTCAGTCATTCAGAAAAGTTCAGAAAACCGAACTCGGCGCGTGGCCGACCGGGGACAGGAAGCCTCCGCCGCGTGGCAACACGCGTCGACGCGATGCTCATCTCGGTTGCCCAAAGACGCCACGACGCCCGGAGGCCCTTCCTCGCTGCTCCTTCTTCTGCCTCCTGGTTTCCTTCGCCACCGAGCGCGCGGCAACCAGAGGAGCATCAGCGGCCGCCACCGAAAATTCCCCCACAGTCAAGCACCACCACCCAATTCCCCGTAGGCACAGTCGCACGGTGAGCTCCTCCACATCGCGGACCACACCGTACGACCGCTTGACCTCAGGTAGAGCTCGCCGAGCTTGCGCCTCCACCGCGGCCGCCATTGGCGTCGCCAAGTTGAGCTCGCGCGTGGCCGTGCTTCTCGGTGCCCTTACCGCCTTCCTTCTCCGGTGTTCTAGGTTCGTCTCGGTGTGCTGGTGCTCACGGGGTAGACCGTTTGGGGGTCGAGCCGCTGCTAGCTCGCCGGAGCCGGCAAGCATGCGGTCGTGGCCGCCATTGCCGCTGCCACCCCCCTAGCCACAGTCATGGTGTCAATTAGTTATACCAATCGTTGCGCGAGGTTGTGGTGAACGCGCTGGTACGGTAGCTTCGCCGGAGCTGTCGCCGGCGGCGAGCTATCGCCGTCGCCTTCTTTTCCCCCTCTGCCTCCCTCGCTGACCAGTGGGGTCCCCAGGTCAGGCGCGCGCGCGAGCGGGAGGCCGGTCGCGTGCCGTCGCGTGGGAGCGGGCCGTAGCACGGGGAGTGGGCCGCGTGGGTCTCCCAGGCCGGCCCGGTAGCAGGGTTTCGATTTTCGTTTTTATTTTCTTTCTATAATTGCCACAGATTTTGGGTAAAGTTGGAAAAATATAGATCTAGGGTTTTAATGATCCAAAAATCATGAGATAAATTTTGTTAGGGTCTACATGATGTGTAGTATTTTAGAAAAATATAAATATGGAATGTGATGTTTAATTTCTAGGAGAATTTAATAGATCCTTTAAATGTGTTTTGGAATGCATGCAAATTTGTTAAATTTATAACTTGAGCTGTGGTGTTCCAGAAATCATGAAATTTGGTGGGTAGGTTACTCTGTGCTAGCCCTAGCTCTGGTAAAAATTTGGGCATCAGTGCTTAAGTAATTTCCAAGTTATAATGCTATCTTGTTATTCTAGGAAATACTTAAATGAATTTTTGTAATTTTTCTACATGTGCAATGTTCATATAAATTTTTGGAGAATGTCTTGGTACCCTAGAGTGTCCAAGAAAATTAAGAAATCTATTGTTTGACACTTTTTACTATGCTTTGTTATTTATACAAAAAGCAGCCTTTTTGGCTTGGGAATTTTGTGTAGGAAGTTCCTGTGAATAAATTGAGTTCAAAATTTTACAGTAGTCTCTTTTTGGGTCAGAGAGTCCCCTGTAATTTTTGTAGAATTTTAGGAGCAGTTTATATATATATGTTTGAAATTTCACTTAATTACTTAAGTAAATTAAGAAATGGCTTTAAATAAATATTCTAGGTGGGCACACCTTACTTTCTGGTGTTTTTGTGACATTTGTGAACTTGTAGTAGTATTAGTTTGGTCTTAGAGAATGTTGGACACATCAATAAATATTTAACCTTTGTAATTTTAGGTTTTCTGGACAGCTAGTAGTAATTCTAAATTTGGCTTTGATAAAATTGGTTGCTGGAAAACTTGTAAATACCAAAGTTGGAGTAAACTTGATGAACTAGCTTGTGTCAAATTTTGGAAGCATTTAGCTTAGTAGTTTGAGAGTTACTATTGTTTAAAGTGGCAGTTCAAAATCTGCTACTCTCTGTGTTGGAGAAGACAGATTCTGGAACTTGTGAAGTTTGACATGGAAAACTTAGGAGTTTGGAGTTGAGGTCTGAAAATGAATTGTAGTACATTTCTTAGGCTTTCCAGATTGTCTTAAATCATATCTTTTGGAATTGTAAATCTCCAGTTGTGATAAAAACAAGTGGCTGCTGTCCATAATGCTTATTGTGGTGTTTTGCTGATTGATATGGTGTAATATCCTAAGACATGCTACTTTTGTAATTGTTAGGTGTTAGGGCCTTAACTGAGGATGAGCAGCTTTATCTTAGGTTAAGTAGATTAGGTGAGTACTTCTCTACTGGAGAAGAGATTTGCACGTACTAATAAAATAACTTGAATAGAGTATTTTATTCTGAAATGCATTTCATTCCGAGCATGTTGCACTCATTTATGCATCCATTATATTTATTGTGCATTCATGCAATAGGTGCACCGGAGGGGGTAACACTCCTCGAATTCGAGCCTGTGATTCCGGAGGAGGACCAGGAGCAGCAGGAGCCCGAGGATCCAGCAGGCGAAGGAGTGCCCGCAGACAACCTTCCTGAGTGTCCAGACCACCGGCCCTCGACCTTTCTGAAAGGCAAGCCCCGGTGCATGCTGAACCTACTGATTTATAAATTAATCTTGAGTACTTTTAATTGTTTACTGCATTAAGTTGTAGGAGTTATATGAAAACACTTGTTGCATTATACCTGTCCTTGTCCAGATATCGTACTGAATCCTATATTAGGTGTAGGCACGTGTCAATGCTTAGCCCTGCTTAGTACGGTAGAAGTCGGGTGATTTCCGGTCATCCGCGAGATGTAGGAAGGAGTCGCGAATGGCTTATGGCTATCGTGATGGAACCATGCTTAAAAATGAAATCGAGACCGGACGGGAATTCGATAGTACAGCCGCAAGACACTTCACGTCTTGGGTGTGGAGCTATGCCCGTCTGAGTCGTTTAAGGACCGATTCGCTGTACGTCCTTGAGTCATGTTGAACGCAGTCTAACACTTAGTTGGCCGGATAACCCGTTCCGACCGCGAAGCCGAGTAATGTGGTTCAGGCCGGGAATCGAATGGTAGGTTGCTTCTTGGAGGAGAGAAAGGATGTGCTTGGGGACATTGGCGTGAGACCAAGAGGGGGTTAGAGTCCCTATCACCTGGCAGAGTGTCGCCCTTGGGGTCGCGACATCATTCGGACCCGCGATTCCTGAATCATATGAAACGGTGGCTTGTGCGACCCTGGCAGGGGCCTGCGCGGTGAGTGTTAGAAATACCCCTCCAGCTGGATAGGAATTCGATTCGAATCGCCGTCGCTCCCGGTTAGTGAGCACTTGACTTGAGCAGCGGCAACGTAGAACTCATTAAATGAACTGGTGGTTAAGGGAATGATACAATGTTGCCATAATGATATACCTGCTATGGATATAATAATCATGTTGTTTGATTATAATCAAGTGTATGTTTAGTACAGGTGCTAAGATAGATGACAGGTAAATGCTAAAAATAACTGCTAGTACAGATTATAAGAGTTTCAATTACTTATGCCTTTATGCAAAAATGTTATGTCAGCTAGCCTCTTGTGTAAGCCTTGCATAATCCTTGGTGTCATCTTATTTCTGGTTTCCGACGGGTAAGTCTAGCTGAGTACATTCTAGTACTCAGGGTTTATTCCCTCCTGTTGCAGATGACATGCTTTATCAGGGATTCTGCCAGACGTGTCTCCACCCTGCGGGTGATGATGACTAGATCACAAGGGCGTGATCGTCTTTATGTACTTTCCTCATGCTTTTGCGGGTTGTCGATCATCCAGACTGGCAGTACTTAATTAACTAGTGTGTGTTATGCTTCCGCTACTTTCAAACTTGGTTTGTAATAATTGCTACTCCGTTTGTGTAAACTTATTTCAGCACTATTTGTGAAATGTAACGTATGATGTTGTATGTTGAATGATGCGATCCTGGTTGTAAGCGAGTTGGTTTGAAATCCTTCGTGGTTTCGATTGACTACCGGGATTATATGGGCTCAAGTTCGAAAATTTGAGCGCTTCGGTGCTTGTTTTTGTACTTGTGCTCTTATAATTTGGTCGGTTCTGTTACAGCTGGTACCAGAGCATAATTCAACATTAAACACATCTTACGGGTAATTAAAAACAAAAGTATTGTTTGCGAAAAGGGTTAAACTCTAAAAAAATTATTTTATAGGTATGCCAGTGATCACAACCCTTAGCCCAAATAAGGACTCTTAGGTGGCTTATTATAAAGACTAACTTGGGGGCCTTGTTTGTTTGTATTTCGTCGTCCATACGGCGTGATATTGTATGGATGCCATCCACTTGGGTGGTAATGTATGGATCAAGTGCCTCGACGCTCTGGTAAGTGTGAGTTGTGAGAGCATGATCATCCAACCGGCGATCTAGGGGAGAGTAGTTTTGGTGACTTGCATACTTACATGTTTAAACCATGTAACTATGTAAAAACACTTAATTGTGGGCATCTATCAATTGGGTAGCTGTGATACTGAAATATATACATCCGGGGATGTGTATATGGAAAGTATTTAATTTACTGCTTTCTTGTGTGCATATATTGGGATTTGTTGGGCTGCAATGAAATTTTCTGCAGGTACACTAACAGCGTAACGAGTAGACCGATAGTTTCGCTTATATGAGAGAACGTATGTATGCCACCGCCTAGCGTTAAACTTTAGGTTTCTACTAAGGTGAGAGGGCGTACGGAACGTGCATGCATCATGTTTAAATATATCATACATATCATTTACTCCCTCCTTAAAAATTTCTGTGCTCCCGACTAAAGTAAATTTCGTATCCCCTAAATGATCCTCACTTTAAGCCGTATCTTATCTTGTTGCTACAGATGGCACGTACCAAGAGGACCGCTCGTAAGTCCACTGGGGGCAGGGCACCGCGTCACCAGCTCGCTCCACGTGAGCCCCGCCCTGAGCCTACTGAGGTGGAAAGGCTAAGGGCAGAGTTGGCTGAAGTGACTGCTGCCAGGAATGCAGCACGGCAACAACTGGAACAAGTGATTCATGATCGTGATCAAGAGACGCTTGCAGTCCAGAGGTTGACAGTGGCAAATCGCAACTGTCAACGCATGTTGGTCCGTGTGATGGAACAGAGGGATGAAGCCTAGCACGAGGAGAACGTTCTGAGAGCTCGTCAGTTTGAGCTCGAGCAACAGTTGGAGAACGCTGAAGAATACAATGATAATCTTCATGAAGAAGTGCACCGCCTGAACAACGAGCTTAATCCCCTGCTGCCTCAAAACAACAACGCCGATGAGGACATGGGTTCGGGAATCTTCATGGCTGAGGATGATGATGAAGTGGAGGTTGATAGACCACAGGATGCCCCACCTGCAGAAGCACCAGAGGAAGAGCCAGAAGAAGAAGAAGACGAGGAGTTAGAGCCTGTCAGTGATGAGGACGGCGGGGAGATCCTTGACACTGACTCGGAGGATGATGCTTAGAGTAGTCATCACGTGCCTATAATGTTAGGATCGTCTTTTGTGCCCTCCTGTGAAGGAGTGAGGCCTTGTAATAACTTGACTTTGGGATGTAAGGTTGAACCGTATGTTTCCTGAATGTAGTTTGAACCCGTTAATTTCGATCACAACTTGATGTCTTATTATGTTGCGTTCGATGATGGTGTCACGATTAGCACCCTTCGGTGCCGCGACGAAACCGAGGGCCTCCTATGGCACGCGACATAAGGCTGTGCTGCTTGGCACGCGCAGGTATCGAGGTGGCTAGTCATGATCCACCATGGAACTCTTCATTGAGAAGTCTCTTGTGGTCAGTTCGAAGTAGCCTTTCACAGTTAACTAAAAATCTGGAGATCGAATCCAAGTACCGTGCAAAAGGTCAAAAATCACGTAGATAGCAACGCAAACGGTCCGGTAACCGTTGTGCTCCCTGTGAGTGAGCCTTTATCAAAGAGCATCTTGTTGGATTACCAAGTATGATCTCGTCAAATGATGCGCTAGAATGGATTGTGCGGTTGTGATGAATTATTGTGCCTTAATTATTATGAGAAATCTATTCATACAGTCAGATTGACATTTCGCAATAATTCATCTACAAATTTCCCACATCGTCAGTGCTCATTGGATATGCATTTTTGCAGATGTCGTACAATCTACGTCGGGGTCGTGGAAATGAGGAGGAGGAACAGCCACCCCCTCCGCCACCACCTACTCCGGCCGAGTTGATGCAGACAGTGGTCGAAGGGCAGCGCATGTTGGCGGATGCTATGCGCCAGCTGGCTAACCGGGAAGCTCGTCCTGGCCGCCAGGGCCCAGAGCCAAATCAGTACAGCGATTTCAAGGACTTTCTGGATACAAAGCCCCCGCTCTTCAAGGAAGCGGAAGAACCACTGCAGGCTGACGAGTGGTTGAATACCATTGAACAAAAGTTTTGTCTGCTACGCCTAACTGATGAGCTGAAAACTGAATATGCTTCCCATCAGTTGCATGGTCCGGCGGGAATTTGGTGGAGCCACTATCGTTCCACACTGCCTGCCAATGTCCCGATTGCTTGGGATCAGTTTAAGGCGGCATTCCGAGGAAATTATATCCCTCCCGGTCTTATGGCAATCAAGCATACAGAGTTTATGAGGCTGTCGCAAGGAAACAAAAGTCTGACTGAATACTTGCAGTCCTTCAACAACCTGGCAAGGTATGCCACGGAGTTTGTGGATACCGATGCCAAAAAGATTGCTAGCTTCAAAAGGGGCCTCGGCCCAAAACTGATGAAAACTATGGGCACTAGCAAATGTACTACTTTCAATGATTTCATCAGCGATGCTTTGACCCAGGAGAACAACAATACTATTTATTCTGCCTCTAAGAGCCGTAAAAGGGCCCTTGAGGCAAGTGCTTCTCAGTCAAGGGCCTCAGCGGCACCGAGGTCTTTCCCTCGCCCACCTGCTCCGAATACAAAGTTCCGTCCGCCGCAGAAGAAGCCTGCTGCAAAAACAGGGTTTCGTAAGGCATATACAGTGGCACTGCCAAAGAGTAATGCGGGCCAAGGCAGCTCCAGTGTTCCTCCTAGCAACATGCCTTGCTGGAACTGTAACAAGCCAGGCCATTGGTCCAGGAACTGTCCGTACCCGAAGAAAAATGTCAACCAAGGTAGTCGTCAGGGACACGCCCATTATAACAGCATTGAGGAAATTCCATCTGGTGAGGTGGTCACCGCTGGTAAGTTTCTAGTTGACCAACACCCCGCAGTGGTACTTTTTGATTCAGGTGCTTCGCATTCCTTTATCAGTCCTAAGTTTGCATCTAAATTTGCACACAAGTTGCATACTGTTGAAGGTGTGGGTTATTGTATTAGCGCTGCAAGTGGAAATATTTCCACAAACAAAGTAGTGGGGAACCTTAAGTTTGAGATAGAAGGGCGAAGTTATTCGCTTGCCCTATTGGTTTTACCTGGTTTAGACATAGATGTTATCTTGGGCATGAATTGGATGAGTCAGAACGGGGTACTCATTGACACATCCGCTCGGGTAGTTATGCTCAGAGATCCTACAGATCAAAAAGGTTTTCTAGTACAACTTCCCAGAAAGGTTGAATTGTCAGGGGAAATTCATGCTGTGCAAGCAAAGGCGTTGGCCGAAATTCCAGTAGTAAATGAGTTTCCGGACGTTTTTCCCGATGATTTGCCGGGACTCCCTCCGGATCGGGATGTGGAGTTTAAAATTGAGTTGTTGCCTGGCACGGCACCCATCTCTAGGAGACCCTATAGGATGCCTCCTAATGAACTAGCTGAACTTAAGGTGCAATTGAATGAACTTTTGAAGAAAGGGTTGATTCGTCCTAGTTCATCGCCGTGGGGATGCCCTGCTATCTTTGTAAAGAAGAAGGATCAAACCTTGCGGATGTGCGTGGACTACAGACCTCTGAACGCGGTCACTGTTAAGAATAAGTATCCGCTACCGCGTATCGACATCTTGTTCGATCAGTTGTCCAAGGCTAAAGTCTTTTCCAAGATCGATCTAAGGTCTGGCTACCATCAAATTAAAATCCGCCCGGAAGATGTTCCAAAGACAGCCTTTTCTACCAGATACGGTCTTTATGAGTATCTTGTTATGTCTTTTGGCTTGACAAATGCCCCCGCACACTTCATGTACTTGATGAATTCGGTGTTTATGCCTGAATTGGACAAGTTTGTGGTGGTATTTATTGATGACATCCTGGTATATTCTGTGAATGAGGAGGATCATGCTGAACATCTGCGTATAGTCCTCACAAGACTGCGTGAACACCAACTCTATGCAAAGTTCAGTAAGTGCGAATTCTGGCTTCGAGAAGTACCTTTCCTTGGGCATGTGTTGTCCGATGGAGGAATTATGGTGGACCCCGCCAAGGTACAGGAAGTACTGAACTGGAAGGCTCCTATCTCGGTTCACGAGGTCCGGAGTTTCCTTGGGTTGGCTGGCTATTATCGTCGCTTCATCCCGGATTTCTCAAAAATAGCCAAACCCATGACTCGGTTGCTGCAAAAAGACATCAGGTTTGTCTGGACTCCTGAGTGTGATGCGGCTTTTCACCAACTGCGAACCCTCCTAACCTCAGCTCCGGTTTTGGCACAACCGGATATCGAGAAACCATTTGATGTTTATTGTGATGCCTCAGGCATAGGTTTGGGAGGCGTTTTGATGCAGGAAGGCCGAGTAATTGCATACACTTCTCGACAACTTCGGAAGCATGAGGTGAATTATCCAACGCATGACTTAGAACTGGCTGCAGTTGTTCATGCTTTGAAAGTATGGCGGCATTATCTGCTGGGAAATGTCTGCAATATCTACACCGATCATAAAAGGCTCAAATACATCTTCACCCAACCCGAGTTGAATATGCGTCAAAGAAGATGGCTCGAGTTGATTAAAGATTATAACCTTCAAGTGCACTATCATCCAGGAAAGGCAAATGCAGTTGCGGATGCTTTAAGCCGTAAGTCTCATTGTCATTCCTTAGTTGAAACTGATTTTCATCGATCTCGCCTTCTACATCCAGCAGTCTTGTACAACATCACTGTCAGTTGTACTCTCAAAAGCAGAATTATTGAGCTCCAAAAGACTGACACTGGTATATTCCACATCAAGCGTAAGATGAAAGAGCAAGAAACTACACAGTTCAGGATAGATGAAGAGGGTGTACTATGGTTCAAGGATAGGTTAGTTGTGCCTAAGGACCGAGAGCTTCAAAATGATATTATGTCTGAAGCACACTCCTCTAAGTTGTCCATCCATCCTGGCAGCAATAAGATGTATTATGATTTGAAACCGCTTTATTGGTGGACCAAGATGCGGAAAGAGATAGCTGCATATGTTGCTAGATGTGACACCTGTTGCAGAGTCAAAGCTGTGCACATAAAAGCTGGGCTACTTCAGCCACTCTCCATTCCAGGCTGGAAATGGGATGAGATAAGTATGGATTTCATTGTCGGTCTTCCTCCTACTGTCAAAAATCATAATTCCATCTGGGTAATTGTGGATCGTTTGACCAAATCAGCTCACTTCATTCCAGTGAGAGTGGACTATCGTCCCACTGACTATGCTGAGTTGTACTTCAATCAGATAGTCCGGCTTCATGGGGTACCTCGTACTATCATATCTGACCGTGGTCCCCAGTTCACTGCTCGCTTTTGGGAGCACTTGCATCACCTTCTGGGAACCAAGTTAGTGAGAAGCTCTGCTTATCACCCCCAGACATCGGGTCAGACAGAACGAGTTAACCAAATCTTGGAAGATCTGTTGCGAGCATACGTCATTTCATCCAAGGGTTCTTGGGAAAAATGGTTACCTTTAGCTGAATTCTTGTACAATAACAGTTATCAAGAGAGTATTAAGATGGCTCCATTCGAAGCTTTGTACGGTCGTAGGTGTAGAACCCCACTAAATTGGATCGAATCTGGTGAGAGAAGATTTTATGGTATTGCTTTTGTTGAGGAAGCTGAGGAACAAGTCCGTACCATCCAAAAACATATGGCTGCAGCCCAAGCTAGGCAGAAAAGCTATGCGGATCGTCGTAGAAAACCACTCGAGTTTGAAGTTGGAGACTTCGTGTATTTGAAAGTTTCTCCAATGAAAAGTGTCCAACGTTTTGGTGTTAAGCGGAAACTTGCACCAAGATACGTGGGTCCTTTCCAGATCATAGGCAAGAGTGGAGCTGTTGCGTACAAAATCCAGTTGCCTCCTGAGATGAGAGCCATATTCAACGTTTTCCATGTATCTCAGCTTAAAAAGTGTCTTCGAGTTCCTGAGGAACAAGTTCCTTTAGGTGATATCAGACTGGAATCCGACCTAACCTATGAAGAAAAGCCAGTCCGAGTGATCGATACTCAGGAACGAGTAACTAGAAGTAAAGTGGTTAAGTGGTACAAAGTGATGTGGAGTAATCAGGGAAGTGAGAGTGATGCTACGTGGGAACGGGAGGATTATTTGCGGGATGGTTATAAAGAATTCTATGAAAAATGGTACGCTTTCCAAATCTCGGGACGAGATTTTTATAAGGGGGGAGGGCTGTAACACCTCAAGTGTTTAGCTCCATAATTGGATTGCATAAGCATAAGCATAAGCATGCATTATTCATGTTGTTATTTTATGTGATGCAACACATGTAATTATTCTAGGGTTTGTTTGATTTATTTCATGAAGTATTTGATAGTTGGTGTAACAAAAAGGTAAGGTAGCCAATCATGACCTACAACACCTTAGTTATACTTAGGGTAACATTTGGAACAAGGTTCATGTTGACCAAAATTACAAAATTGCCCTCCAAGAAAAGTTTGACCACCATTTGACCCTAGAAGGCTCTAGTTTGACCAATTAAAAAGTCTAATTTAGAGACCTTGCATGGAAGAGCACCCTTAAGTAAAGTTGTAGAGAAATTCATGAGGAACAAAAGTCTCAATATGACCATCTCATGAAATTGACCCTAACATGCTCAAAAGTGGCCCACAAGTCAGCTAGAGAGGTAGCTCCAAGACTTAGAATTTTTCTAAGTCTGGAATCTGACCCTACAGTTTTACTGATGCCTACTTTAGGAGCTTTTAGTTTGCAAACCAGGCCAAACCAGCTTTCACTCATATTGACAAACTTGTAGATCACATGTAGCTCTACAACATTGTCAACATCACCATCACCTAGTTCTAAATGGTTTAGGAGATATGGTGCCTGGAAAAATGGGTTTCAGTCGGTTAGTTAACTGAAACTCGGTTTCAGATTTCGGGTGCCTCACTTTGGAGCGTTGTATCTCACTAACCAAGCCGAATTGGCTCACGACCCTATTGGCAATGTTGAAGCCCTCACGTAGCTCTACCAATTTGTCAACTACGGTTCTCACCAAGTCAGCCTCGATCACGAGCTATGAGGCGGTGAAATCTCCCTGTCAGTCGCTGTGGAACGCCGATGGCCTCGTCAGTCATTCAGAAAAGTTCAGAAAACCAAACTCGGCGCGTGGCCGACCGGGGACAGGAAGCCTCCGCCGCGTGGCAACACGCGTCGACGCGATGCTCATCTCGGTTGCCCAAAGACGCCACGACGCCCGGAGGCCCTTCCTCGCTGCTCCTTCTTCTGCCTCCTGGTTTCCTTCGCCACCGAGCGCGCGGCAACCGGAGGAGCATCAGCGGCCGCCACCGAAAATTCCCCCACAGTCAAGCACCACCACCCAATTCCCCGTAGGCACAGTCGCACGGTGAGCTCCTCCACATCGCGGACCACACCGTACGACCGCTTGACCTCAGGTAGAGCTCGCCGAGCTTGCGCCTCCACCGCGGCCGCCATTGGCGTCGCCAAGTTGAGCTCGCGCGTGGTCGTGCTTCTCGGTGCCCTTACCGCCTTCCTTCTCCGGTGTTCTAGGTTCGTCTCGGTGTGCTGGTGCTCACGGGGTAGACCGTTTGGGGGTCGAGCCGCTGCTAGCTCGCCGGAGCCGGCAAGCATGCGGTCGTGGCCGCCATTGCCGCTGCCACCCCCCCTAGCCACAGTCATGGTGTCAATTAGTTATACCAATCGTTGCGCGAGGTTGTGGTGAACGCGCTGGTACGGTAGCTTCGCCGGAGCTGTCGCCGGCGGCGAGCTATCGCCGTCGCCTTCTTTTCCCCCTCTGCCTCCCTCGCTGACCAGTGGGGTCCCCAGGTCAGGCGCGCGCGCGAGCGGGAGGTCGGTCGCGTGCCGTCGCGTGGGAGCGGGCCGTAGCACGGGGAGTGGGCCACGTGGGTCTCCCAGGCCGGCCCGGTAGCAGGGTTTCGATTTTCGTTTTTATTTTCTTTCTATAATTGCCACAGATTTTGGGTAAAGTTGGAAAAATATAGATCTAGGGTTTTAATGATCCAAAAATCATGAGATAAATTTTGTTAGGGTCTACATGATGTGTAGTATTTTAGAAAAATATAAATATGGAATGTGATGTTTAATTTCTAGGAGAATTTAATAGATCCTTTAAATGTATTTTGGAATGCATGCAAATTTGTTAAATTTATAACTTGAGCTGTGGTGTTCCAGAAATCATGAAATTTGGTGGGTAGGTTACTCTGTGCTAGCCCTAGCTCTGGTAAAAATTTGGGCATCAGTGCTTAAGTAATTTCCAAGTTATAATGCTATCTTGTTATTCTAGGAAATACTTAAATGAATTTTTGTAATTTTTCTACATGTGCAATGTTCATATAAATTTTTGGAGAATGTCTTGGTACCCTAGAGTGTCCAAGAAAATTAAGAAATCTGTTGTTTGACACTTTTTACTATGCTTTGTTATTTATACAAAAAGCAGCCTTTTTGGCTTGAGAATTTTGTGTAGGAAGTTCCTGTGAATAAATTGAGTTCAAAATTTTACAGTAGTCTCTTTTTGGGTCAGAGAGTCCCCTGTAATTTTTGTAGAATTTTAGGAGCAGTTTATATATATATGTTTGAAATTTCACTTAATTACTTAAGTAAATTAAGAAATGGGTTTAAATAAATATTCTAGGTGGGCACACCTTACTTTCTGGTGTTTTTGTGACATTTGTGAACTTGTAGTAGTATTAGTTTGGTCTTAGAGAATGTTGGACACATCAATAAATATTTAACCTTTGTAATTTTAGGTTTTCTGGACAGCTAGTAGTAATTCTAAATTTGGCTTTGATAAAATTGGTTGCTGGAAAACTTGTAAATACCAAAGTTGGAGTAAACTTGATGAAATAGCTTGTGTCAAATTTTGGAAGCATTTAGCTTAGTAGTTTGAGAGTTACTATTGTTTAAAGTGGCAGTTCAAAATCTGCTACTCTCTGTGTTGGAGAAGACAGATTCTGGAACTTGTGAAGTTTGACATGGAAAACTTAAGAGTTTGGAGTTGAGGTCTGAAAATGAATTGTAGTACATTTCTTAGGCTTTCCAGATTGTCTTAAATCATATCTTTTGGAATTGTAAATCTCCAGTTGTGATAAAAACAAGTGGCTGCTGTCCATAATGCTTACTGTGGTGTTTTGCTGATTGATATGGTGTAATATCCTAAGACATGCTACTTTTGTAATTGTTAGGTGTTAGGGCCTTAACTGAGGATGAGCAGCTTTATCTTAGGTTAAGTAGATTAGGTGAGTACTTCTCTACTGGAGAAGAGATTTGCACGTACTAATAAAATAACTTGAATAGAGTATTTTATTCTGAAATGCATTTTATTCCGAGCATGTTGCACCCATTTATGCATCCATTATATTTATTGTGCATTCATGCAATAGGTGCACCGGAGGGGGTAACACTCCTCGAATTCGAGCCTGTGATTCCGGAGGAGGACTAGGAGCAGCAGGAGCCCGAGGATCCAGCAGGCGAAGGAGTGCCCGCAGACAACCTTCCTGAGTGTCCAGACCACCGGCCCTCGACCTTTCTGAAAGGCAAGCTCCGGTGCATGCTGAACCTACTGATTTATAAATTAATCTTGAGTACTTTTAATTGTTTACTGCATTAAGTTGTAGGAGTTATATGAAAACACTTGTTGCATTATACCTGTCCTTGTCCAGATATCGTACTGAATCCTATATTAGGTGTAGGCACGTGTCAATGCTTAGCCCTGCTTAGTACGGTAGAAGTCGGGTGATTTCCGGTCATCCGCGAGATGTAGGAAGGAGTCGCGAATGGCTTATGGCTATCGTGATGGAACCATGCTTAAAAATGAAATCGAGACCGGACGGGAATTCGATAGTACAGCCGCAAGACACTTCACGTCTTGGGTGTGGAGCTATGCCCGTCTGAGTCGTTTAAGGACCGATTCGCTGTACGTTCTTGAGTCATGTTGAACGCAGTCTAACACTTAGTTGGCCGGATAACCCGTTTCGACCGCGAAGCCGAGTAATGTGGTTCAGGCCGGGAATCGAATGGTAGGTTGCTTCTTGGAGGAGAGAAAGGATGTGCTTGGGGACATTGGCGTGAGACCAAGGGGGGGTTAGAGTCCCTATCACCTGGCAGAGTGTCGCCCTTGGGGTCGTGACATCATTCGGACCCGCGATTCCTGAATCATATGAAACGGTGGCTTGTGCGACCCTGGCAGGGGCCTGCGCGGTGAGTGTTAGAAATACCCCTCCAGCTGGATAGGAATTCGATTCGAATCGCCGTCGCTCCCGGTTAGTGAGCACTTGACTTGAGCAGCGGCAACGTAGAACTCATTAAATGAACTGGTGGTTAAGGGAATGATACAATGTTGCCATAATGATATACCTGCTATGGATATAATAATCATGTTGTTTGATTATAATCAAGTGTATGTTTAGTACAGGTGCTAAGATAGATGACAGGTAAATGCTAAAAATAACTGCTAGTACAGATTATAAGAGTTTCAATTACTTATGCCTTTATGCAAAAATGTTATGTCAGCTAGCCTCTTGTGTAAGCCTTGCATAATCCTTGGTGTCATCTTATTTCTGGTTTCCGACGGGTAAGTCTAGCTGAGTACATTCCAGTACTCAGGGTTTATTCCCTCCTGTTGCAGATGACATGCTTTATCAGGGATTCTGCCAGACGTGTCTCCACCCTGCGGGTGATGATGACTAGATCACAAGGGCGTGATCGTCTTTATGTACTTTCCTCATGCTTTTGCGGGTTGTCGATCATCCAGACTGGCAGTACTTAATTAACTAGTGTGTGTTATGCTTCCGCTACTTTCAAACTTGGTTAATAATTGCTACTCCGTTTGTGTAAACTTATTTCAGCACTATTTGTGAAATGTAACGTATGATGTTGTATGTTGAATGATGCGATCCTGGTTGTAAGCGAGTTGGTTTGAAATCCTTCGTGGTTTCGATTGACTACCGGGATTATATGGGCTCAAGTTCGAAAATTTGAGCGCTTCGGTGCTTGTTTTTGTACTTGTGCTCTTATAATTTGGTCGGTTCTGTTACATAATTGACCCTGGGTCCTTACGCCTATTGACGGTGCCTCGGACGTCGACAGCGGCGGTGCCGCCCCGGCAGCCGCCTGAGCCCGCGGATCTTGGGCTCGCGGGGGTAGCATCATCGACCCCTCTTGTGGGGTCCCAGATGAGGTGGCCCCTCCTGTCGAGGGGCCCGCATCGACCCCACCTCTTCCATCTCCTCCTCCACCTCAACGGTCACGTGGGCTAGCCCCGACGCCTGGGAGGTCAACCCCCTGATGGGCTCCAGAAAGGGGCGCACATCGGGGAGGTCCACCAGACCGATCACGGCGTCATACCGCGACAAGGCGTCGTCGTCCCCGTCACTGTCGTCGTCGTCGTCCTCCCCCGAGACTGTCTCGAAGGGAGACTCCTCGAGGGGAAGCCCGTCGAGGCTCTCCTGGCGCCGACGCTTCTTTAGCTCCTCCCGCTCCTTGGCCTTGCAAATCTAGCGCTTCTTGGCAGCATCCTTCTTCTTCTAGGATGCCTGGTGGCATCGAACCTCCTGAGCAGGCTGGTCCTCTGGAAGCGGCGGCGGCGCCTCCTTCACAACCGACAAATCCTATACATCGGCCTCGACTAAATCAGTAAAAGGAGTCCAAAAACAAACAAACTTGAAAGACGCTAGCAGTAACGCTTACCAGGGGCTCGAATCCCTAGGTGGGCCGCATCGGCACCCTGTCGACATCCTCCGGCTTGAAATTCCCTACCATCCGGCGTGCTCGTCGAACGACCTCGTCGAGGGGGAGGGACTCGTGGGACATCCTGCTCCCCTCCAACGGCGCCTCCGGCGTCATCTGGTCGAGCCGGAGTCGACACAGCGTCAGCGGCATCACCCTCTGATGGTGGAATGCCGCGGCCACCATCCCCGTCGTCAGTCCACGCTGGCGGAGCCTCCACAACGCGACGAGCAGCGGGTCCAGCTTCGGCTTCTTGACGTCCACCACACCGTACGACCAGTTCTCCTCTCGAGCCACCAGCACCTAGCCGGTATACCTCGGCAGCTGACCCTCGTCATTGCGGAGGTAAAACCAGCCGTCGTGCTAGCCGCTGTTCGAGGAGATCAGCTGCGCCGGGACATACTGGTCGCTACGACCGGACCGGACCTGCAGCACACGGCTCCCCACGCACACCGCGCGCCCCCCTGCTCTTCCGCCTTCTTGGCAAAGAACTCCGCCCTAAAGAGACGGAGCCACAGGTTCCACTGCGGATCCATCCCCAGGTACCCCTCACAGACCACCGAGAAAATGGCGGTCTGTGAGACGGCGTTGGGGACGAGGTGGTGCAACTCCACCTTGTAGTAGTGGAGGAGCGCGCGCATGAAGGGGCTGGCCGGCACGCCAAACCCCCTCTCGTGGAAGCAGACAAAAGCTCACCATGTAGCCTTCCGGGGGCTCTAGCTCTCGGTGGTCGGACGGCGGCGCTCTCCATTCCGGCTGGGACCGGCTCGTCTTCGGCCGCAGCAGCCCATCGCGGACCAGCTCTTCCAACCTCTTCTCCGTCACCGAGGAGGCGGCCCATTCATCGGCGGGGAGGAGTTGGCTCTTGCTTGCCATTACCGCCGGGAAGCTACGCAGGTAAGAAAAAACGACGGTGACGACGCTGGATGAAGGCTGAAGGGCGCAAGGGGGCAGAGAAACGATCTAGGGCAAGGATGCAAAGGGCTTGTGGTGGAAAATGGACCCCCAGGCCTTGCTCTTATAACCCCTACGGAAGCCCAATGGGTGCGTGAAAAGGTAGGAGCAGTTTTTGCATTCAATGCCCTTACCTAACCGTTTCCTCAAAACTCAAAGATACGGGCATGTGGCCGCTATTCACGCCGTAACCGTCACACCACGCCGCCCACTACCGCACCGATCCCGCCTCCCCTCCTAAAAAGGTGCGCCCAAAATGGGCAGGGGAATGATTCGCGGACGGATATTCCCAAACACCTGGGAAACGGGCTCCGAGCCCGGTATGAATCTCGAGGGAGTGGAAGCTGGCCCTCAACTAGGGTTCGACAGCTGCCCTCGAGTGACAGAGTTAGGGATGACTCGGGATGCGCCCATACATGGCCAGGGCTCGAGCCGCGCTCTCGAGGCACCCCAAGACGTATTCGAGGCTACAGGAGAAGGTCGACATAGGAATCCCATCGGAGGGAGGCATCGAACCCTCGAATCCCATCGCAAGGAATCGAGATCCACACGACTACTCCTTGGCATTCTTGAGAGCGCCTCTGGGCCGCTAGCCAACTCCTATTGAATGGGGTACGGGCTCACACTCGAATTCCCCTGTTAGCAGCTCACCAGAGGCCGTCAGAACTCGCCCAAGCGAGGGTAGTACGACGTCCCCTACCCCTCCTTTTTTCTAAGAAAGAAGCGTGAGGGTCGAACGATAAAAGATGGTCAAGACTCTGATCGACCTCACACGTACGAGGCTCGAGGGCTCGGCCGCAAGAAACCAAAAATCAAACGAGAAGAACACAATAGAGCACACCACGATGCGAGACCGATTCCTCAATAGAGCGTGTAAAAGACCTCGGAGGAGTCCAAGTACTCCACCGAGGCCTCGGGGCCTACACCCGGCGGGTGCGCTCGCGCGCCCCCACCGGAAAGGGCTACGACGCTATAACTCCAGTTCATTAACCGATAAGCCTCTGAGCGAGTGGACCACACTCACCCAAAGGCTCGGGGGCTACTGTCGGTACCAGTAGTATAGAGGTACCCATAATCAACGGATAATACGAACGAAACACTAATGCGCCAACACAGCAAAGCCAAAAACCTCGACTATGTTCCGACTCGCACGAGGCCGGCTCGACGGGACGCCTCGACCATGCTCCGGCTCCGACTCATACGAGGCACCCTCGGCAGGACGCCTCGACCGCGTCGTGATTCGTACGAGGCCCGCTCGACAAGGCATCTCGACTACCGGCAAGCTCCGACTCGTATGACCCCAGGTCGAATTGCTCGACCCATCTTACCCACCTACTCTGAGTCAAGAGTCAAAACATTTAATGCGACTACCTACTACCTCCTACCACCATGGCTATAGCCGCGATCGACGTGGGAACAGCACATGTGTCAGTCCTCACTTTTTTACCGCCCATCCCGGGATGGGAGGTGAAAGCCTATCACTATACACACCCTACCGCACACTGTTTCGCCACCGACCACCCTCGAGGAAGGATACGACAAGGTCCGTATCCCACAATCTCGGGGATTCGGCCTTATCCGCCCAGCCTCGACCCAGCCTCGATCCGGCCTCGACGCCCACCGCCAGTCAGCAAGAAAGACGGGCCGACGTGGCACAGGACTCAGGGTCTTTTCACCATCCCGTCCCCGATGTCACCACGATGTCTGGGGATGGCCAGCCATTCCTGAGGCACATCGCTACAGCCATTTCCACAGGGATCGACAAAACTTCGTCTCAAGACACCCCGGCGTCCCGGCCTCCTCTTACCCTATAAAAGGGCAGGCCAGAGCTCTACAAGGGGGAGGAGGGAAGAGGCAAGTCAGAAGCCAAGTACCAGCAAGCAAAGGCATCCAACTCAGAGATCAACATCTTAAGCAATCACTCTTGTACTCTTTTCCTTCCTTTGAGACTTGGGCTCGGCGCCCTCTCTCACCAGCTTGTAACCCCTACACAAGCACTTAGATGCAAGAAAATACAAAACTCTCCCCCCGCTGGATGTATGGTCTTCTTTGCCCGAACCAGGATAAATTCCCATGTATTCTCCATGCATCACCATCCGGATTAGGGACACGCAACATTCACTCGTCGGCTTAGGGCCCCCACGGGACCGAACACCGACAGTGAGACAAGAAAATTATTGGAGAGAAAGTTTGTCTCATATTAAGGTACATATATTATTAGAAAAAAAATTGTCGGTGCATTGCAACAAATGATTATATATGGATATGATAATATCATGCTACAATATGCCTCTGCATTAGTAAATAAGATTTGTTTAAAACGTGACCAAGCTAACTCACCATGCTTGTTATTTCTACCATATTTTTTTATCCAGCTCCTTCCTATTATTTTTATCTTTTGTTTCTGTGCCCGTTTCCTTTTCTTGCTATTTTCCCGTAACTAACTCCGCGATCGCTGATCCTGTTTCTTTTTTCTTTCTCCCATTTTTTACGTGACCGTTTCTTTTTTCTTTCTCTTGGTATTTCTTTCTCCTATTTTTATAGGTAATTGTTTCCTTTTTCTTTGTTTTCTTCATACATATCTAGGCGAGATCTAATTTCTATTTGTATCTTTTTCTATTTTGGTTAGGATTTTTATTTAGCTTTTTTACTCAGGATCGAAGACATAACATCGATGAGGAAAGAAAAAAAAACAGAATTCTAGACGGGAACCACGTAAAGAAAAATGGAATTCTAAGTGATACAAAATCCTAAACGGAGCTACAAGAAACTCTCCACCGTTCAAGTTAGGGGGGAGGGATTAAAAAAGGGTGAAATTTTGGCTTCCTGCATTACAACAGGACCCAATAATCTTAGAATCGGACTCCATATCAGTCTAGATTTGGACTCCGTATAGGTCTAGATGCGAGCTATCGTAACTCGTGTGAACATGTGTTATTATATATATAAATCCGGACGGAAAAAACTCTTCTTACATTATCCAGAAGTTAGAGGGAGATGGAACAAAAAAAAAATGGATGAACGAAACAAAAGAACCTGAAATTTTGCCTCTTTATTATTAGGTGTAGATATAGATTTTTTTACATATGTGACTGAAGCTCGAAAGATCACGTAGGACGTTTTTTTCTGCAGAAGTTCTCAGGTTCTTACGCTTTATTTTTGGCGCTCTAATTTCCTTATTTCCTTTTTTCCTTATTTTTCTATTTTCCTTTTTTATGCATATTTTTAAATATTCTATTTTTTCTTATCTTATTCCTTATTTTTCTATTTTTCTTTTTTTTACGCACAGACCAGAGCTCATAAGGTCACGTCGGGCGTTTTTTTTCTACGAAAGTTGTGAGGGCGTTATTTGTACGGATTATTTTTATTTTCTTATTTCCTTTTTCCTTATTTTTGCTATTTTTTATGTACGTAACGGGAGCTCGACGATCTCAGGACATTTTTTTGACGGATTATTTTTTTCTACGCATAGATCTTGGGTGGGTGGTTGTTTCCATGTTTTGCGAGTCCCTTTCTTTTTTTTGTTTGCCAATGCAGACGGCAGGCGGGGCAACAAACGATAGTCCAGGGACTTCATTGTCCTTAACGTATCGCGCTAGGAGTCTTACATCTCACATGTAAGATCACGGACGATGAAGGACTCATATAGCACGAGATGTCAAGATTGGACGGTTATTATTAGTCTTACATCTTACACGTTGAAAACGTGAAAATTTTGCTTTTTTATTATTAGGTATATATAGATTAATTAAAGAACGAAAGGTTTGTTCATCTCTGTCCTCTTAGATTTCACAAGCTAAACCCTGGATTCCAAGTGTCTATTCCATATATTTTTTCCTCCGTTGCAATTCACACGATAACACTCCACTGTCTTCTTATGTTGCTTCTAGATTTCAGATGATTATTTGCTATTCTATAAATGTGCATTCTAGGATGGATGCATAGAAAAGATTCAGAAGATGGACGGAATGGCATAAAATGTTTGTGTGCTACAACGTGGTTTAGGATCTATAACTGGATGATTTATAGTTCGAAAATTCAACAATCATGTTATATGTTCCAGCATCTTGTAACTAGATTTTATACCATGCCTCGACACATGTTGTTCTAACGTATTGAACATGAGAGGCTTAGAGATTAATAATTATGTCATGTTTCTCAATTGATATCACAATTTTGTTTCGGTCACACTACTTTAACTCAGCACATGCTTAAAAAGCATAGGGTCATGGAAACGATGTTTAGAAAAAATAGCTAGTATACTTGTGCTTTGTTATGGATTCTTTACTTCCATGAAAAAATAACAAATCAAGTGTAGTGATGAATTTGAGTAGTTTAGGCCAACTAATTTTACTCACAACTTTTATGCACACAGGGCCTGTTTGTTTAAAGCTTTGCCCGGTCAACCATGGCTCCCATGCGTCTAATTTGGTTGCCTAGGGTTAGGATTGCTTGCGTGGCCAAATATTGCCTTATAGGGTTCGGTTCTAAGAGGCTCGAGGTGTGCGATGCCGATAGATAGCTTTAACTCATACAACTTGACTTAAGCTAAGCACCTGATTTGATTATTGAGTTTGTTGTTATAAAGAACCTAGCCGGTAGGGCCTCTTGCTCCCATACATTTTATGATTTTTTTTTCTAGATCTTGTGTCTCTTGGTCGGGGTTAGCCACATACAACACGCACACTCATTTGCCACCCACCCCCACTCCGTAGAGCCAGAAAGTGAGCCGCAGTAGGAGCTGCTGGAGAAGAGACAAAGCAAGTCGTGAACATGACGAACTTTGAGGAGTTTCGATGGTCCTAGGAGGGGTGGACGGTGATCGCACAACGCTGTTGTGCGGGCAAAACAATTGGTGCGGAGGCTGTGGCCATCCCTCTCTCGTACGAATGCCAAGGTTGTGTTAGACGGAGTTCAAGCTTTAGTCAAAGCAGCACCACCTTGAGCTTCTCTAGTGTAATAGCTTTTTCTAACTGTAGCTTCATTGGTTAGAAAAGCGTTTGGTAAAACATATTCTCCTAGTTGTTGATTAAAAAAGTGCAATGTTTATAATACTTTTTTCTTTTTTTTTTCAAAACGTATTATGTTTTCCTTTCTATTTTCTCTCTCCATCTTTTGTTCTCTTACACCAGCAGCCCACCACCAAGGGTCTCCGGTTTAAGTTAATTCGTGATTAATCTTTTGGCTGGAGAGGGCTGAGCAAAATCTTGCTGTGTTTTTATTCGATGTTGAGTTCTTTTACGATTCTATTTGCAACTCTGTCCTATTTCATCTTTCCTTCTCTTTGCCCCATGCTACTATACTTAAATCTCCACCATAAATAGACCGGACCAAAAAATCCAGAACAAAAAAATTGGCTAAAATTTACCTTTTAATTATTAGAGATAGATTACTAGTTTTCGAATACCTGATATGATAATAGATGTGATACCTAATGTAACACCTCCTAAACTTTAGTCCATGGATCAACCACCCCCTCACCCATGCCAAGAATTTTTTTTCTTCGGTTCCCGATCTCTGAGAGAGGAACACGCTACGGTAACACCAATTAAGCCACACCAAGAATCATCACGGGTAGTCATGGATGGCAAATGTCGTAGTGTTCGCTCTAACTCTACCTCCTCTGTGTCAGGCATTGCTGCAGCTCAAGAGGTTGTCATGGATGTTAAATTTGTGAATGTAAATAAACAAGATTGGAAGAACTATCAATTTCACTAGAAAATTCTAGCGCGGCGTTGCCGCGCTTGTCCACGATATTCCCTGTTTACACTAACATTTGTGTTTTTTAACCATTATTCAGTGGAATTTCAGAATATAAAATATATGGCTTTATCAAAAATAATATCATAATATTGATAAATGTAAGGTTCACCTTATCTAATATGTTTGTTTCAATAAAAAAACTTAAAAAGATACAAACTTGTATTTTTCTATTTATTGTAGAATTGAGACGTCTATTTGTTAATGCTATTTAGAGGACCCTAGTGATTTTGAATCAAGAGGTATACTTGCCTACGTCGAGTGGGTGAAGGTAAAGCAAAAATTGTGCCATTTTGCATTGACATATTAATATTTGGAGCTAATTTGTTTCTATTCGATGTTATATGGTTATCTTGTTGATGTTGTTAATGTAAATGACATCAAGACGAAGATGATGAATTGCGAAGGGTCTATTGACATTTTGAGCAGAGCAGATTATAGCATAGAGGCAAAGCAAAGTTTTTTTTGGGAAATGGAAAATATCTATCATCATCTTTGAATTGTATTGACTAATTGGTAATATTGCTATATCAGTTTCATCATTTTATAAATTATTTTTTGCACTCTCATATAAGTTTTTAACGTGCGAAACTTTTAGCCATGTGTAATTAATCAGCGATCAATTCCATGCTTAATAGCAATAAAATAAAAAACATACACCAAACATTTTGGAAAGGTAATAAAAATGTTATTAATGTGTAGAGTTTGTTTTTATGATTCCGTGAGCGCAAGAACCATCTAAATCGAAGCTACTGAGTGCAAGAACCGTCTAAATCGAAGCTACCGATAAAAAGATATTGATTTTTGAAGTTTAAGTTTTATTGAATTTACAATATTATATTAAATAATCATAATAAACTACTTTTAAAAATGTTGTTGTATAAACATGGTTTATAAATTATGATTCCACCAAAAACATATGACACCAGCACCTATTTTTGGTTAAGCCATGAGTCCACGACTCAGTAAACAGCAGATTCATATAAGAGAAAGAGAGGGGTTAAACCGCAAAAGCACGCGCACTATTCTACGCACTCGGTTTGCAGACCGTGGACCATCCAGGCGAGGAGAGAGCGGTCCATGGTGAACCATGTCCACCGAGGTTTGTTGCTGGTATATGTGTATTTCTAATGTATTGTTGGATTTATTTTTCTAAAGGAAAACGGTCGTGTTGCGTATGCATGTCGTCATATGACGTCATCAAGCTAATAAGCAACAAGGCAGAGGATGCTCCCGGGCTCCTCGCCGGTGATTGCTCTGTGCCGTGCTTGCACGGCCGCGCGCTCGCGTGTGCGGGTGCATGCGCCAGGGAGTGGCGTAGGGGCGCCAGTGGTCTGCCTCGGCAGTGTCCGGGGCCGGTCGTCGCCAGAGCTACTGGCAGCGGCGGCGCCATGGGCGGGAATGGGGACAGCTCGATTTTGGAGTCGCGTACGCGCAACGGTGTGAGCGGGTGCGAGAGAGACAGAGGAGGGTCATGCGAGCGAGGATAGCCAGGGCGTGGCCGCGCTCCCGTGCCCCCGCGGCCACCGCACCCATGCGCCGCCGCCGGCCAGCCAGCACAGCGTTGCGAGCGACGGGAGGAGCGGAGGGACGAGCAGGACTGCAGGAGGAGGCGGAACCCACGCGCTGCTGCTAGCCAGCCAGCACAGCTTTGCGAGCGACGGGAGGAGCGGAGGGACGAGCAGGACTGCAGGAGGAGGCGGAGGCGCGGAGCTCGGCGGAGCTTGCGAAAGGGACGAGCGGGGTTCTCGACGGTTCTCGACCGCCCGTGCGTGGCGCTTAATGGGTGAGACTCGAACCGATCCGCATCGAACGGACCATATTACGAGTTGGCTTGATCCAACGGCTGGCAGGTTAACGGGCGACGTGGATATCGTGCCCTCCCAGAGTGTTTCCTGCAGATTCGTTATGAGAGATTGATCTCTTGGATACATATACATGTGAAGGGGTGTGTCGTGGGCCATTGGCCCAGCGTGAATGCTAGCATGCAGCCCAGCTCCCACTCCCTTGCCCTCATGTGCGCTGCACGAGAAGGGAGCCGCTGCACACTCTCACTCTCTCGGATGCACTCGCGTGCGGATGACGCCACAGCCTGGACCCACTTGCTAGCAAGGTAACTAGATGGGAGCCGCGCCACCTGCCCCAAGCATCAAATGACACCAGTCGTCCCATCAAGCAGCGCCTTCACCTGGAACCCTAGCCGCAGGGATATAAAACCCAAGCCGACACCTCGCGGCCCATTCAACTCGCGCCCGCGCTTGCCTTCGTAACCTGGGCCTGGGCCGGGATTTCCCAATCCCGCCTGGGCTGTAAATCGGCCTGGTCGATCCCAGCCATCCATCTCGATCGGACGGCCGTCCGCGGTTCTCGCAGGGACAAAACCGGCGCTCGGCCCGCCCTCCCCCAAACCCTTTCCTCCTCTTTTCTTTCTCCGTCCCCCACACTCTTAGCCACCCTTCCTGCACCGCGCGAACTCCCGGCGTCGAGCCCTCCGGTCTTTCTTGGTTTGCAACCTGCACTGCCTGCCCGGCCGTCGTGCCGCCTCACCCTCGTCGCGACTCCACCAGGCCGCGGAACGCCGTTGTTCTGTGGCGCACACCACACGCACGCTCGCCACGGGAGCCACCACGGGCATGACCGCACCCTCGCGCCGCAGTGGCCTGGCCTCTGCCTTGCCGCGGCCACCAGCACCGCCAGGGCTCTTTGCCGAACACCAGCAGGGTGGGTTCATAATTTGTTTTTATACTAATTCAACCCAATTTTATTTTGTTTAGGGAGGGACCATGAAATCTGAAATCCCTCCAAGTGCAACACAGGCCTGTTATAAGCTGACCACAGGATCACTAACAGTGAGGGTAGATGGGAACAAGAACTTAGACATCTAAGTAAAGAATCAACTGTAACTAGTACAAGATTTAAACAGAGAATAGAAGGAGAGGGAGGATTAGGGGTTAGTATAAACAACCGTCGGCTTTGGGCTCAGAGGAGTTGGAGTCGGCCATGGTCTTGAGGTCGATGGAGGCTGCGCACGGGCAGCGACGGTCGATGACGAACGGGCGTCGGTCCCGTGCGGTGACGGCGGCGGTGAGTTTCCCGTCACTAGCTGCGGCCCTCAGAGATCGGGTTAGGGTTTGTTGGAGGGAGTGTTGGCGGCGGTGAACCTCTTGTAGAGCGCCCCGGCCTCCCTCTCTATTTATATCCGCAGTGTGACAGGGGCCCACCAGCCATGAGTTGGGCTGGGCTCCCCGATCAGGAGCAGATCAGGGTCCGTTGAGGACCGTTGGGTCTCAACGTGAGGAGATCAAAACTAACAAGGCCATGAGGTCTGTAGTTGTTGTATTTGACAAGGATATCACTGGGGCATACTGTACTGGTTTCGTGGATTGTTGCTAACTGCTAAGGCGAGGCTTATGCCGACAAACTGGATATCAACCACAGCAGTGAACGAATTTATCAACAAAAGCAAAACGACTGAAGCTTATCAGATTCCTGTGACGCTGCTTCCATTATCAAAGCTGTATTCCTGAATTCTCTGCATGTTTCATCCAACCGGACGATTGTTCTTACAATGAGCCAGGTCGGATACATCTGTCAGCTCGCATATGCCTGCGAATCGAGTTCCCTGGCACTACAATCCAGATGTAACAAGAAATGGCATTACAATCCAGCATTCATCTTGGAGAAGGGTTCCCATGATGATGTTGGTACCTTAGCCCACTCGTAGACATATGAGCTGAACAAGGCCAAACTTGAGATTGTCACGTGCATGCTCCTCCTGGGTCCACAGGCAGACAGGCTCCTTGAACTGTGCTTGCAGCTGTCCTAGTCTGATTGCTGTATCATAAAGCCTAATACAGACTAAAACACGAGAGCAAAAAGTGCTTGAAACATGTCTTATGAGTAAATACAACTGAGATTCTTGAGATAGATGATGTTAATCCTCTGAATGCAGACATAATGGCCATGGCTTCTTCATCATCCAACTGATTTTCAGACAGACATTCTGTTGATATTAACTCCTCGCCAGACTTCATTTCACAAGCTACAGATGCCCCTTAAGTTGCACGCCTAGATCAGTAACAATGTAGTCGATTACCTTCAGTACATCAATCTGCAACGATGGAATTAAAAGTGTTAGAAAATAACATCAAAAGTATAGAAATGAAGCCAGATGTGGTTCTTGGAGTAATATTTCACTGTTGAAAAAGCTGACAATAGCCATATAAACATTCCATGTGAACTAAGGGTCTGTTTGGTTTCTATTGCTAAATTTTAGCCAACTAGATTTTAGTCATTTTTAGCTAAACTTCCAAACACAGTGGCTTAAAGGGGAGCTAAAATACTTTAGTCTCTCTAGTCACCCAAGAGTATCTAAAATAGTTTTAGTAGCTAAATTTTAGCGAACCAAACAGGCCAGAGTCCTTTTACCGTGGTTGAAAATGTTACTATTGGTACTTTTAGACTGTCCGCACCGGACACTCTAAAGCGTTACACTATGTGACACAGAGTAGAGAATTTGCTACAGCAGGGACTCTAAACTGCTACACTATCTTTTCTCTTCCTCTATATATAACGCGATACAGTACGCATAGAGTACGCACGCTATCCGGCGAGGGCCCGCACTGCCGCGCGCGGAGAGGCAGCAGCACGTGGGAGGGAGGAGACAGAACCTGCAGTGGCGGGCCCCATTAATTTAACTAAACAAAAAATGCTATAACTCACAAACTAAAAATCTAAATTAATTTTCGATTGCACTATTAAATTCGTTTCAATAAATCCTTCAAAACAAGATGTCACATGGATATATTTAGATAAATCCTTCAATGAATCTTGATGACTAGGATGTATAGAGGATGAATATAGAGGTCCATGAGTGCAGATAGTCCTAGGGACTTTTCTTTCTAATTAATGCTGACCGTTGATCCGAGGAAATAATTAAAAGGGTATAGAAAATAATTAAAAGGGCAGTGTGGTCATTCTATGATGTTAGGGGGCGAACCTTTTCCGTGCGGCCCAGATCGACTCCTCGCTTCTCCTGTTCTCCGACTCCGGCTGACCACATCTGCTCCATGCCCTAGCACAACCGACGCGCAGGCATCGGATCGTCGGGCCGGCTGGCGTTCCTTGTCCGCCCTCCACTAAGGATCGGCAAGTGTAAGTTGTACTACCTTTTTATGATTTTTCCAGATGTGGTTTTGATGATCCTGTTTAATCAAGTTTCAGTAAGTCGACTTTGCTGAGGGATCATTTGACATGTCTTGCAAACGTAGATTGAAAATTGAGTTGGTACTGGTATCAACTAATCCACAAGTAACAGTCATGTCAACAGTAGATTGGAATTAGTTAGCTGTATGTTTTTTCAACAATCTTACTGCAATAATGTTTACAGCACGACAGCAGAAGGAATTTTGCTGCATAAACTTATGGCCTTTGGTAAATCTCTGCAACCTTGGACATGGTGAAATCCAGTGGAGGCAGTTGTGTTAACGTGGGACTTTGGACAGATAAGCATGCTGACAAAGATATCGGTGAATGCTAAGACTTAGAATTGAAAACCAATATAATAAGAGCCATATGATATTATTCTTACTCTCTGTCTTTGTGATAGCCTGATAGGGGATTGCTTGTTCGATGTAATATTAGTTTCTGGATATAGCATATGCTCAGGGCCGTCATATTCACATGTTACTTATGCTGGATATAACCAGTATCCCCAACAAGTAAAGATTTTGATCCAAATTTCATTCATTTTTTTTTCCCCTGAGTCTCTGTGTTGTACGCTTGTTCATTCATCAACAAGTTGTGAATGTGGAGACCTAGAGCTTGTTAAGCTATGTAACTACGATGCACCCTCAAGTTAAACCAAATGTAGGATTCACAAAAGATGAAAATTGTAATCCTGTGAATTATTTGGTCCATCATATTGAATAGCTGAAGGAAATATTGTGGGCTGTAGAACGTGCATGTACTGGATTATTTTTCTTGTCCCAAACAACTTTTGTTCCTACTAATCATGTGAGTTTCAATGGGCCATGGACATATTCCGTTGTAAGGAAGTGATTTGTGGTGCATACCTCCCATGATAGTTCTTGTTTCATAACACAAATGATCTGTCATTCGTGCTTGACCAAAGTTTGTTCTCGTATATTTGAAAAATCTCTCGTTCTTGTAGGTTGAGAGAACTAGTGAGTAGTGACACCGCTTTGGTCCTCTTTTGCCCTTTTGCAAACCTAGGTTGAGCACTTCATACATACATAATGGTAGAGCCATGCTAGGGTGGTCACCGTGGTTGAAGATGAACACACCGTCCTAGACGACATGAGCCTCCATCCATCCCTCTCTGTAGCTTGCAATGCCGATGGACACAGCTGGGTTTCATTGCAGCGATCGATCATTGAATGCTTAGTTATGGTAGGCTGACTAAAAGCTTCTTGTATGGTGAGCACATCCCATGTGCTATATGCATGACCCTTCTGACTTTTCTAGGCTACTGCTTAATACTGTACAATGGCATATAGCTCCATCTTGTATTATCTTCCTTGATATCCATTGGGGTTCTTTCCCCAATGCTATTTCTGAGTCAACAAAAGTTCAGGAAACATGAAAAAGAAAGGGTGATTATAGTCAAAAGAGCATGTGTTCTCTAGATATGAGCAATAGGTTTTCGCTCACTTCAGTAACATTGCAAAGTATTTTTTTTAGGAATACTACGGTAGGCTTACTCTGACCTGAACAATATATAAAAGGGAAAGAGTTTTACATCCCAAGGATCAGTTAAATCGAATACACGAAGAGGGGGAGGGGGGGTGTTAGAGAGGAGTCAAGACATCTGTTCTATGCACAGATGGAACAAAGCTAAGCTGATTATGTTGTACTATCTTGGTAAGCTCCTACCTGCATTCCTAAGCTGTTCTGCTTCACTTCATAACTTATTTTGCTATTTTAGCTCAGCTGTCAAATTTCAAAGCGTTCATCAGATCTGCGCGGTCATTGATGCCCAGGTCAATGCCAGGGGATTCATCTGCACTTGTGTGGCAATGTTCTGCACATCGCTTCTGTAAGAGATTGTGATTCATCTTCTTTGGGCTAACCCTAGAAGGGTAGCTATATAGGTACCATACATGGGCCACATGGGCCTAATACAATCATACTCTAACACCCCCCGCAGTCTGAACTACCGGCGCAGCGGAGTTCAAGGCTGAACAAGAAAGAAAACAAGTAGGAGCACAACACAGGACCCCCCCGCAGCCACAACTAGCCACTGGAGACGTTGAGGCCGGAGCGAAACTCGGAGAAGGTCGAGGAAGAGAGGCCTTTGGTGAAGATGTCCGCAAACTGGGAGGTGGTCGGGACGTGAAGAACCCGGACGTCACCGATGGCCACCCGGTCGCGGACAAAGTGTAGATCAATCTCCACATGCTTGGTCCTCTGGTGCTGGACGGGGTTGGTGGAGAGGTAGACCGCGCTGACGTTGTCGCAGTAGACGAGCGTGCTCCTGGCGAGGGGGCGGTGAAGCTCAGCCAGGAGCTGGCGGAGCCAGGCGGCCTCGGCCACGCCGTTGGCCACGGCACGGTACTCCGCCTCGGCACTGGAGCGGGAAACCACCGGCTGGCGCTTGGACGACCAAGAGACCAGGTTGCCGCCGAGGAAGACCGCGTAGCCGGAGGTGGACCTGCGGGTGTCCGGGCATCCCGCCAGTCAGCGTCTGTGTAGACAACCAGCTCGGCCGTGGAAGACCGGCTGAGGAGCAGCCCGTAGCCAAGAGTGCCACGGAGGTACCGGAGAAGCCGCTTCATAGCAGCCAGGTGAGGCTCCCGCGGAGCATGCATGTAGAGGCAGAGCTGCTGGACGGCATAAGTGATGTCCGGCCGTGTGAAAGTGAGGTACTGAAGTGCGCCAGCAAGACTCCGGTATGCGGTGGAGTCCGCTGGCCCAAGCATCGGACCCCTAGCTTCGGACAGCTTGTCCTGGGTGTCCACCGGTGTAGAGCAGGACTGGCAGGCGGTCATCCCTGCTCGCTCCAGAATGTCACAAGTGAACTGCCGCTGGTGGAGGAACAGGCCTGAAGGTCGGGGCTCAACAGTGACGCCGAGGAAGTGGTGGAGCACCCCAAGATCCTTCATAGCAAATTCCTTCTGGAGTGAGGCAATGATGCGGTGGAGTAGAGACTCGCTGGAGGCAGTGAGAACAATGTCATCCACATAGAGGAGCAGGTAAGCGGTCTCACCCCCATAGTGATATATGAACAGGGAGGTGTCAGACTTGGCCTCCGTGAACCCAAGAGTCTGCAGGAAGGTAGCGAATCGAGAGTACCAAGCCCGGGGTGCCTGCTTGAGCCCGTAGAGAGATTTGTTGAGCCGACAGACGAAGTCAGGACGAGAAGCATCCATAAAACCTGCCGGCTGACTGCAGTAGACCGTCTCAGTCAGAGTGCCATGGAGGAAGGCATTCTTGACATCCAGTTGATGCACAGGCCAGGAGCGCTCGAGAGCCAGGGAGAGGACGGTGTGGACTGTAGCTGGCTTCACCACAGGACTGAAGGTCTCAGCATAGTCAATGCCGGGCCGCTGAGTGAATCCGCGGAGGACCCAGCGAGCCTTGTAGCGCTCCAGGGAACCATCAGCCCGCCTCTTGTGCGTCCAGATCCACTTGCCGGTGACAATGTTGGAGCCCGGCGGACGAGACACGAGGTCCCACGTCTGGTTGGCGAGGAGGGCCGCGTACTCCTCGTCCATCGCGCGGCGCCAGTGAGGATCCGCCAAGGCCGCACGGACGGAAGAGGGTACCGGAGAGATCCCCGGCTCGCAGGCGGCGGCGGTGAGGGTCTGCGGGCGAGACGCCTACCTCTGAAAGGTCTTGATGGCTAGAGGGGGTGAATAGCCTTATAAAATTTTCTACAAAGATAAGCTAAACAAGTTTATCAATATAACAAATAGCGAGATGCGAGTTTTGCTTAGCCTACGGGGTGTTTGCAAGCCACCTAACCAATTCACAATTCTAGTTTATTTGCACTCAACCGCACAAGTCAAACCGCACAACTAAAGCTAGCTAGCTACACAAGCTAAGAGTTACACTAACAAGCTAGCAAGGTAACTAAGAAATAAATACAAGAGAGAGTTAGGAGGGTATCACCGAGGGGCGAAGTATTGAGCCAACCAATCAATATGATCAATAAATGAATACCAATATAACCGAACACCGGGATCAATCAATCACAATATGAAAGTGATGACACGAAGATTTATCCCGAGGTTCACGTGCTTGCCGGCACGCTAGTCCCCGTTGTGTCCCTCTTCACCACGTGGTTCGGTGGCTAATCGGTCACACACCGAGCCTCTCAAAAGGCACCACAAGAACCTACCAAATGGCAAAAGGTTGCAATGACACGAGCAATTCACTAATGTTGCCTTTGGCGCTTCGCCGAGGTAGGCACAAACTCCTCACAATCACCGGAGGTGGCCAAGAACAATCATCAATTCTTGCCAACGCCTCCAAGCTGCTCCAAGCCGTCTAGGTGGCGGCAACCACCAAGAGAAACAAGAATCCCGCAGCAAATCAACCACCAAGTGCCAACTAGATGCAATCTCACAATGCAAATGCACTTGGATCACTCAATCTCACTTCGAATATGCAAAGAAGCAAGAGAGATGAGTGGGAGGGGAGTTGCTTAGCTCAAAGTGCTCACAAGTATGTCAAAAATGTTCAAGAGATGGAGCCTTGAGCCGGCCAACGAGTATTTATAGACGTACCCCTTCGAATATAGCCGTTAGAAACTTAAACAGCCGAAATCAGGCTAACCGGACGCGCTGGTCCAACTGACCGGACGCGCCGGTCGCCCAACGGCTAACTCGTGAAGTACTGACCGGACGCGCTGGTCCAAACGACCGGACGCGCTGGTCGCCCAACGGCTAACTGCGAAGCAACGATCGGACGCGCTGGTCCAACTGACCGGACGCGCTGGTCCCGTGAAGGACCGGACGCGCTGGTCGCCTGAGCAGCGCTCAACGAAATAGTGACCGGACGCGCTGAAGAAAATGACCGGACGCGACAATGACAGCGTCCGGTTAGAGTCCAGTAAGCTCCCTGAACGACCGGACGCGTCCGATCATCAGTGACCGGACGCGCCTCGCGTCCGATCATCGAACTGAAAAACACGCAGACACTGAACACTGACCGGACGCGTCCGGTCATGCAAGGACCGCGTCCGGTTTAGCGTCCGGTCACCTCTGTGACCTCCGTTCGCCTCCGTTTCTTTTCCGGACTTCCGGCGTAGTGGAAAATAATCGTTTCAACTTCTCGAAAACGCCTGAATCCCGCCTCGCAAGCTCGGCGGGAGGGAGAGAGGAACCTAAACCCTCTCTACCGCTCAAACTTCACCGCCATCGCAAACGTGCTAACATCACCAAGTGATCTCGTCATGTGTGAGTGTGTTAGCATTTTCACAATCATTTTTCGAGGCGATATTAGTTCTATCCAAATGCATATGATCATGAAATGCACATCTAGAGGCACTTAGGAGTTCAATAGCCGCGTCATTCCTCTCTTTATAGTACGGCTATCTATCCTATAATGTAACCACACCCACTAGGTGGTTTGGTTACTAAAACACAACCCTTAAGCATATACCTTTGCCTTGATCACGTAGGGTTGCGTCCAAATCCAAGTGTGGACATCATGATCATCATGTCCATCTTGCCACCAACCTTGGAGTGTACTAATCCTCATATGCTACATACAACTTAGGCATGGGATTAGTACTTAGGCATTGTCACTAATTACCAACACCAAACATAGGACTTTCAATCTCCCCCTTGTTGGTAATTGGTGACAACCCTTTCACAAAGATGTTATAATAAAAATTTTGATTGAATCCATGTCACATTGTCCAAGTATATTACCATGTGTAAGAATTATGGACATGTGATCATGAATTCAAATTGATAGCAATGGCTCCCCCTACATGTATGCTATATGTTTGGATTTTGGAAGCATACATGTTAGATAGGAAAGATTAGGAGCATTGACTACCAATAGGTGCTAAGTGTTTAAGATTATAGACCTTTGAAGCGTGATACCATCGGAGTAGCGATAAACACCATCTTAGCACCTTGTGTAGTTAGATTCCACTTGTAAAAGCACAAACATAACTAGAAACCTCGTGAGATCAACATTATAAGCAAGGTTCTAGTACCACTTTAAAAAAAACATGAAGCAAGAAAAATCTAACTACTTTCTATTCATGCTACTACCACAATGCATCATTCAAATTATACTAGCAAGTCACCACACAAGCAATGTATCGGAGAAAACAAAATGCATAACTATGCATTATACATATGAGGTGCACATAGAAATGCAACATTCATGTTTAAAAGCTTGCTCCCCCTACTTGTGTGCTCAAAATTTTAGTTGATCCCCTTCTTTTATCAATTCTCCCCCTTTGTGCTTCTTCCTCTTTGAGTTCTATCTTTGTGAACAACAATTTCTCCCCCTTTGGCACCAATTGACCACAAGGAGCAAACTTTAGATAGATTATCATATTGAAATATGGGGTGAGGATCAAGTTTATGATTCAACCTAGATTGCTTGCATAAATAAAATACTTCGGTTTGATCCAAGGGCAAGCTTCTTCACATCTCACTAGAAGGGTTATCATGCACCATGTTGAAGCAAATATTTAGACAAGTTTTCTAGATTAAACACTTAGGATCACAAGCTACTTAAACAAGTTATATGCTACCACTAGATCATACAAGTCATGGAAACAATAGTGGCACCATATAAACTTCAAATTCATTTAATTTTCATGAATGATCCTAGAACATAAGAAATCATGACTAGATGCACTAAACATGTCCTTAGTATAGAATGTATGACATGTCAACCAATTGTACATTGGGGCTCGAAGGAGAGGCATGTCATATCATGGGAGTGCATCAACTCATGTTGGAGAAATCAAGTATGTTCAACTCATTCTTTAGCTTGTGAAATCTCTTTTCATCAAGTGGCTTAGTGAATAGATCGGCTAATTGATCTTCGGTGCCCACACTCTCAATGGCAATGTTACCCTTTTGTTGATGATCTCTAATAAAGTGATGACGAACATCAATATGCTTTGTTCTTTGATGTTGAACCGGATTGTTGGTTAGCTTCACGGCACTTTTATTGTCACATAGCAATGACACATTCTTGAAGTTGATTCCAAAATCTTTCAATGTTGCCTTCATCCATAAGATTTGTGCACAACAACTACCCGCGGCGATGTATTCGGCTTCGGCGGTACATAGTGCAATACTATTTTGCTTCTTGGATGACCATGAGACAAGTGATCTTCCCAACAATTGACATGTCCCGGAAGTGCTCTTTCTCTCCACTTTATCACCGGCATAGTCGGAATCCGAATATCCAACTAGCTCAAAGCTTGCACCTTTGGGATACCATAATTCAACATCTTGTGTATGTTTTAAGTACCTCAATATTCTCTTTGTTGCCTTCAAATGACTTTCTCTTGGTGAGGCTTGAAATCTTGCACACATGCATACACTAAACATCACATCGGGCCTTGATGCCGTCACATAGAGTAGACTACCAATCATCGATCTATATAGCTTTTGATCCACCATGTTACCACTCTTGTCACTATCTAAACTTCCACTAGTGCCCATTGGGGTTGTAATACTCTTTGCATCTTCCATTCCAAACTTCTTGAGCATATCTTTGATGTACTTGGTTTGGCTTACAAATGTTCCTTCCTTCATTTGTTTGATTTGAAGTCTAAGAAAGAAACTAAGTTCACCAATCATTGACATTTCAAATTCCTTTGCCATCATTTTCCCAAACTCATCACAATAATCTTGATTGGTTGAACCGAATATGATATCATCAACATATATTTGCAATACAAATAAGTCTTTCCCAATCTTCTTGGTGAATAGTGTTGTATCAACTTTGCCCATGACAAATCCTTTGGATAGCAAGAAGTCCCTTAATTTTTCATATCATGCTCTAGGTGCTTGTTTTAATCCATACAAAGTCTTCCTTAACTTGTATACATGATTGGGTTTCTTGTCATCTTCAAAACCGGGAGGTTGCTCCACATACACCTCCTCTTGAATGTACCCATTGAGAAATGCACTCTTTACATCCATTTGATATAGCTTGATATTGTGAGCACAAGCATAGGCAAGTAAGATCCTAATTGCTTCCAATCTTGCAACCGGGGCATAAGTTTCACCAAAGTCAAGACCCTCTATTTGTGTGTAACCTTGAGCCACTAGTCTTGCTTTGTTCCTTATTACTATCCCATCTTGATCTTGCTTGTTGCGAAAGACCCATCTTGTTCCAATGACATTGTGATCCTTAGGCCTTTCAACTAGTTCTCATACTTCATTTCTCTTGAAGTTGTTGAGCTCTTCATGCATTGCATTTACCCAATCCGGATCTCTCAATGCTTTATCAATGTCCTTGGGTTCTTCCATTGACACAAAAGAAGAGTGAACACAAAATGATGTCAATCTTGATCTAGTTTGAACTCCTCTTTGTATGTCACCAATGATGGAATCCAATGGATGGTCTCTTGCAATGTTAGTTGGTTGAAGCACTTGGACTTGATTGCTTGGATGTTGATGTTGATCATGAATTGGAGATGATGAACTAGCCACTTGTTGATCTTGTTGCACTTGAGATGATGTACTAGCTTGATTTTGCATTAGAGAACCACTAGCTTGTGTAATTGGACTTTGGAGCACTTGATATTTGTCATCATCCACATGAATTACTTGTTTTGGTCTAATATCGCCAATATCCATATCTTTCATAGCATTACTCAATTGAGTTCCTCTCACATCATCCAAGTTATCTTCTTCATCTTGAGAACCATTTGTTTCATCAAACTCAACATCATACACTTCTTCAAGTTGACCATTAGCCAAATTCCATACTCTATAAGCTTTGCTAGTAGTTGAGTAACCAAGTAGGAAGCCTTCATCACATTTCTTCTCAAACTTGCTCAATCTAGTGCCTTTCTTCAAGATATAGCATTTACAACCAAATACCCGAAAGTATGCAATGTTGGGCTTTCTTCCATTTAAGATCTCATATGGTGTCTTCTCAAGAAACTTGTGGCAATAGAGACGGTTGCTATAAAAGCAAGCCGTGTTGATTGCTTCGGCCCAAAATGAATGACTCACATTATACTCATTCAACATTGATCTTGCCATATCAATTAAGGTTCTATTCTTCCTTTCAACTAGGCCATTTGATTGAGGTGTATACTTGGCCGAGAATTGATGTTTGATTCCAAGCTCATCACATAGCTCATCAACTCTTGTGTTTCTAAACTCACTTCCATTGTCACTTCTCACTTTCTTGATTGTGGTTTCAAACTCATTTTGCACTCTCTTGATGAACTTCTTGAATATGTCAAATACATCACTTTTGTCCCCAAGAAAGAATACCCATGTATATCTAGTGAAATCATCCACAATCACAAAGTCATACTTGTTGCCACCAATGCTTGTGTATGTAGTTGGCCCAAATAGATCCATGTGCAACAACTCAAATGCCTTGGAAGTACTCATAATGTTTTTCAATGGATGAGTGTTGCCTACTTGCTTTCCGGCTTGACATGCACTACATAGCTTATCTTTCTCAAATGTGACATCCTTCAAGCCTCTAACTAAGTCATGCTTCACTAACTTGTTCAATTGCTTCATGCCAACATGACCAAGTCTTCTATGCTATAACCAACCCATACTTAATTTGATGAGCAAACATGTTGAAAGTTGAGTGTCACTAGCATTGAAATCAACCAAGTATAGATTCTCATATCTAAAACCTTTGAAGATCAAGTTAGAGCCATCAACACTAACTATCTCCACATCATCAACACCAAATATGCACTTGAAACCGAGATCACACAATTGAGCAACCGAGAGAAGATTGAAGTTCAACTTTTCGACTAAGAGCACATTGGAAATGCTATGATCATTTGAGATTGCAATCCTTCCAAGAGCCTTTACATCACCCTTGCTATTGTCACCAAATGTGATGCTATCAATGCCACTATCATTTGATTTGAGAGAGTTGAACATTCTTGAATCACCGGTCATATGTTGAGAGCACCCATTATCAAGCACCCAATGCATTCCTCCGGCCTTGTGATTTACCTACAAAACAATTTAATGTCTTTTAGGTACCCATACTTGCTTGGGTCCTTGGAGGTTAGTCACTAAGCTCTTTGGTACCCAAATGGCCTTCTTCTTTGGGCCCATAATTGGTGTACCAACAAACCTAGCATGCACACCTTTATCACCCTTGGTAAGCACATAACAAGAATCAAAAGGAATATAAGGTACATTAGCATTTTTCTTGTTCTTGTTCATTTTATTACAATTAATCTCTAGATGCCCAACTTGCTTGCATCTATTGCAATAACGACCATTGCCCTTCACAAAGCGAGACTTTAGAGTAGCACAGGTCGCCTTGCCCTTCTTGGGAGTATAGCCTAATCCCTCTTTGTTAAGAGAGAACCTTTGGCTACCCAAGCATTTTAGCAAGCGGGCATCCCCACCATAGGCGTTGCCTAATGCGCGGGTGAGATCATCCATCTCTCTCTTGAGAGTCTCAACCACAAGTGATGAATCACTAGTAGTAGAGGTAGAGTTGGTTATGGTGGATGATGATGAGCTACATGAAGCATTAGTAGGACTAACAAATAAAGAATCATCAATAATATCACATGTTAGTCCAATATCACAAATGACAATCACTTGCTCCTCCTTAGCTTCCTTCATGAACTTCTCCAACTTAAGGTCCTTTTCCTTGATGAGCTCAAGTAGAGTGGAGTGGGCTTCCTTAAGCCCAGTGTGAGCAATTTCAAGATCCTCGTGGTCTTCCTTTAGACACTCACGAGAAGTCTCTAGCTCATCAAAGGATTTCCTAAGAGCTTTGAGCTCTTGTTCAATTCCTTTGCACTCCTTACTCTTTTTTAGAGCAACAAGCTTCTCCATCAAGGCATCATTTTCATTGCTCTTGGCAATGAGCTCTTGTTCCAAGATTTTGTATTTCTTGGTTGTCCTCTTGTAGTCCTTGCTCATTTGATCTATTATGCCTAATAGATCATCCTTGGAGTAGTCCTCATCCTCCTCATCATCACTCCTACAATCATCACTAGCACAAGAATCATCATCACTATCATCATGTTTTACCTTGGTAGGCTTGGCCATAAGGCATGTTGATGTAGTGTCGAAGATGGATGGCTTGTTGGAGAGGGCGATGTTTGCAGTGGCTCGTCGAGTGATCCTCTCATCATCACTAGAGCTTTCATCATCATCACTATCGGAGTTGTCACTATCCCAAGTGACTACATAACCACCACCCTTCTTCTTCTTGTTGAAAGTGAAGCTCTTCTTTACTTTCTTCTCATTCTCTTTCTTATCCTTCTTGTTCTTCTTGAGCTTCAAGTCTCCATTATGAAATCTCTTATCTTCATAGGGGCAATCCGTCACTATGTGATCGGGGCTATTGCAATTGTAGCAAAGGGTCTTTGCCTTTATAGTGTCTCTCCTCTTCCTTGCCCCATATCCTTTCTTCTTCATGAACCTTCCCATCTTGTGCACAAGGAGGGCCATGGTCTCATCATCGAATGGATCATCATCATCACTTTCTACCTTGCTCTTGCCCTTAGAGGATGAAGCCTTGAATGCAATGGGCTTCTCTTGCTTGACCTTGGTCTCCTTCTCTTCTACCTCATCTTCATCATCATTGTATTGGGCATCGGTCATTATATCTCCAAACACATTGGTTGGTTTGACCTTGTCCAATCCCTCTCTAAAGATCATTCTTCTCAAGGTGGCAAACTTCTTGGGTAAGCACATCAAGAACTTGTGTGAGAAGTCCTTTTCCTTAACCTTCTCCCCAAGCCCCTTGAGATCATTGACAATGACTTGGAGCCTATAGAACATCTCCGGGATGGATTCATCATCCTTCATCTTGAATGTGGAGAACTTGTCCTTGAGCATATATAGTTTGGCACTTTTTACCGTTGAAGTACCTTCATATGTTTCTTCAAGCCTTATCCAAAGCTCATTTGCCTTTTCAAGATCTTTGATTTGCTCAAATACTTTATCATCAATGGCACGATAGATTGTGTCAAGTGCCGCCGTATTGCATTGTTTGTTGATGCGGTCATTGGGAGTGAGGTTTTCCTCATCAAGAATGACGTATCTTTCTTTGGTCACATCCCAAACCTTCTCATGTATATTGCCTATATATTGCTTCATCTTCCTTTTCCAATGATCAAAGGAAGAGACGCCATCAAAGAATGGAGGCTTGCCATTAACATGATTGAACATAACTTGAGCCATCTTACACCGAGGTTGTTAAGCCTTACAAACGGTGACCACTGCTCCGATACCACTTGAAAGGTCTTGATGGCTAGAGGGGGGTGAATAGCCTTATAAAATTTTCTACAAAGACAAGCTAAACAAGTTTATCAATATAACAAATAGCGAGATGCGAGTTTTGCTTAGCCTACGGGGTGTTTGCAAGCCATCTAACCAATTCACAATTCTAGTTTATTTGCACTCAACCGCACAACTAAAGCTAGCTAGCTACACAAGCTAAGAGTTACACTAACAAGCTAGCAAGGTAACTAAGAAATAAATACAAGAGAGAGTTAGAAGGGTATCACCGAGGGGCGAAGTATTGAGCCAACCAATCAATATGATCAATAGATGAATACCAATATAACCGAACACCGGGATCAATCAATCACAATATGAAAGTGATGACACGAAGATTTATCCCGAGGTTCACGTGCTTGCCGGCACGCTAGTCCCCGTTGTGTCCCTCTTCACCACGTGGTTCGGTGGCTAATCGGTCACACACCGAGCCTCTCAAAAGGCACCACAAGAACCTACCAAATGGCAAAAGGTTGCAATGACACGAGCAATTCACTAATGTTGCCTTTGGCGCTTCGCCGAGGTAGGCACAAACCCCTCACAATCACCGGAGGTGGCCAAGAACAATCACCAATTCTTGCCAACGCCTCCAAGCTGCTCCAAGCCGTCTAGGTGGCGGCAACCACCAAGAGAAACAAGAATCCCGCAGCAAATCAATCACCAAGTGCCAACTAGATGCAATCTCACAATGCAAATGCACTTGGATCACTCAATCTCACTTCGAATATGCAAAGAAGCAAGAGAGATGAGTGAGAGGGGAGTTGCTTAGCTCAAAGTGCTCACAAGTATGTCAAAAATGTTCAAGAGATGGAGCCTTGAGCCGGCCAACGAGTATTTATAGACGTACCCCTTCGAATATAGCCGTTAGAAACTTAAACAGCCGAAATCGGGCTGACCGGACGCGCTGGTCCAACTGACCGGACGCGCCGGTCGCCCAACGGCTAACTCGTGAAGTACTGACCGGACGCGCTGGTCCAAACGACCGGACGCGCTGGTCGCCCAACGGCTAACTGCGAAGCAACGACCGGACGCGCTGGTCCAACTGACCGGACGCGCCGGGAACGACCGGACGCGCTGGTCGCCTGAGCAGCGCTCAACGAAATAGTGACCGGACGCGCTGAAGAAAATGACCGGACGCGACAATGACAGCGTCCGGTTAGAGTCCAGTAAGCTCCCTGAACGACCGGACGCGTCCGATCATCAGTGACCGGACGCGCCTCGCGTCCGATCATCGAACTGAAAAACACGCAGACACTGAACACTGACCGGACGCGTCCGGTCATGCAAGGACCGCGTCCGGTTCAGCGTCCGGTCACCTCTGTGACCTCCGTTCGCCTCCGTTTCTTTTCCGGACTTCCGGCGTAGTGGAAAATAATCGTTTCAACTTCTCGAAAACGCCTGAATCCCGCCTCGCAAGCTCGGCGGGAGGGAGAGAGGAACCCAAACCCTCTCTACCGCTCAAACTTCACCGCCATCGCAAACGTGCTAACATCACCAAGTGATCTCGTCATGTGTGAGTGTGTTAGCATTTTCACAATCATTTTTCGAGACGATATTAGTTCTATCCAAATGCATATGATCATGAAATGCACATCTAGAGGCACTTAGGAGTTCAATAGCCGCGTCATTCCCCTCTTTATAGTACGGCTATCTATCCTATAATGTAACCACACCCACTAGGTGTCTTGGTTACTAAAACACAACCCTTAAGCATATACCTTTGCCTTGATCACGTAGGGTTGCGTCCAAATCCAAGTGTGGCCATCATGATCACCATGTCCATCTTGCCACCAACCTTGGAGTGTACTAATCCTCATATGCTACATACAACTTAGGCATGGGATTAGTACTTAGGCATTATCACTAATTACCAACACCGAACATAGGACTTTCAGCCTCGTCACCATCGGGTGAGTGTGACGAGGGTCCCGGTGAAGAAGAGGCGGGTGGTACACCGGCTGGTCGGCGTGAGAGCGTGACGATGCTGGCGGAGCAGGCACCGGCGACGGCGGCGCTGGTGACGAGATCGGCGGAGCCGGCTCCCGCCGGCGCTGGTAGACGAGCCCGAAGCGCCCGGGAGGAGGCGGGGTCGGTGTGCTCGGTTCCGCGATCGGAACGGCAACATCAGGCACAATGGGTGGCAGCGAAGCCACAGGGAGCGAGGGCGGAAGCTCCGGGGCTGCCTCGACCGTGTCAGGCACCGGAAGGTCCTGGTGTGAGTCCGGCAAGGGCGAGGCGGGACCACCAGGAGAGTGCGCCGTAGTACCTGCAGGGTAGAAGGAGAAGGGTGGCGGAATCGCCGGGTCAGTGGGAAAGAAGGAAGCCTCCGCAGGGTCAGCGGGAGGTGTGGGTGGAGAGGTGGTGGAGTAAGGGAAGGCCGACTCATCAAACACGACATGGCGAGAGATGAGGACACAGCGAGAGGCAAGGTCAAAGCATCGGTAACCCTTATGATCCGGAGAGTATCCGAGAAAGACACAGAGGGTCGACCGGGGAGCCAGCTTATGGGGAGCGGTGGAGGCGGTGTTAGGGTAACACGCACATCCGAAGACTCGAAGGTGGTCGTACCGAGGAGGGGTACCGAAAAGAGCGTGGTGAGGCGTAGGAGCTGGGCAGGCAGTAGAAGGAAGTCGGTTAAGGAGATAGGTGGAGGTGTGCAGACACTCAGCCCAGAAGCGAGCGGGTAGAGACGCCTAGAGCAGAAGGGTGCGCATGATGTCATTGGTTGTGCGGATCATGCGCTCGGCCTTGCCGTTCTGAGATGAGGTATACGGACAAGACATGCGGAGCTGGACATCATGTGAAAGGAAGAAGGCACGTGAGGTGGAGTTATCGAACTCACGACCATTGTCGCACTGGACAGCCTTGATGGTAAGGCCGAACTGAGTGAATACCCAAGCGAAGAAGTGGCTGAGAGTAGGGAACGCCTCGGACTTGGCACGTAGGGGAAAAGTCTAGGAATAATGGGAGAAATCATCAACCACCACCAAATAGTACTTATAGCCAGACATGCTGAGAACAGGAGAAGTCCACAAGTCGCAATGAATAAGATCAAAGACACGAGTGGCATGTGAGGAAGAGGACTGAAAGGGAAGGCGAACATGACGGCCGAGCTGGCATGCATGACACAAGTGATCATCGTGAGCCCGAGAGCACCGAATGTCGGAACTACGACTGAGCTGTGTCAGGGCATCCTGGCCAGGATGGCCGAGGCGACGGTGCCAAGTGGTGGTGGAAGGAGTGGCGGCGAAAGCGGCTGAGGGAGGTGAAGGAGGTGAAACAGACGCTGAGGAATGCGAAGAAGGTGAAGCAGACACCGGAAACCGAAGGGTGTAGAGAGGCCCAGTGCTGTTACACCGGAGCAGAGGAGCCCGGGAGGCCAAATCCCACACGGTGAGGCCAGAGGGGTCAAACTCAACCGAACAAGAGTTATCAGTGGTGAAACGGCGAATAGAGAGAAGGTTGTGAACCATCCCGGGAGCCACAAGAACATCAGGAATATGAAAGGAGCCGTGAGAACTGGCAGTGCCCACGGAGGAGACAGGAATGCAGGTGCCATTGGCGACCATGATGGAAGAGGGACAGGAAGGGTGGGGAGGACGAAGAGAGGAAAGTAGACTCGCATCGGGCGTGGTGTGGAAAGTGGCGCCCGAGTCGGCGATCCAATCAGGGCTGGCGGTGGTGCTGAAGGAGTAGACCAAGGGAGGTTTAGGCCACAGGGATGTGGGGTTAACCCTAGGGTTGGCGACTCTTGGCCCCCCCGCACCGACAGCCCCGGCGATGGCTTGCCAGGTGGTAGGGGCGGCACCCCCCGAGGCCAAGCCAGCCAGGGCAGGGAGTGCCGTGTCAGGGACCGGAGCTGGAGGTCCCCCCTCCGCCAGGGCAGCAGCATGGGCGAGATCCGGCCAAAGGACGCCGGGACCTGCACGCGGTGGAGCAAGAAAGCCAGCCGCAGGAGATGCGCCGGCAGCCGTAGCAGGCAGAGGAGCGGCGCCCGGGACAGGGGTTGGGTGCTGCTGGGACAGGGGCAGCGGCTGCTGCTGGGACAGGGGCGACGCCGCCAGAGAAAGGGAGGGAGGGGGCGGCGGCTGCAGAGCAGCGACAGGCACGTGAGGGAGGGGGCGCGTGTCGGCGTCTGCGGCGCAGAGCTGCTGCTGGGACAGGGGAGACGCCGCCAGAGAAACGGAGGGAGGTGGCGGCGGCTCGACGGGGATCCGGCGCTCGCGGCCGGTGACGGGTTCCCAGACGACGAACTCCGTGGAGCCGTAGGCGTAGAGGAGTGCGGGGTCAGTGAGGGTCCGGATCCAGGGCCTGCAGACGTCGGAGGCGCGCACGAGGCCCGTAGGGTCGTCCCGTGGCAGGCGGAGCGGGATGTCGGCGACGGCGGCGGGGATCAGCTCCGGCATCAGCGGCGGCGGCGCCATGGGATCAGCTCCGGTGGTGCGAGGGTGTGGATGAGAAAAGACCGGATGGGGAGAAGGGAGAGGGAGAGAGACAGGGAAAGAGGTGGGGGAAGGTGGAGGGGGCGGCCTGCCTGCCATGGAGGGGCGGCGGCGGCGGCTGCCTGAGAAGGCAGCGGCGGCGGCTGTAGAGAGGAGAGGAACCTAAGCTGCTGATACCATGTAAGAGATTGTGATTCATCTTCTTTGGGCTAACCCTAGAAGGGTAGCTATATAGGTACCATACATGGGCCACATGGGCCTAGCCACATGGGCCTAATACAATCATACTCTAACAGCTTCAACAGATTGTGAGCTGTTTTCCTCTTTCACCAGTCTTCTTGCTAGCATTTTTGCAATGTGTATTCCATTATGATATTGAGAATTCTAATTTTGACCGCCGTAATGCTATTCTGCAAAGCAACGAGATTTTGTTATGTGACTATGTATTTCAGCTGTCAACCTTATTTAAGCTGATATGGACAATAACAATGAGCATTTTGAAATTTATTAGAGGTTACTCGGTTTATTGGATGTCGTCCCTTTCTACTCCCCCTTTAGTCGAACTATGAATACATGTAAAAAAAAAGCGGGAATAACATGCCTCTTGGGTTTGACATTTCCCCTCATAGATTGTTTTGTTACAAATGCCCATCACTACTTAGTTCTGTTGAAAAAACCGCCCATCACAGCATAGTGCCTTATGCGTTTAGGTTCATATGTTCTGCTCTCTAGATGTGGTCAACAAAAGAAATTTAGGGAAGGGGGATGTCAAGGTTAAAAGATATATCTATTGGTGTCTTTTGCTTTTGTAGTTATTAAATCTAGCTGACATTGAAATGTTCTTTATTCTAACTTTTCCATTTTTTTCCATCCAAATTGAAGGGGGAGTTGGTAGCGTGCCCAGTGCCCTGAATCCATAGGTGAGCAGCTAAACTCTGAAATGTCATGTAGCCAACAAAGAACTTCACAGATCAACATATGGCGCACATGCCCACTGCACACAGAACTCAGACAACACCAGCTCATCAGACCTTCTTCCCTTTCAAGATCCTCCATCACCATAGGTTTCACCTCCCCAGATTTTATCATTTGGGTCCTTGAGAATGAAACAAAGGTGTACCATATGAATTGGCCAGTGAGAATCAACGATTCAGCTAATCAGTAGTTTCAAACTTTTATCTTCTATATAGATGGCTCAAATGTCCTGTGGAGGCTGACGAAGCCCTTATTCTTATTATCTTGGGACAATTCCCGAGTATCAGAACTGGTTTGCATTTATAAAGGTTTGTGTTCTAAATGTCTTTACTTATGTTTTGTGGGTTTGTTTTCTCGGCTGATGTTCTAGTGAAAGTCGCAGCTTCCCTCCGCTGCTTGATGCCGGACGAGTGCCCAGCCAACTCCGACCTCTCCTGCTCCCATGGTGCCAACCTAGCACCAGGTAAATTCAATCCCCTCGGATTTGCTAGATTTGTCAAATTTGCTTCATTTGTTTTATAGGATGGCTAGAATCCGCGAGAGGAAGACAAGGGACATCAACCAAATAAAATGCATCAAGGATGGGACAGATCGACTTCTGGTGAAGGATGAGGAGATCAAGGACAGATGGAGAGAGTACTTTGACAAGCTGTTTAATGGGGAGAATGAGGGTCCTGCCCTTGAGTTGGACGACTCATTTGACGATACCAACAGACGCTTTGTGAGGAGAATTCAGGAGGCAGAGATCGGAGAGGCTTTGAAGAGGATGAAGGGAGGTAAAGCAATGGGCCCTGATGGTATCCCCATTGAGGTGTGGAGATACCTAGGCGCAGAGCATAGTATGGTTAACTAAGCTTTTTAACCTTATTTTTCGGTCTAACAAGATGCCTGAAGAATGGAGGAGAAGTATATTAGTACCTATCTTCAAGAACAAGGGAGATGTTCAAAGTTGTACTAACTACCGTGGAATTAAGTTGATGAGCCATACGATGAAGCTCTGGGAGAGGGTTATCGAGCATCGCCTAAGGAGAGTGACACATGCGACCCAAAATCAGTTTGGGTTCATGCCTGGTAGGTCGACCATGGAGGCGATTTTCTTATTACGACAATTGATGGAGAGATATAGGGAGCAGAAGAAGGACTTGCACATGGTCTTTATTGACCTCGAGAAGGCATATGACAAAGTACCGAGAAATGTCATGTGGTGGGCCTTGGAAAAGCACAAAGTCCCAACTAAGTACGTTACCCTCATCAAGGATATGTACAGGGATGTGACGTTTGTCCGAACATGTGATGGCGACACCAGTGACTTTTCAATTAAAATAGGACTGCATCAGGGGTCAGCTTTGAGCCCTTTTTTATTTGCTTTGGTGATGGATGAGGTCACAAGGGACATACAAGGTGATATCCCTTGGTGTATGCTCTTTGCTGATGATGTGGTGCTAGTTGACGACAGTAGGGCGGGGGTTAATAGGAAGTTAGAACTATGGAAGCACACGTTAGAGTCGAAAGGGTTCAGACTTAGTAGGACTAAGACCGAGTACATGAGGTGCGATTTCAGCGCGACTAGGCACGAGGAGGGAGACGTTAGCCTCGATGGGCAAGTGGTGGCCAAGAAGGATACTTTTCGGTATTTAGGGTCGATGCTACAAAAGGATGGAGACATTGATGAAGATGTTAGGCATAGAATTTCAGCCGGCTGGTTGAAATGGCGTCAAGCTTCTGGCGTTCTCTGTGACAAAAGAGTGCCTCAGAAGCTGAAAGGTAAGTTCTATAGGACGGCGATTCGTCCGGCGATGTTATACGGTGCTGAGTGTTGGCCTACAAAAAGGCGACATGTCCAACAATTGAGTGTAGCAGAGATGCGTATGTTGCGTTGGTGTTGTGGGCACACAAGGAGGGATAGAGTCCGGAACGACGATATTCGGGATAGGGTTGGGGTGGCACCAATTGAGGAGAAATTGATTCAACATCGGTTGAGATGGTTTGGACATGTCCAACGGAGGCCTCCTGAGGCGCCGGTGCGTAGTGGAGTTCTAAAGCGGGCCGATAATGTAAAGTGCGGTAGAGGTCGACCTAAACTAACTTGGGACGAGTCCGTTAAGAGAGATCTTAAGGAGTGGAATATCTCTAAGGATTTAGTTATGGACAGGAGCGCCTGGAGATTGGCAATCAATGTGCCTGAACCGTGACCTCTTTTTGTCTTGTGCCCTTTATGTCCCTTTACGTGTCTCCCTGTTTCTCGTCTCTTTTGGGTTTCATCTCTAGCCTACCCCAACTTGCTTGGGACAAAAGGCTATGTTGTTGTTGTTGTTGTTGTGAATTAAGATAATTTTAGTCGTTCAATTGAATTAGGTAGGATAAACGTGATTACCATTGGATTATATATTATCCCTCCATATAGTTGAATGACATGATATTGCATCTCTGCAGAAAATCGAGAATCCATTTATTGAAGTTTAGTCTTAGAATATCCTGAGGTGGAGATGGGCATAAGTGGAGATCAGGTTGTTGAGCCCAGCCTCCCAGACCTCTAATGGTTTGCACAATCTTATGAGCCATATCAATGCACTTTTATATAAAATTTGCATATTCTGACATATTTTGCTGCACAGAAGTTCAATTCTTGTATGTGCTATGTAATCATTGAATCAATGGTGTTTTTTGTTGCTTGTCACATAAGGTGCTTAGGGACACAACTTATGTGACGTTAGGGTTTTGTTGTCAATTATGATGATCACTGGGGATTAGGAAACAATATGACAGTAGTTTTTTTCTGATTTGTTCAAAGTCTGATGCTTCCTTCTATAAAATAGTTGAATAATTTAAATTGATTTCTGTTCTCTGGATTTAGTATTACAATGTGTTTGTCCTTTTAATTATTGAGACTGCCAAGGTCCTAACCTGTCATTGATCTCGATTAGTTACTATTCTCACGACCATTTGCATCAAGCAGGTGTATTATCGACCCATTCACCACACACTTCCTGCCATACTTACTGGATTATGTAGCTTGGAAAAGTGTGGACAGTTGAAGAGAAATATTTTGATGCTATAATTGGCCTGAAGTAAGTAGCTGATTATGTAGAGGAAAAAAATTCTTATTTGGTTGTTTACCAACGTTGGGTGGTTCGAGTATCGATCTGCAAAGCAGGCTGAGATGTTGCATTATCTTATTGTTCATGCAGAGAACAGAGTCAACAAGATGTGTTACCATATAATTCCTCACTCAACCTGTTCACTGAGGTAAGGCTGGCCTTGAGGTTCTCTTGGCTATCTAGTATGCATTGTGTTTTCAACCAGAGTGTAAATGTTCAGATATTGCTTTGTTTACTGAGATGCTCTTTTTCCAGATCCTAAAGCATACCATATTTTTATTCATCAGATTCTCAGATTAATTAACTAGCTTTTTCCAAGTGGTTTTTTGGATAAAAAAATCACAGTTGCAAATGTGATGCATATGCGCATGCACCTTTTTTAGTAAACCTGTACAGGTTACAAAAACACAACCCTCAGACCAAGTTGGCTGCCATTGTTATGCTTGTTATGTGGGGGATCCTAAATATCTTTTTTTTTTAGGAAAAGGGATCCTAAATATCTTGCACAACCAGAGTGAGGCACTGTAATTACGGAGAGCACTATGTGAAAAAAATGATGCGTAGGTGATGTCATCAACTGTTTGACTAATTGTCTAGTTAACCTACCATTTTTTTTTTGCATACAAATGTTACTGGTTTTGTATAGCTTTATTGCATGCTTGTGCTTTTTTCAGTTGGTCTTCAACTAATGTTTCAGATTACCAATGCCATCTTTGTTGTTTCTTAAATAGTGTAAACATTCATTGTTGTAAAGGTAATTATTTTTCTCGTTGAATCCGAAAAATACTAGTTAGGAATAAGGGAGCAATGGATACCACCAAGATCTTCATAGCAGCATGCCAGCTTCTTTGTTGGCCATACTGTCCCATATCCCTCTCGTAGCAGTCTTGCATCTTACTTGCCCATCTCTTAGCACCATTTCTTTTGTAGTTCTGATTGACCATAGATATGTGCTGCTTGTTTTACATTTTGAACTTGTGCTAACTTTATTTCACAATTATCTTGATAATACGTCAAGACATAGTGCAATCTGTAGTTCTTTTAAATTTTTTTACCAGCCATCTTGTGAATGAGATGCGCATCTATATGTTAGTAGCTGCATGAGAGATGCTCTATTCCCGTAGAGGTAATAGGAAGTGTAAAAAGTTCAAAAAGAAGGATCCCCGATGTGGAGATGGGCATCAGTGGAGATCAGGTTGTTGGGCCAGCCACCCAGACCTCTAATGGTTTGCACATTGATGTGTGCCATTAGATTAAAAAATCTCAAATGCAGGAGAGACCTGACCTGTGTAGTTTGACTCAAATTGCATCTTCAGTTCATCTAAGTAACATTGTATGGTTCATGGATCTTTTTGCAGGTGCACATAACAGATGGGTGCAGCATAATTTTCTCCTTGTTAAATAGCTTACACTACTACTAGGTTAAAGTGCAATTTTTTAGGTGGCATGAACCCTTTCTTTTCCATTTCTTTGTAGGATGGATGGTGGTCGGCACCTTGTGGATAGGATGCCCCTCGACCTGGTTTTTGAGAGCTCGCAGGAGAGGTCAGTACATGTTTAAATTTCTATAATACTTCAACTTTGTAAGAGACAAATCAAATTACATAAATATTAATTGAGATAGTGCCTATGATGGGAGACAGATAGTGACGTATACCCCATTTTCATATTGTTGCTAACCAATGAGCTAATTCTGAATATTGTTTTACTCTTGCAGAACCCACATGGATGTCTCGGATCCTGCTTTCATTTGTGGATGTTCTGTGGCGCTTTTTGGAAGAATTGAGTCAGAAGATGAGCAGACCTGGCGTTCTCGGTCAATTAGGATTCCTAGATGTGATGGTACGATGCAGATGCAACAGTTGAATTCTAATTTTCCTTTGGGGTCAAGGACTTATGGATGTACCATCAACAGCTCGTACACCAAGGATCAGCTCATAGAACTTTTTTATGTTCATATATGTAGCGTAGACAAGCAACAAGCCCATAGGCTTATTCAAGTATAGTAATCAAGCTGAGTTGATTGACCTGCTTATTTTAATAATACCGATCTATAGATCTCGAATGCTTATGTAAATGTAATAGCTTCACAAAATATTTTTTTGAAGCGGCTATTTTTTTACTCAGACCATTAAGACTATAACTATAGCACTCTCGATCCAGCTCAGAAACAAAAACTGACTGTATATAGCACTCTAGATCCAGCTAAGAAACAAAAAAAATGGCTATATAAACCGCAATCCTGATCCAGCACACACAAAAAAAAACGAAAACCGGCTGAATAACAATCAGGTGTGTGCATGTGGCTAGGGTCGTTGTAGTACCGTGTACGCACTGAGTCTGGTGGGTACCAAATAGGAATCTAAATTTAGCAATATCCTCAGGAAAAAGTTTGAATTAATGTAAATAACACAGACCTAAAATGCACAATGCCCGTAGAGCTAACATTAATAATAAATACCCGTCGAAAAAAAACCATTAATAATAAAAAGTGCAGTAAGCTAACAAAGGTCTAGATGAATCAAGACAAAACTATTTATGCATAACTTGGGGATCTATGCTGAGAAACATGCATATCATCAATATGTTATTTCGTCTCTTTAATTTAAAGCTGCTTATGCAATGTTTACTACCGCGTTTCATAAAGATTTCAGGCACAAGTCTACTGTCTGTGTTGGCACCATTGCATCACATCACATTAATTAAAAAAAAAAGAGACGGAAATCCTTTTCTTCAATCGAAGAAGCACATGAAGCGTGCAGCAACAATGGTAAGTGTTTCATGGCTGTTGGGGGAGGGTTGTTGGGGGGTGGGCAGGTGGATCATCCCAAGAGCGGGAGCACCTCCTCCATAGTAGCGACACCCTGAAAAGGGGTAGAACAGAAAGAGGTAATGATGATATAATAAATAAGCACATGTGCAGAAAACTTGAAATTCAATTCGTAGGGCGTCAAAAATTGCGTCTTACATCGGGAACGGGGGGTAGACCAGCAAAACCCCTGAGTACTGCACGGATGGTGGTGAACGACACGGCAAGCATTATGGGCATATCTATACCCACTTTTGTAGCCATGCCAATGACGCCGTTCCTGTCAACAACTGGTCCACCCGACACACCATTCATGCTAAGGCAGCTGAGAAGGATCAGTTCGTACGGTATACCTTCTTCTTCTCCGATGTTTCGTTTGCCAGGCTCGTCCCTGAACGCCTCGAGAAGATCCTCAGGAGGCTCCCTTCAATTTGATGAGTAGCCAAACGTAAAAACGATATAATTAATAGCCACCGATGAGCAGGATTTGATTTGTACACAGCACAGTGAAGGCAGGCCTACCAGATACGTCCCGGTGAGGTAGCTGGCAGCCTTACGAGAGAGACTTGTTTCAGCAAGTCTTCTGGGTTGCAGTACCCAATTGTAACTGCAGGCTCATTGACTTGGAGGGGAGGCGTGAAGTTGAGGGCGAGAGAGCGCTCACTCCTCAGCCGTGGAACGCGGAGGACGGCGATGTCTCTGAGTTCATCGCTCTCGATCACTGTAGATGCAAACTCTTTCACCACGTGCTGACAGGTGAGGACAAGCGAGGGAGGTTCGTTGTCGGGTGATGGTGGCCTCTCGACGATCACAGCCACCACGCTCTTCCTGGAGCGCATAGCTCTCGAGAGAACCGCGTTACTGGGCCGTGTCTTCAGCCTGTTGTAGTCCTGGTTATGTAAGAGGGAGGGAGAGAGTTAGTGAGTGAGACAATATGAAATAAAAAAAAAATCTGCTCTATTGCATTGATTAATTTGTCGCTTGAAGCGATTACAACAACTCAATTGCGTGAAGTAACAAAGACAAGTAGACAAGTTTATAAATAAATACCACAAAAGTATGAACTCATAATAAGCAAGTAAATAACCAGAGAGCACATAATCACTGCAACCAATCGACAGTCACAACATCATCGGACCACAAACAACTGCAGCCCCAATGATCAATTTTCTCGTTGATTCTAGTGCTTGATCGCTCACCAGCAGTTGCTTTTCATGCTGGTTTCTACGTCAGGCCGGGACACCGAGTCCAATAATTTGTTTGTTTGTTTTTAATCAGACAGAACCTATCAGCGCTGCTTGATGAAGCATGATACAATTTTCTGGACTGTACGTATATTTGGCTAACTGGCACGGTGGCCATTTTCGGTCTCCAGTGCCGCCATCTAGTCTAGTTCCGCTGCAGCTGCTACCATGCATGATGGAGCTGGGGATGCAGTGCTGTCCCCTGCCGCCACCTCCGCATCTCCGACTCCGACCGGTCGGCATGCAAGCTCGCTATTTAGTGCTATGAGGGCACGCCCAACGCGGGCAGTCATGACCATTAGCCTCACTAAAAAGCACTGAGCCACGTAAATCAAGGCAACTAAAGATTTTTTATTCTCACAACGCAGACTGCAATTGCTAGTGCCATAGGTCATGTCATTTGCTGACAAGTGCAGGCTGCTTTTCATCCTTGACAGACTGTAGTCCTGGAAAGGTCATTCGCCTCATCGCCACAACGCTCGCCCCAGCCAGTGCTTGCACCTTTTGTCAGCCGAGGAGAACGCAGCTTCTGCAAGCATCACTGGCACCCTGCGAAACTATCAAACGCTGTGACCTGGACTGCTAGATGGGACGTGGCATTCGGGGCAGCACGCCACCGTGGTGCGTTGGGCATGGCCTGAAGGAGTAAGAGTAAATGTCAACAATTCCCTCTTGAAGACATTTCTTGCAGACAAAAAGGGAAGGAGCACCACGAAATATTAACGAATAATAGCAAACATTTATTGATTATTACATACCGGTTAGACAACAATTGGGACCACACTGCACCGGAACAATCTCAAGTCTCAACAACTCTAAGAAATAGTGATCACATTACATTCCAAGGAACATAAGCAAACACTGCGGCCTAGATTCTCTCTACTTGCTTAATTGATTTCTTTTAGAGGAATGTGTTGTATTCCGTGAAAAGTGCTTACCGGCTGGCCCGGAAGCGCTTCGCTATGAGGAACAGGGGGTTGGTCGATCAACCTCTCAGAATATCGATGGTCGACCGATTTGGGTATGAAGAACCTTACGTACGAGGGATTAGTAGCGTAGAAGGCGAGACAGGTCGGGAGTTTGATTTCTGAGGGGAATCTTGCCTACACGCGAAGAGAGGGAAAATCGCGCTGCACATGAGCTCGCACAACTAGCGGTGAGATCGAACGGTTCAGTTGTTTGGCACAATGTGGTTCTAGTTTGTATCAAGCAAATTATTGCTCAAGATTGTAACATGATCCATGGGCAATAAAAATAATAATAATAATTAACTCCTCTGCATTGTCTTTTGTTTCTGCGCGTTGTCATGCATTTCTTTATCGTTTCCGATCGAGAAATAAAGGTGGCTAGCGTATGCTACTCGACTACTCGTCGTGCAAGCGACTGGACATCACGGCCGACCTCGCGCTATATAGCTATAGCTTGATCAGAGATAAGTCCTCCGATAGGACTTGGACTGCACTTTAAATGCATCAATACACTAGTAGTATATTACTCTCTTCCTAAAATAAATATACATCTCGCATTTTAAGAGAAGTCAAACATTCTCATGTTTAACCAGATGTTTAGAAAAAAAAAATTTGTATCTTTCAATAGGTTACTAAAAAATATATGATGTGATTTATCTAAGGCTAATGCTACGGTACTCCTTTTACTTGATAGGAGGTAATATCCCAAACAAATCTGAGCCCGATTTTTTAGATTTTTGAAGTAATTAATTGATTAATTAAGTTAGAAAAATAAAAAAAATATTGCCAAATCCCCTATTGACGGAAACAGAAGCCAGCACATGCCCTTCCATTCCTGCGTTGTGGTACCATCCTTTTCAACAAAGTCGTGAAAAAAATACTTTTGAATGTATAAATTAAGTGGATATTTACTGTCTTCAAAATTAAGTTGATATATCTAAATATAAATCCAAATTCAAACTATTCAATTTGTATTCGCCTATGATATGTGCGATGCTTCCATCAAAATATCAATAAATTAATATAGTTTTAAAAATTTTTTTATCAGTATTAGAACTTACAACAATTTAGCAAACTAGGTACACGTACATATAAGTTAGGTACATGTACCTATATTAAAAAAGGGTCACGTACATGGTAATCACGTACAGCAACACCTAATCACAAGCGATCACACGTACAAATTATATTGCATGCAAATTCAAGCGCATCAGATTAAATACAAAACTACACAATAATTAAAAATACATCAAGTCCAAAGTTGCAAAAAAAAAAAAAACTTACCAAATCCACCAGATCACGCATGTATCAAATCTAAAAAAAGATTTGTATACTTAAAACTTTCCTTCTTTATCCTATTTTACAAAATAAAAAATTAAATAAACATATATTTCACATATTACCTCCTAGGAGTTAATAGGTAATCGCAACCGTTCAATCGAAATAAATGAACGGCTCACAATCATTTGGGTGTACCGCTCACATCATATATTTTTTATATATGTTTGGTTAATCTTATAATTTATTGACTTCTCAAAGTGCAAGATATACATTTATTTTGAGATGGAGGGAGTACGACAAATAGGACGATCATACTATGGAGCCAGGCGCCTGGCTCATGAATGGAATGGACTATGCAAATTGCAAGTCTGCAACTGCAAAGAACGATTGATGTGTGATGTTATTAGTGGCAAAGCTAGACTAAATTAGAGAGGTGGATATATGCCGTAGTACAGTAAAAATTTAATTGAACTTATTGCTTTGCACTAGGACTGTGACTGTGCGTTGCTACGGGTTTAATGTTTTTCTAATGTGTGTTTTGGAGGTCTTGATGCATAATACATTATACCAATATGATAACTCTTTTTTTTTTGACAAAGTACAAGGTTGAGAAGCAAATTGTCTAGCTTGTTTGGTTAATATATGAGCATCTAGCTTGTTTGGTTAATCTATGAACATCTTGTTTGAGTACCTTGGGGTCCTATGAAAGCCGCGTGTATAACGTTGCAGAATATAAAAGAATTACAGTTAACCTAAAAATAATACAGATAGAGCAGCTTATCTATTGTGACATATGTGTTCCTTCTAATCATACTCCGATTGTAAGTTTACCATCCTTGTAAGTTGTACAAGAATGATCACATTGTTGCAACACATGAAAGGAGCATACGATAGGCACATGTCTTGAAGAATGATTAGATTGTTGCAACCCACACAAAAATATTTGGGAGCTCTAGTCATCAATTCCATGGCACAAGAACCATCCCTCTGAAAGCACATGATAGGCATGACTAACTCTCCACCAGCAGCAACAACAAAAGAGCAATCACTTGTAAGAAAAAAAAATGAAATCTCATTACGTAAGATGTTTCAGTAGTATTACAAGGCGAAAATGTCGACACCATAACAGACTATCAGTGAAAAAAACAATCTGGTTTCAGTCTCAATATGGGAGGAAATGAGAGGAGGGAAGTAATGTCCTAAGGTGGCACATTGTCGAGGAAGGAGCAGGCCACGGTGCCGGTGTTACCGGAGATCATGATTAACTCTGCCAGCAACTCAGCACCCCATCGCCACTGGATCAGGACTCGCCCTTCTCCATCGCAGCAGTTGATGGGCCCCAACCTCCTCCATGGATCCAGCTATCCTTGCTTGCTTTACCGTACCATTCTTTACCTATCAAGGATCTAACTGATAAGTCAAATATACCGAAATTACAAGAATTATAGGAATATAATGTGACCGCCGGTGCAGAGAAAATATAAATTAGCTCTTTGTGATGCTCTTCTAAAACGGCTGCAAAGATGATCAAATGATGACCCAAGTACATCCAAAATACTTGCAAGTATTAGTGAGCATCTGGAATTAATATATCTAGCCATCTTAGTTTTGCATTACTGAATGATTCCTCCACATGATACTGACAACTTCAGCAGGGACACATAAAAGAACAAAAGGAATTGATGTTGATATTCACAGACCAGCTAGGGTATATTACCTGATCAATATCAAGGATGAAACTAAACCTTTAGTTGCTCCACGTGACTTGTCATCTCTAGATTAAGCCTCCCATATTCTCATCTCCCCCAAGTATATATAATACCTGAAAACTGGAGAAACGTTCAGAGTAAAGAACAACTGAACTTGATTAGTGATAGCATGATATACATTTGATTCTCATATTCATAATAACTATTTCTTGTGGCAGAAATAATAATATTTTGCCTGTACGAAAAACATAACTTGTCAGAACAGAACGGGCTACCCTAGCTGGAGCCCTGGCGGCCTGCAAGGCAGAAGCGCTGTTGTGGGGTGCAAGGCTCCCAAGCTACTTAGCTCCCAAGAGCAGATAAGGAGATTGCATATCGTGCTGTCAGATTATAGCTAGCGCCATTGTAAACCAAAAATGTAAACGTCCCATGCAAAATTGTATTTCGACTATCAGGCCTTTGGAGGCCAATCTGAATGAACGAAAAACAGGTGAGGGGTTCTCTCCCCCTCTGTCGACTTAAACAAAAAAATAAAAATTTGCTAAATCAACTCATTTGTGCCAGTGCCATTGCTCCCAATATGATCCCATACGAAGTTCAAGTAGGTGTTGATGCCAAGCGTCCTTCCTCAAACGAGTATGTACCATTTTCACTTTAGCATGCAGGATGAGCCTGATGTCATCCTGGTTATAAAAGATACTCCCTAGTTCCATTTTTGTGAGGTCATGAACATGCTCGTGCTGCCAACTGAGCTACAATTCCTGCTTCCGCTTCTCTGACTGAAAGATACACACACAAAAAAAAGCAAATGTGCTGAATAAAGACTTAGGAACCGACAATCACCAGTTCTAGAGCGAAAGCACTTCATAGTCAGTACAGCATATGAGCTATCAAAAAGGAAAACTATAGCACGCCAATTGCATAATGATCAGAGAGTAGTGCACTTTGTACTGAACAAGCAAATCCTACAAAGTAGCAGAATAATAGAACAAGGTTACAACCACTAACTAATGAAGTCATGTACTCCTATGTACTACTGAAAATCATGATAGCATCACCATCATCGCTGAAAAAGGTAGCACGAGCTCAAGCTGCTTTCTATCTATGCTTCTTTCTAGCATTCTAAACATTTTATCTACGCTGACTCGTTAGCCCTTTACGTCAATTTAAGTGCTGATTTTATTTCTGACTGGTCATAGTAAGAATCTGAAAGTAATATATCATAGCCCACTGATCGAAGTGTTGTACCAGGGGTTCCAGTGCAGGGACACCTGAGAAAATAACACTACGAGCATGTAAGGTTAAATCACTTGCAAATGAAACATCAGGGCTAGATCAGGCAAGGCATTCTGCTGCTTACCGTTTTACTTGCTAAGCAAAGTCTAATGATCTCTGCATTGCCAAATAATAGAAAATAAAATCTGTCAAAACAATGTCAAACTATTGGCTTATATATATCTCTTGTGTTGGACTGTGTTATTCCAAGTTGGTGGGCTCCAGTGCAAGGGACACCTCGAGAACTATGTGTTTTAGCCTCTGTACACGCTTTCTTGAATATGGTAATGTAAAATAATAGTGGTAAACCAACCTAATGCAGCTGCTCGCTATTTCACTTGACAGATTCAACAACTAACGACAAAAATCATACAAATATTTCAGAGATGCATCTCTTTTCAAAATTGGATACACTGCAGGTATCCTCTGAAATTGTCTGGTAAAATAAAGAAAATAGTGTTTTCACAGAAATCGTTTAGCATGTGGAGATTCAATTTTGCTCTGTATAGCACCAGGTTTCAACAAAGACAAAGCAACAAAAACAGACTTTGTGCCTATCAGAGTTCAGGTTTCTGGAATTAGATAAGATAGTTGTGCACATGTACAAATGATCATCTGTGGGGAAGTGTCGACGAGATATGGTCGACAGTCTACCGAGAGGTATGTCCAATGTAGTAGATTAATCGGTGGAGGTGCGCAAGACAACGAACTAGATGGTGACGCAAGACGAACACGAGGATTTATCCAGGTTCAGCCACCGTGAGGCGTAATACCTACGTCCTGCGTTTGGTTTGTATTGTTGTGTGTACAATGAGATGTAATGAGATGAGATCGAGGGGGGTCCATGCCCGCCTTATATAGTCCGGAGGGCAAGGTTACAGATCTGGAAATTAATCATGGTCGGTTGCAATTACCATATGAGCACGGATAAGGATTCCTATTCTAACCGACTAGATCTTGCTTGATCTCCAAGTCTGTCTTGATACCTTGCACGTTGCGCCGAGCAGTCTGGGCTGACCACGCGGCCTGCTCTAGCGTGTTGGGCCACCTCGTCTGGGCTGGCCCAAGTGCGGCCGTGAGGGGGTACGGATCTATCCCCCACAGCTAGTCCCCGAGCGCCATGCATTATGGAGCGACACGCCATTTTGACCTTTTCCGACCAGTGATGCTTCAGCTTCTGGAGTCTTCGACCACTGAACACGCCGTCCGAGCAGCTACTGACGGTCTCCGACCAATTCGGACGTCAGCCAACTGGGTTTATCGGAGAAGTCGGTTGTCCAAATAATACATGGTGCTCTTGGGAAAAAAGAAAAAGATTTCTTTCCTTGTGAAGTGTGCTCACTTAGTTTCTGTGAAGAAAATTAAGGGTTCACTGTAGCGTAGCAACTTGTCCGTCAAAATCATGGTAGGGGTCGAGAACGCTGTTGAAAAGCAAGCACATTCACCACTAGGTGAAGCGTGCTCACTTAGTCCCCGAGCCTGGTAGTAGGTGATGTAGGCACGTGGTGCCAGGGTCTAAAAAAGTAAACCCCCAAATTGGTTGGGAATTAGTGACAACGGAATCCGAGCACCGAGGGCTCCGGAGAGCAGTCCCCGAGCGTACTTGTAGAAACCATCCTGGAAATCTAATGTGAATCTTCGACCAGTCCCCGAGCTTTGCATGTGGGACACCTGGTGTCGACCACGAGCTCTGCCCGAGGGGCCCATCCATAGGTCTGCAGTGGGTCTTCGACCAGTCCCCGAGCTCTGCGCATGGGACACGTGGTGTCGACCACGAGCTCTCCCCGAGGGGCCCATCCACAGGTCTACTATGGGTCTTCTCATCTCTTCTTCGCCTTTCTTATTTTCTTCTTTTTTTGTGGGCACAACAATCGATGCTACATGCCGCGGGAGTTACTGTTTTGATCCTTAGCTCTGCAGGAAATCTTTTGACGCTTCGACGACCGCTGCGGGACCGCCTTGTCAGTCACAGTAAAAATGCGGCGCGCGTGTGGACGCGTGTCTTGGGTCTGATGCATGCAGGTGTGAATGGAAGTTGCATTAACTGCTGGCGCAATTATCGGGGGTGAGTGGGGAAGTGGGAGCGGCGCGTGTGGCTAAGCCTGTGGCACGTTTCCCCAAAACCCTTGGAAGTCATGGGGTCAGGCCTGAAGGTATAAATACCCATGCAGCGGCTTCCCACTTTTCACTCTTCGCATTTGTCATTCGCCTTCTCGCTTGCTCTGTCGGTTCAGCTCTCACGGTTGTCACTATAGCATATTCAAATCTAGGTCACCGTTCTTCGTCGTCTCGCCACCATTGTTGCCACTGCCTTGCACGCTGCAACAATAGCCACCGCCGCTTCCATTGCCAGCATAACCTTTGGTTGAGATGGCCCCTCATGCTGGAGCTCGCGACTGGAGCCGTTCGTTGGCGACGGACGCGTCTCTAGAAAAGTTAGTGGTCGACGGAGTGCTCCCGCAGCGAGAGATCGGATTCTGGAGGCCGGCGTTCATGGAGACGACCCCAGACCCGTACCTAGGGGAGATGGTCGTCTTCGAGGACTACTTTCTTCGTGGCTTCGGTAACCCGTGCCACCCATTCCTTAGGGATCTTATAGAGTACTACAAGATTAGCATCTGTAATCTTCATCCAAACTCCATTCTTCATGTCTCTGTCTTTATTGACTTCTGTGAGTCGTATCTGGGCATTTTGCCCCTTTTCAACTTGTTCCGCCACTTCTTCTACTTGAAGAAGAAGGGCGGCGCCGGTGGTTCGAGGATCGCCGGCGGCGTGTATCTCAACCTCTGGGACGGGATGAAGTCCCATTACCTGCTCATGCCGCTGAGCAGCTCCCTCACTAATGGGTACCACAAGTGGTTCTACATCCAGCAGGAGGCGAGGAGTGAGGTGGCATGCGACATCCTACGTGTCCCGGAGACGCAGGACACCTGGTCGGTGCGCCCGAGCACCGAGGAGATGGTGGAGGTCCAGGAGCTGCTGCAGCTGTTTGACAAGCAGCGCCTGGATGGGCCGATGGTGGCGGCCAACTGGGTGTACAAGCGGGTGCAGCCCTGCAAGGAGAGGGTGCACCCCATGTATGAGTATGAAAGCGTCGGCGACGCGACGCGTGAGTCGCCGGATGCCTTAGGAGTAGATGAGTGCAACCTGCGGCTCGTGAAGCTGTTCGTGATGGACGGCTATAGGATGCCACCGGTGAACCGTGTGTAGCGGCCGTTCTACCTAAGCGTCCCGCCACCGTAGGTATGCCAAGTGCTCGACGAAATGTCATGTGCATGAAAATTTTTTGTGTTGTCTTGTATAATAAACTGGTCTTGTGAAATGCATGCATGCAGGGGCACGCACAGAGGTACGTGTCCCTGGTGCCGGTGGCACGCCGAGCTCGACCTAGTGTCGGTGTGGACGCCGGGGGCGTAGACGCCGCCAGAGCCGGTGAAACCGCAGGCACTATCGGGGACAGAGGAGCTCCGGCAGCGCAGGCATCAAAGAAGAGGGCCGGGAAGAGGCCAACCCCAGAAGGGCCTAGGCAGACGGGTGGCTCCCTGCGGATAGGGGATCGCCTGCACATTTGTGACTAGGAGCCCACGGAGGAGGGCGACGATGAGGTGGCCAGAGAGAGCCACAAGCGCCGCCGACTAGTCCAGAACTGGTCGGACGATGAGGTGCAGGAGGAGGCGGTGAGGGTGACCACGCCACTGTCCATGAGGTCGGTGAGCGCCTCATCGCCACCACCAAGGAAGGAGCTGACACTGCCACGCCGGGAGACGGCGGTGTCGGAGCAGACGCCGACGCCACCTCCAGAGTCCAGAGCTACCCCAGACATGGCGGGGAGGTCGATGGAGATGTCGAAGAGCGCTGCTTCCCCATGTGGTGGTCGGGGAGCGGCGACAAGGGGGAGAGGTCACGGCGGATGGTCGTACCGATCGTCGTTCCGTCGCTTGGACCTGTAAGTTGTCAAAGTTTTGTACTTGCTCGTGCGTTTCAAAAAATCTTGTCAAAATTCTTGAATACTTGTTGTTGAACCAGGCTGCCGGTCTTGGAGGAAGCTACATGGGGAGGCTCCGAGTAGTCATCCAGAGTGACCGGGGCCCACCTTGTGGTGGAGGAGCTCGCTGGGCGAACAGAGGAGGTTGCCTAGCTGGCCGCGGCAACACTGGTGTCGTAGAGCACCAAGGGCGCGGGCAACGCCCATGAGCAGACCAGCGAATGGGCCACGGCGGTGACAGTGGGTGCCCAGGCAAGCGGGGATTTGACGGTGCCTACGGCGGAAGTCCCTGAGCTTGAGGCGCCTAGCGTTGCACCGTCGCTCGAGCTAGTGCTCCTGGCGGCTGAAGCCCCAGAAGGTGTTGCTGCTACGGCTACGGCAGAGGAGGAGATCGAGGAGATCCCCTGCAACGAAGCAGAGGGGGTGGCCCCACAGGTCATCTGGGTGGCTCGGCACCGGGATGGCCAGTGGGTATTCCATGAGGAGGACCACCGGGACCGGGAGCTGCAGAAAATGTAGCGTCTGTGCCAGGAGCTGTTGGAGCAGGCCAAGGTATGTCGGTGTTGTACTTTGGTCGTAATTGCGTAGGTCGATGAAGCATTGTTTAACTGGTGTTGTTTGTAGAGCGTGGCCATGACCTCAGAGTACCGAAAATAGTGCTTCAACTCAATCCAGCCTACCCTAGCCGAGAACGAGTGGCTAAAGGCTCAAGTGGCTGAGCTCCAAGGGAGGTTGGCGGAGGTCGAGGCACAGAGGGCCGCGCTAAAGGTGTAGGCAGCTGCTCAGCTTGTCCATGTGGACGAGGAGAAGCAGGGTAAGTAGCTCTACAGGTATTGTGGTTGATGTTCTAACTTCAGCTGGTGCTCACAAATTGCTCTTTAGAGATGATGGTGAGGATGGCGCTCCTCCAGGAGGAGGCCAGCCGGGCAGAGATGGTGAAAGGTCGAGATGGCGGACTAGAGGGGTATGAATAGTCCTTTCTAAAACTTAAACGTATTGGCTAACCGAAACAAATGCGGAATTAAACTTATCGGTCTAGTCAAGACTACACCCCTCTATCTAAGCTCTCTAGCACCTTGCAAAGATCCTAATTAAGCAACTAAGGTGCTAATCTTAGCAAGAGCTCACCTAATCAATTCTAGAGCAAGGTCACACAAACCTCTGCACTAGTACTTTGCCAACTGAGGGAGCTCCTACACAACTAGTGAAGCAAAAGCACAAAGCTCCTAAGCTCACTAGCAATGCTCAATAACAAGGCAACCAATGCCAAATTAGAGAGCACAAATTACTTAGCTACACAAACTAAGCAATGTGACTAATAAGGTTACACAAACCAAATTAGCCATGCAAGGGAAAGCTTCTAGCTACACAAGCAAGAAGACAACTAGCAAGCTACATAAGCAAACTAGTTACGAGAGCAACTACACAAGCACAAGTATATATGAAAGTAAATATAAGCTTGTATTGCATGAAGGCAAACCACCGAGAAGACAAAGAACAATGTTGACACGGTGATTTTTCTCCCAAGGTTCACTTGGTTGCCACCAAGCTACATCCCCGTTGTGTCGACCAACACTTCGTAGTTTGGCGGGTAATCGGTATCACACACCGAGCCTCTCAAAAGGCACTGCAAGAACTCACCATCAAGTGTGGTAGCTCAATGACACGCTCAACTAGAGTTGCTCTTCGTGATCCCTGCGTGGTGAGCACAATCCCCCTCACAAAGCTTCTCCAGAGCCTCGCACAATCTTCTTGCGAGCTTCGATGGAGCCACAAGCCACCAAGCTGTCTAGGAGGTGGCAACCTCCAAGAGTAACAAGCACCACTGGCTTGCAAGATTATCACCTAGTGCCACTCGATGCAATCTCTCAAAACAACGCACTAGAATCAACTCACTCGCAATCGATTCGCACTCTTGCAAGCACAAGTGAGTTAGAGGCTCTCCAAGCACTCCCAAAGCATGGATACTAAGTCCCAAGGGTGCTCAACCCCTATCAAGGCCGGCCACCACTTCTATTTATAGCCCCACAAACGAATATAGCCGTTATGCCATCACTAGGCTGGAAATCACGAGTGACAGACGTGGAGATGCCCACCGACAGACGTGGCACCCCAGCGTCTTACGCACTGCTCACCGCCACGTGTCCTGCTCAACCAAAAAACCAATGGTTGAATTCCCAGCGTTAGATGCCTCCAATGCTCTGTGCCCTCAGCGTCCATCGCGCGACAGACGTGGCACAGAGAGCTCCCGCGCCGTGCTCAGCCGTGACAGACGCGTCTGTCGGTCGATCAATAGACACAGCTCACCGTCTGTTGCTACCGAGGCTCGCGACCCTGCTGACACCATGTGTGACAGACGCTGACGCCAGCGTCTGTCGCACGACCACCGCAGCGTCTGTCGCCTCCTTCGATCTAGGCCGCGCCTAGGGTAAGCCAACAGACGCTAGGGCAGTGTCTGTCACCACCGTGGCCAACGTCCGTCGAGTGTTTCTCAGCGAGAAACACTTCCGTGATCTCGCCACTTCTTCTGACCTTCGGCATAAAGGAAATTTAGCATTTCATCTCCTCGAAAACGCTTGAATCCCGCTGAGCTCGGCGGGAGGGAGAGAGGACCCTAAACCCCTCTCTACCCCTCAAACTCCATTACCTTCGCAAATGTGCCAACACCACCATGTGAACATCACCATGTGCACATGTGTTAGCATTTTCACAATCATTTTCTTTGAAGGAATTAACCACTCAACTTGCCACGCCACTCGATCCTAACACATATGCAAAGTTAGATCGCTCAAGTGGCACTAGATGACCGATATGCAAACAAGTTTGCCCCTCTTGATAGTACGGCCATCTATCCTAAACCCGGTCATCAACTTCTCTACACACCTATGACTAGTGAAATGGAAATGCCCTATGGTTATACCTTTGCCTTGCGCATTCCATTCCAACTCCTCTAACATTGATACAACACATGCATCAACCAATCACCAAATGATATGATCCACTTCATATCATCACGTGACCGTATTGGTTCATCGATCTTGACCTCACTTGCTCTTCATCGTTGCCTCGGTCCATTGATGCCAAGTCTTGCCCAAGCTTCACCGTCACACACGGTTCCTCGCTTCAAAGCCTCTAACTTGCCCTTCACACTTGCAACCGGTCCATCGAGCCAAGCCTCACCTTGATCTTCTTCACCTTGGTCACATGACTCCATGCCATGTCTCATATGCAATAAGCTCCTTCATGATGCAATCACATGTGAACTAATCTCCTGTGTATCTCATATGACCACATATTAGTCCACCTAATTTGTCACTCAATTATCAAAACCAAACAAGGACCTTTTAGATGGCCAAGGCCAAGGAGGCGAAGCGAGCAGATAAGCTCGCCCGTGACCTGAAGAGTGAGTCTTAAATTCTCCTGAAGTTGTGTTTTGCTTTCAAAGAATTGTATTGTGATCGTGTTCATGGCGTGCAGCCACCTAGGTGAACGGTCGTTGTCAGTTCCAAGAGCTGATCAGGGACAAGGAGCGGTGGGAGGGCCACTGTCGTAGGATGGTAGAGGGACTTGCCCCGGTCCTTGACATGATCGGCTTGGAACCTGAGCAGCCAGAGGGTGGCTATGTCCTGGAGTCGGAGCGAATCGTCGGGAGGAGCACCGTGTCCTGGGTCGACTTCAGGTAGTTCGTGCGAGGTGCTAGAGAGTATGTGGTCATGCAGGTGATTGCCATAGTGCGGTCGCATTACCCCTGCATCGAGCTCGGACGGCTTGCAACTAGTTTTTCTAGTGATGTGAATACTTCAGACCAGGCGGACCAGCTTTGGGAGTCATCGCGGGGGGCCGCCGCCCAGATCGTCTCCACCCTAGAGCTGTATGAAGAGGCTGGGGAGGGCAGCCATCAATAAAAGATGTAAAATTGTAAGAAATTTGTAAATAGTGGTAGTGGAGCACGGGGTGCTCGAGAACAATGTTACAATGCTGTTGGTGGGGCGCAGGGCTCCTTAAGTTATTTTGTTGTAGAGCAGTTTAAATTTGCTTGTCGTTTATGGCGTTTAGAGTAGCATTAGAACATGGTTCTGTTAGCTGTTTGTATATACGTCGATTAGTGCAACGGATTATCCCGTCTTAGAGCTACATCAGGGCTGATTCGACTAGCACTCTAGAGCACGGGGCATGGGTGGCCAGGCACGCGTAGAGCACAAATCTAGCCAGAGAGCGTCTGCCGACCACCCGGAGCGTAGAGAGCTGGTCCCGTGCACGCGTTGGGAGAGATTGGGGATAGAGCCTGCTCTGGTCCACTCAAGTAAGAAGGATAACTGGTTGGCAACCGATAAAATGAAATAGTATGAAAAAACAAACTTGAACAAACTGGTCGAAAACTTGATAATCACTTTATTGAAAATAACCAAAGAACAAGATGGATACATATCTTTGATTTGAGGCGGTCTAGGCATAGAATCGTCTAAGCTTGTCGATATGCTACGAGTTGGGAACGTCGGTGCCATCGAGGCGAGAGAGCCTGTACGAAGTAGGTCTGGTGACCTCTTTCACCATGAAGGGACCTTCCCAATGTGATGATATCTTGTGTAAGCCCTCTGTGTTCTGTTTTCTGTGTAGAACTTAGTCACCGGCCACGAAGAAGCGCTCCTTGACGTTACGGTTGTAGTACCTGCATAAGCCTTTGATATATTTGGCCGTTCGAGCATAGGTGTCAAGGCGCCGCTCCTTAGCGGAGTTTACCTCGAGCTCTCAGGCTTCGTCAGACTTGTCTTCGTCATGGTTCTCGACTCTAGGTGCTCGAAAAGCTATATCAGCTGGGAGCATAGCCTCAGAGCCAAAAACCATGAAATACGGTGACACGCCCGTGTTGCAGCTAGGCTAGGTCCTCAGTCCCCAGATCACAGCTGGCAACTCTTTGAGCCATCTTCCTAGAGCTTCGTTGTTTTCTCTGTATAATCTCTTCTTCAGTGCATCGAGGATCATGCCATTGACTCACTCGACCTGTCCATTGGCCCTGGGGTGCGCTATCGAGACGTATTTTACGGCTATGCTTCTGTCATCACAGAAATCCTAGAACACAACGTTGGTGAACGTGGACCCTAGGTTGGTGATGATGCTGTTGGGTAGGCCAAAGCAGTGTATGATCTCATCGAGCAGCTCGACTGCTTTTTCTGCGGTTGCCTTAGTTAAGGGTGTAACATCCCAGTTTTTCGAGCAACCAAAAATATGAACTTTTTAAAATTTTTCTTGCTAATGTGTGAAGCATGTAGTTTCTAGGTCAACCTGAGTCTAACCCGCTAACAAAACATTGCATACATTTAGTTTTGTTTGTAGGAGTGTGCCGAAGTTCTGTAGTTGGTTTAGGGTTTGGTGTTGGAGTGCACGAATCCGAAGCAAATCTCCTCTCGAATCCTTCCAAACACATCTCTAAATGAACCACTTCTCTAATTCCTTGGAATATCTCGTAAATTCCATTACATGTCTCGCAAAATTACTTGACCCAATTTCATAAAATCATTAATGGAAAAGTCCTATTCCTTTTTCTCAATTCCTTTCTAAATTTCTCCCAAGTACCTTTTTGATTCCGTCTCAAAACCCATAATTCATAAAAGGGGGGAATACCCTATCCCTTTCTTTTTGCCTTGGGCTCAAACTCCCATTCGAATTTCCTCTCAAAATTCCTTCTTCAAATCTCTTTGGACCCACTCAAATTCTTAAGCCATAAAAGGAAAATCTAAAATTCTTTTCCTTTCTCCTCACATCCAGCCCACTCCTTTCTCCCCCTTCCCGCTGGCCCAAAACCGGCCGCAAGGCCTAGCCAGCACTCCGCGGCCTAGCTCCCTTCCCTCCACTCCACGGCCCAGCTCCTCTCCACCGACCCATGTGGAAGCCGCAGGCCCAGCATCGCCTCCTCCCCACCTGGCCCCAGTCGCGGCCCAAGCCGCCTCGCCGTTGGGAACCCTATCGGGAGAAGGCGCTCCCAGACACCGCCACCGCTGCTCGATTGAGGAGCCGTGCACCCCGCGCTGCTTTTGGGCGTACACGCCCAACACCGCCCGTGGATGCCGGCCACGTACCCTGCCACGGTACGGACGCCGAGGCATCACCATCGGTGCCATAAAGCCCTAGCTCGCCATGCCTATAAAGCCCCAACCACCGCAGCCCTCTGCTTCTCCTCCAAGGCGCCGCCACCGCTCTGCTCCCTTCTCCACTCCAGCAGCTGCCACCGCCACCCTCTCCCTCGACCTCGCACTCCACCGGTAGTGCATGACCTTGCCACGGCAATTCCAGCTTGAACAGCTCGACGCGTCGCGCACCATCGACCACGACGCGTGGAGCCTCATCGTGCGCCGTTGGTCTTCGCTCTCTCCACACAAGCACGCTAGAGTGGACAAGCTGGCCATTCTAGCCCCAATGTCGTGCGTGTCGCCCCGCAAGCGTCACGACCCCGCCAGTCATGCTCGCCACTAGCCCCGGCTTCACCGAGCGTGGACCACCGAGCACTGCTGCGTTCTCGCCGACGAGCGCCAAGGACGACGCGTCTTGCCTCTGCCCCGATGCCATGGCCTCGACAAAGCCATGAGCGCCAATCAAGCTGCGCTCCTACTCGACGCCTTGCTGGGGCCACGCAGCCGCTCGTGGCCACAACGATTCCACGATCGAGTCTTCCCTTCGACGCACTCTGTTTCCATCCCCACCACAGCCGGTGAGCCCAATAGCTCAAGCTTCTGCTTTCCTTCCCTGTCATTTCCTATAGCCATTCGCATCTGACAGTTGGCCTTCGTGCCATCATCCCTCACTACCGTAGGGAAGCAGCCGGCCCTGCCGCACCCTTCATCGACTCCGGCCAGCTCGTGGCCATGTCCAGACTGCAGCAACACCTCGCCATCCTTGTGTCCGGCCTTCGTGCCATGGGTCCTTTTGTAGGGGAGTTGCAGTCCTACCATGTCATCGCTAGAGTTCCTCTGTCCAGCCTTCGAGCCACGTTACCTCTCTGTTGCAGGGGTGCTATGACACGGCTGGCCAGAGCTGACCGCAGAAGGCCACAACTGGCCCGGGCTTGCTACAGTTGGCCATAACCTATCCGAACACTCCACGGGTAGCCACCCCTTCCCCGCCATCGACAAGGTCGAGCTCTTACACCCGTCGATGCCACCCTTGATGTCGACAAGCTCTTACTTTCATTTCTTTCCATTTCTATAATTGTCCGTACTTGATACCTTATTTATCAATTTCATCATCTTGTTGCCTAATCTATATCTATACCAATGACTGCGCCGTGCCTTCATACCGGTCTACCTCCTATGCATGATGTCTCTTGTGTCACTACGAAAATGTGCTACTCCACCGTTGTGGTTGTGTCTTGGCTCTTGTGTTGTGTTGTCGGTTCTTGTGCGTGGTTCGCCTATGTTGTGTGTGAATCGTGCCTTTGAGCCGGTTGGGGTACGTTATGCTCGCTCGTTGCGATCATGAGTTCACCTCGCCATGGTCATAATGCCGAGCATGGACCTTTCCTTTCGTTTTTGGTTGACCCCGTCGAATTACGATGGTAAGCTCCTATCTGGGTCCCTTGGATGTGGTCATTTGGGACTCGATGTCGATACCGACACGGTTATCATCCGCACCGATTGAGCCCTCTGTGCCCTACTCTAGTGGGATAGGAATTAGGAGACAACCCTTGCAAGACCGTCGGAAGCCAACTAGTGTGGGTAAAG